>VFSX01000129.1:85000-87500 GCA_016618255.1 Chlamydomonas sp. UWO 241
CCACGCACACCACGCGACGAACTCGGGGGCCTCTCCCTGCGAGGCAGTTATGGGGCAGTTGTAGGGCAGTAGTTGGCAGTTACAATAAGCGGGCTATGGTTGCGGGGGAGGGATCTCCCTACACGCAGTTGTGGGGCAGTTGTGGGGCAGCTGTAGGGTAGTTGAAGGGACATCGCATGGTAGTTTTAGGGCAGTTGGCACACCCACGCACACCTCGTGACGAACTCGGGGGCCTTTCCCTGCGAGGCAGTGATAGGAGAGGTGTACGGCAGATGTTGGGGATTACTGAGCGGCCTATGGGTGTGTGTGGTGTGTGTGGTGGTGGTGGGGTGGGGGGATCTCCCTGCAAGGCAGTTGTTGGGCAGCTGCGGGGGAGTTGTGGGACAGTTGAGGGAGAGTTGTGGGGCACCTGTCCACCCACACGGCCCCCACAACTGCCTCGCCGACTGTCACCACAGCTGCCGGCCCGTCATTCCAGCCGTGGAATGTAACTGACGCCGTACTTGACCTCTGGTCGCGTCTCCAGGAACTGGTACATGAATGCGTAGATGATAGCGCCTTCATAACAAGAAGCACCACTGCTACTCTCGCACACACGCTCGACGTGCCTGACTGGGCACTGGTGCCACGGGTCACACTGGTCACGCTGACTACACTCGTCCCACTGGTCACACTTGTAACTGGCCACACTGGTCAAACTTGTAACTGGTCACACTGGTCACACTGGTCACACTGGTCGCTGCTGCAGCATCGTTACTGATCTCTGGTCGCGTCTCCAGGAACAGGTACGTGCATGAGAAGATGATGGAGCCATCATAAGTGAAGCACCACTGCTACTTTGTGCACACGCGCTGGACCAAGACAGGGCTCTGGTCACACTGGTCACACTGGTCACACTTGTAACTCCTCACAGTTCTAACTGGTCACACTGGTGACAATGGTCACACCAGTCTGTGACACTGGTCACACTAGTCACACTGGTTGCTGCGCCAACACACTGTAACTGACCTCTGGCGGGGTCTCAGGAACTGGTACATGAATGCGATGATCACCGCTTGATGACTGAAGCAACAGTGCTACTCTCGCACACGCACTGGACCTAGACAGAGCACTGGTCACACATATCCAATCCAATGCTAGCGAAGCCCTACGCTGCGCCAACATCGTAACTGACCTCCGGTCGCGTCTCCAGGAACTGGTACATGAAGGAGTAGATGATCACGATTGGTTCAGCCACTCCGACGATGAGCAGCGGCTGGCCACCGAAGACAGCCTGGCGTGTGTGTGTGTGTGTGTGTGTGTGCATGTGTGCTCACGCCCCACTGCACGCAAACAGTCACACCCACCCACCCACCCGCACCTGTATGAAGCCTGAAATCGCTGTCGACGCGAGCACTTGGACCACCGTGAGCCTGCCGTTTGTGCGCTCTGCCAGCTGCTGCCCAAATGCGAGAGCTGGCAGGGCAGATGCGAAGAAGATGTAGACGGAGGGTGCGAGGATCCTGTTTTGTGTGTGGTGGGTGCACTTTGTGTGTGTGTGTGCGTGTGTGTGTATACGTGTGTGTGGGTGCGTGTGTGTGTGCATGTGCGTGTGTGCGTGTGTGTGTGTGTGTGTAAGGGTCGGCTTATAGCGACTACTATACTTTTTCCAGGCCGCCTTAATTAAGCTTAATTAAGGTGTTTAGGCTGATAGGCCACCCCCACCCAACCTGGGTCCACCCCAGGAGGAAAAGTGGCCAAAACGGGAAACACCACACTTTGGGAATTTCATGAGGCTTCCCTGGTTGACCAAATCCACTTTTGACGAGTGCTTTTTAGTTGCCGCCAATCTCATTTAGACGCTTGCGTCGTGGGTGGCCGTGGCTTGGAGAGACGGTGAAATGCGGAACGAAATCGTTTGGCGTCAAACGCGCGTGTGTGTGTGTGTGTTTGTGTGTGTGGTGTGTGTGTTTGTGTGTGTGTGTGTGTGTGTGTGTGTGTGTGTGTGTGTGTGTTTACGTGTGTGCGGTTTTTTTTGTGTGTGTGTGTGTGTGTGTATGGTGTGTGTGTGTGGTGTGTGTGGTGTGTGGGGGGGGGGGGGCAGTTTGTGTGTGTGTGTGTGTGTGCCCGTGTGTGTGTGTATGCCCGTGTGTGTGTGTGTGTATGTGTCTTGTGTGTGCCCGTGTGCCCGTGTGTGCCAAGGACCCACCCACAACGCCCATCATCGACACCATCAACAAACACCGAGCTGCGTTCATCGGTCCCCTCATCCGCCACCTCCCTCCCTCTCCATCTCCTCAGCCCCTCCACCATCCCCACCCCAGCCCCGCCATCTTCCCCTCCCCTCCCCCTCCCCAGCCCCTTCACCCTCCACACCCCATCTTCCCAGCCACCGCCGCACTTTTCATGTGCCGTCGACCGGACGCGGATGGCCTCCACGCGGGAGGGGCCATCACGTCGTACCGGCAAAATGCAGGTGACATTTTCACATCCCAACGGTTTCGAGACGCCGTCAAGAATC
>VFSX01000129.1:92500-97500 GCA_016618255.1 Chlamydomonas sp. UWO 241
GGGGCGCCGGCTGAGCCCCATGCAAACGAGAGCTGGACAGCCGTGCACTGCCAGGCGGGCACCGTTCCAGTCAGCGCCAGTCGGCTCTGCCGGCTTGACTGGCCACAAGGCCACTACTGTGACCCTGAGTAAGGTCCTCTCCTATATGCTCCTTGCCAGACATGTCTCAGAGACCGCTGTTTGGGGTATTCTAGCCGGCAGGAGCGGTAGTCTATCGGCCGGGAGCCGGCGGTACTCTAGTACTGAAGTGTGCTGGAGTATCGGCGGGTGTCTCTAATAGAAGAGTAGCCTGCTTAGCTGGAAACCCCGTGTTACTGTTACTGTGACTGCAGGTGTGACTGCAGGTGTGACTGCAACTTCTCACAGGCGTGACTCAGCGGTTTCCTTCCAGGTCGGGAGACGAAAAAAAGCGAGCCCGGAGAGCGCGCCCCCAATTGTTTAGGGAGGTCGGAAAAAACGACGTGCCAAGATTGATTTTTCGGGGGAAAGTGTGAAATCCTCGATTTTTGCACTTTCCGAGGTGATTCTTCGGGCTGCGGAGGTTTTGTTTCGGGGGGGAGAAGTGTGAAAATGTTATTTTTGCACTTTTTGAGGCGATTCTTCAGGGTGCAGTCCGACATACCGACGAAACCGGGAAACCATCTTGGGAAAAAGCGAAAGGATGACCGACCCCAAGGAAACCCTTGGTGTGACTGCAGGTGTGACTGCAGGTGTGGCTGCAGGTGTGACCACAGCAGGGGTTTCCTTGGGGTCAGTCATTCTTTCGTTTTTCCCAGGGGTTTTCCCGTCTTTGCCGGGATTTCGGGCTGCAGCCCGAAACAATCGCTGTGGAAAGTGTGGAAATTGACGATTTCACACACACACACACACACACAAAATGCCTCGGCACCTGCTCGGCACGTTGGTTTTCCCGAACGCACCCTCCCCAAAACCATCGGGGGCACGCCCTTCAGGCATGCTTTATTTCGTTTCCTGATTGGGAAGGAAACCTCTGGAGCGCAGGTGTGGCTGCAGGTGTGACTGCAGGTGTGACTGCAGGTGTGAAATCGCCGAATCTCACACGTTTTGTAGCGAAATTCCCGCGATCCGTCCCCTGCAGTTTCCCCCCAACTGTCCCGGTGAGCCCCCGCAGCGGGGTCTGCGGGGGCTGCGGGGGCATTTAAGACTAAAGACTGCGGGGGCGGTACAGACTAACGACTGCGGGGGGCTGCGGGGGCTTCGGGGGCACTATAAACTAAAGACTGCGGGGGCAGTACAGACTAAAGACTGCGGGGGCTGCGGGGGCTGTGGGGGCACTAAAGACACGACTGATGCGCACTCAGTGACTTCCTTTTTATGATTTTTTTTAATAAATTCTTCCACACCCGGACCGCGTTGACCAATGACCTCCCGCTGACTGTTTCTCCTCATACATAGGTCACTTATGTATGAGCTGTTGGCGCGCTCTGTCTGGCGGGCTTGTCAGACTAACAATCCACTGTATGGGTTGAGTTGTGTGCAAGGTCAAAGTACAGCCGGAATACAGCCAAATGGCTGCGTAGAGCCCAAAAGGAAATTACTGATGCGCACTTCACGCTGTAATGCGACGAGGTCGAGGGCAAGGCAGAGAAACACACACACACACACACTCATGTGCACACGAACACTCGCAGGCGTGCGCACACACACACGCACACACGCACACACACACAACCAACCAACCAACCAACCAAGCGTTACATGAGGCCATCCGCATGCACCGGCAATGCCTGTACTACTAACAGCAATACACCCCGGCAATTGTTACGAAGTCTGACCCGTGCACTGGGATTTCTTTCGAATAGCGGGTGACCAACCAGCACCTGAATCGAGTGGATCGTATCCTTGGTTTGGGGGGGTCTGGGGGGGGGGGCTGCCACTCTGGCCAACCATCTTCAACTTGGGTTGCCACTCTGGCCAACCAACTAAAACTTGGGTTGCCACTCTGGCCACACACACGCACACACACACACACACGCACACGCACACGCACTCACGCACACACACACACACACACACACACACACACATACATATACACACACACACACACACCATTGAAGGCGTCCAACAGTTACAGTTACATGGCATTCCAGCTAAGACAACACTGGTCCTAGTGCCACCGCCCTGTGAAGGACGATAGCCACCAGCCGGTTACCTGCCGTCTAGACTACCGCTCCCGCCGGCTAGTTTAGACCCAAACAAGTCCCTGAGGGACATGTCTGGCAAGGAGCGTATAGGAAAGGACCGTCCTCCTCCTGGCCTTTGAGGCCAACCACGGCGGCTGTGCCGACTGGCGGCGCTGAAGCAGAAAAGTCCCCGCCTGGCATGGTGCATGGTTGTCCAACTCCATGCATGGGGCTCTGCCTGCGCCCCATGCGTCATGCATGGCCAGGTCCCACCCTCCAGGGGGCCTGGGCAAACAGAGTCGTCATGGCAGGCTGCCTGAAGACCAATGCCGACGCCAGTCACCGGCAGACGAGTGCCCCCGAGGGTGAGCGCGGTGACAAACGCTGCGATGGTGAAGCGGATAAACTCTGTTGTTGCCTTGGCGGTCACCACCGCTGAAGCCCTGATGGTAGCTCGCCCCCACGAGCAGCCATCTTGACCGATGTCCAGCATGCATTGACGGGCTGCAGCTCCTCCGCTCGTCGATCAACTCGTCGAGATCGGTGCCGCATGGCGTCCTGCATGGGAGGAGGATAAGGGCCGTCTCCCAGCACGGGTCGCGGCAGCGCCGCGGCTACTCGCCAAGCCATGACAGCGCCGGGCAAGCCGCTCCTGTAGTTTGCACCGAGGGACAGTCTAGCAGGAGCCAGGCCAGTCGTATTTTATCCCGCTCGTCAGCGGCACGGAGATCCTAGTCACCAGCAGCGCCGCATTGCTGGGTCCAGGGCTCGGCGACGAGAACACGCCTCCGTTAATCGAGCCCCAACAAGACTGTAAAATCGACCACACACGCCCCTCCACCCCCCCACCCCACCCCACACATACACGCAGCACGTCGTTGTTATTGCTTATGGCAGGGCGCACACACACACGCACACACACACACACACACACACACCACCCTACCTCTCCCTCCACACACACGCAGCACATCATTGTTGTTGCGTATGGCATGGGAGCTTATCTTTATTGTGATGCGCTGCGGCACACACACAAGCACCACTGTGTGCTAGATAGGTGCGAGTGGGTGTGGGTGTGGGTGTGGGTGTGGGTGTGGGTGAGGGTGTGGGTGTAGGTGTGGGTGTGGGTGTGGGAGGCATGGGAGCCTATATTTTATTGTGATGCGCTGCGGCACACACACAAGCACCACTGTGTGCTAGATAGGTGCGAGTAGGTGTGGGTGTGGGTGTGGGTGTGGGTGTGGGTGTGTGAGGCATGGGTGCTTACCTATACTGTGATGTGCTGCGGCACACACACAAGCACCACTGTGTGCTAGATGGGTATAGGTGGGGGTGGGGGCGGGGGTGGGGGTGGGGGTGAGGCATGAGCGCGTACAGTAACTGTGATGCGCTGCGGCACACACACAATCACCGCTGTGCTAGATAGGTGTGTGTGGAGTTGGGGGATGGGGGCGGGGGGGCTGTGGCCCTGGGCCTGGGCCTGGGCCTGGGCCACACACACACACAAACAGTGGCGCCCCCGAGTGGCGCGGAGAGCGCGGTGCAACGTCTGGGCACGAGCAAGAGCACGGGAGAGCAGAGCCGTCGCACACAACCAGAGAGAGAGAGAGAGAGAATCGTTACTGATCCCACCGCTAGGCATCCTGGTTTACGGCTCTTGCCTGTGCCAAAGCACATACCCCGGCAATCGTTTCAGAAGTCAAAAAAACACCCATGGATCTTAGGTTCGTTCACTAGCGGGTGACCAGCCATATGAGCTAATACAAGAGGATATCCTTGGGCTCGGGGATTTTGACAGCATCATCATCAGCATCATCGTCATCTTCAGGGGACACGGGGACAGGTAGTGCGGCGGCAATTCTTGGCTTCATGGGGAGGAACAGATCGGCGGAGGTCGACTGATAGTAGGTGGTAGGCGGTGGATGTCGCAGTCTCTCTGTGCATGGGAGGGGGGGTTGCAGGAGTGGGGGCAGTGACCATGGGGCGGTGACTGCATGGCACCTGGAGCGCATGCATGCATGGGGTGCGGGCCATGCATGGGTGTGGTGGTGGGCTCCAGTAGGGCGCGTGAGCGGGAAGTCGACGTCAGGGCGTCGACCGCGGGGGAGGGTGGACTCTGTAGTTGTGGTGGTGTCGAGGGCGGAGGCGCTGGTGGTAGGCGCTCCATGAGGTGGCGGCGGCGGCGATCTCTGTGTTGAACCGGAGGCTCGCTCCGGCGCCAGGTAGAGGGGGTCCCTGTGCATTCGAGGTGAGGCTGAGCTCGACGTGTGGGCGTTCGAGGTGCCACAATGGGGGGCCGACGGAGGTGCCCTCGAAGCGGTACAAGACGGGCATGTCTGGCGTCGGTGGCGAAGAAAGAGGCGGGGGCAGACGATCGTCGATGTCGTACAGGGGGGCGACGGCGGTGGCGGAGAGTCGGGGCGGAGGGGGGTGAGTCGATTGTGCCGCCATGCACGGCCTCAATTGGGTCGGCACGGCCGACCAGCGTTCCCCCCCCCCTGTGGAGAAGGACTGCAGGAGGAGTACTGGAGGAGGACTGGAGGACTGGAGGACACAAACACACACACACACACACACACACACACACACACACACACACTGTCCCCCTTCATTCCCTCCCACCCCTCACACACAGAATCTGTGCGCCCCCCAACGTGCCGCCCGAGTGGCGAGGAGTGCGCAATGCAACGTCCGGGCACGCGCACCAGCACGGACATGGGCACACACACACACACACACACACACATACACACACACACACACACACGCACACGCACACGCACTGTCCCCCTTCACCCCCTCCCACCCCCCCACACACAGAATCTGTGCGCCCCCCAACGCTCCTCTGGAGTG
>VFSX01000129.1:102500-205000 GCA_016618255.1 Chlamydomonas sp. UWO 241
AAACTGAGTGGCCAGGGGGAAACTTAGAGGATTCTAGATGGGGAAAGAGGCCTGAGGGGGTCAAGGAGCCAGGGGTGAAACATGCCAGGCTGAGGAGAGGCAGGTAAAGCTACAAAATACAAAAAAACAGGTGACTGTCTGGTAGGCAAGGGAAAATTATAGTGGCTGTGGGGGCGTGCGCAGAGCAGCAGTGGCCATCGGGCTCCAGTCAAACTTTGTGCTCTTCTTCTCCATGTGCGTCACCCACGCTAGTGTCGAAAACTTGGCAGGTGCCACAAACTGCTGCTTGGACGCGTTAGAGAGTGCCGCAGCCTTGGCAGCAGAGTTGTGGGGGCACTTGACTGTGCTGTGCTCCTTCTTGAGCATGACCTTGTGGTCAATGGTGGCACACGCAATGCACAGGACGACCCCTGTCCTAGCGCTAGAAGCAGCAGCAGCAGCAGTAGGGGGAGCTTGTGGGGCGGGTGGGGTACCAGACGCCTTTGAGCCAAGCTGCCCAGAGCCCCATTGCAGCCAGGATCCAGCCACTGCATCATAGCTCTTCTGACGCTTGTCCTGGTGTTGGGTTGGGCTGCCCACCCTCTGGGCACCACCGCCCCCAGATCCAGAAGGGCCAGCTCGACCGCCATCGCCATCGCCACCACCACCAGATCCTGAAGGGCCAGCCCCACCACCACCACCAGCCCCACCGCCGCGCCCACCGCCACCACCACCGCCACCACCAGATCCAGCCCCCCCACCAGCACCAGCACCGCCCAATGCCGACGTGCCAGCCCCACCGCCGCGCCCACCGCCACCACCACCAGATGCAGACGTGCCAGCCCCACCGCTGCCAGGTGCAGATGCGCCAGCCGCGTTTACAGACGTGCCATGTGGTGGCTGCTCTGATTGCCAGCAGGCCATCAGCGTCGCCTGCCTGGGTGCCTGCTCAGATGGGCAGGGCACGAGCCGAGAGTTATAAGGGCCATTCTCCCTGATCCTGAGCTGCCTGTCCTGCCCTGCATAGTACTTCTTCAGCCACTTAGTGCTCTTTGAGTGAATGAGCTGGTCTGGCCCGAGGTCTGCCCCATCTCTGAGCTGATTGGCAAAGTAGAAGTTCCACAGAGCCCGCATGTCCTCCCATTTGACATTCCCATTCTTCTTCTTTGATTGAAAATCAGGGAGCATCTCCTCAAACAGCAGGCGCTCAGCCGTGGTGGTGACAGGCAGGTCCCTGTTTGGTAAATAGCGTGGAGTGTCCCCGCCAATAAACCGTGATGCCTGCCGGCCGCTACCCTGCCTGTGCACCACCATGGCGGTAGGGGGAGCACTGGTGGGGAGAGCACTGACCTTGGAAGCGGCAGATGGTGCGCGCGCAGCACCAGCAGCGCCAGGTGGTGCGCGCGGGGACACCCCATCACCAGCAGCACCATGCCGCCCGCGTGGCGACCCCCCTGCAGCACCAGCAGTAGCAGTAGCAGCAGCAGCAGCAGCAGCACGTGTTGCGCGTGGCGACCCCCCAGCAGCAACAGCACCACCAGTACCAGCAGCAGCAGCAGCAATAGCAACAGCAGCAGCACCAATCCGCCCGCGCAGCGCCCCCCCAGCAGCAGCTGCAGAAGCAGCACCAGCAGCACCACCACGCCCGCGCGACGGCCCTCCGGCAGCAGCAGCAGCAGCTGCAGCAGCAGCAGCACCAGGCCGCCCGCGCGGCGACCGCCCAGCAGCAGCAGCAGCAGCAGCAGCACCAGCACCAGCACCAGCACCAGCACCAAGCCACCCGCGCGGCGACCGCCCAGCAGCAGCACCACCAGCAGCAGCACCAGCACCAGGCCGCCCGCGGGGCGACCCCCCAGCAGCAGCTGCAGCAGATGCTGCGCGCGCAGCAGACGCAGAAGCACCAGATCTTGGAGAAGAGGCCGAGGCAGCACGTGGGTGTGTGGCCGGCTGCACGCTCATGCCGAGGAGCGTGTCAGCTGCAAAACCCTCCTCCTCTGCCAGCTCCTCCTCTGCCAGCTCCACCCTGTCGCCCTCGATGGCCTGCCTCACTGCTTCGAGCCATGTCGGGTTGAACCAATCAGCCAGATCTGGCATAGTGGTGGGCTGTGGGAGGTTGGGATCAGGCCTGTATGCCAGCCACACTGCTGGCGCGTCGAGCATGCCCTCCAGCCCAGTGGCTGTGACGGGCACCTCGTCTACCAAGCTGCGTTGCTGTGCGCTGAGAGCCTCCTCTGCCGCCGCCAGGCGCTGCCGCCACTGCTTGGGGTCGGCAGCTGTGACCGCACAGCAGCCACCGGGTCCAGTCATACATCTGCTGCTCTGCCTCCTTCATTGGGTTGGGTTTGAGAGAGCGCAGAGTCGGCACGTTGGTGTACCGTGGAGGGTGTCCGTTGGCCTGTGCTGCCGCGTTGACGTCCTCCATCAGGAAAATCGAGTCCACAGAGTGGTCGTCAATCAGCCCAAGCTTGACGCTGCGCCGCATGTTCCACACATAACAGTTGTGCGACACGACTGCCGAGACCAGCTGGTCTGAGCTGCCTGCCAGCTGCCTCGCCAGCCGGTTGCCGTGCGCGTGACGCGACTCGATGATCGACGAGTTCTTCATGCTGTAGAACACGGTGCCCTTGGCAGCAGCAGCACCCACGTACATCTGGGCAGGCACATACGTCTTCTCGTCGTCATCCAGGACCCACGGGTCAGAGAGGTACCAGCGCGTGATGCCCAGCATGATGCGCCCGATGCATTTCATGAACATGTGCTCGCCAGTACTCATGTCGTAGCCCACCGCCGTCCACTTGGCGACCCACGTCTTGAGGGTGCGCAGCTGCACGCGCGGTGGAGGCCGCAGCACACGCGGGCGCTTGGCACCCTCGTCGCCAGGGTACACGATGGACATGTTGGCCTGCAGCTCATCGAGCGCCGATACAGGGGCGGTTTGGGTGGCGTGGGGTTGGGGGAGGCAGGCGGGAGACAGAGCCAGGCGCTGGTTGTAGGCCTTGACCTGGGGGCCGATTGCGACGCCGTCGGGCACCTGTGCCACCATCATCTCAACAAAGCCCTTGCTCAGCCCGCTTGCGTCCGTCTTGACCACCGGCACCTGCAGCAGGAGGCAAGGGGCGTGGGCAGCTTGAGCACGCAGCGATGTACACAGCTGGTGGTGTGCCTGTCCTGCTGCATGGGCCCGCTACTGCACGCATGGGCACGCTGCATGCACACGCATGGACGCGCATGGCGACAGTTGCATGCATGGGACTCAACAGAAGTCGAATGCCTGAGAGGCAGCTTGTCGATATGGTGCTTGAGATCGTTGCACGTAATGCACGTGCGTCTCTTGATGCCGATGAAGGTTGTGTGCGTGTGCAAGAACAAACCTCCCTTGCTGAAAGGCGCACTGTCCTGCCACCCGTTGGTCGTGAGCTTGCCACCGCAAGGCGTGAAGCTCACAAGGCCCCTGCTCCCGTGCGTCAGGACCGGGTGCGGGCACGAGAGGTCCTCGATGGCCCACCGCGCGACATCCAGCACAATGAGGCCCAGCCCCTCCAGCGCCAGATCGGTCGCCGTGTGCGCGCGGTCGCGGATGGTAGCCACTGGCTGTAGTAGTACTCGATGCTCTTGTCAGTCTCGGGCTGGTAGGCGCCTGTGTGCTTGTCCTGGTGACCGAGAGCGGCCGCGACCATCAAGGCGCCCCGCTCCTTCACGGTGCCCAGACTGTAGGGGCCCAGCTGCACGCCGCATATCATTTGACCATGCGTAGAGAACTTGAGCGCACCCGGCGCGGTAGAGCCGCAGGGATGCGACCACTGCCTCATACTGACACTGCCTCCCCCCCTCGCTCCGCCCTCTACTATACGTTGGAGAAGATAAGGATTGGTGTATAGGAGCAATGTCGCAGCGCGTGAAGGCGTAGTGAGGCTTGTGCGAGTGATCCAGTTTTCCCTTTTTCCCTGGCCCCCCACCCACATGGGGGAAAATGCCCCCCCCCCCCACACACACACACCCACACACCCAACCCATCCCCACACCATACACCACACATCAACACACACACACAATCACGCGCACGTCAGTTTTTTCGCCAAGAACACGCCCGACGCCGACACACACACACACACGCACGCACGCACGCACGCACACACACTCACACACAGACACACACACACACACACACACACACACACACTCACACACAGACACACACTCACACACACAGACGCAACCAACCAACCAACCAACCAAGCGTTACATGAGGCCGTCCGCATGCACCGGCAATGCCTGTACTACTAACAGCAATACACCCCGGCAATTGTTGCGAAGTCTGACCCGTGCACTGGGATGTCTTTCGAATAGCGGGTGACCGACCAGCGCCTGAATCGAGTGGATGGTATCCTTGGTTTGGGGGGGTCTGGGGGGGGCTGCCACTCTGGCCAACCAACTTCAACTAGGGTTGCCACTCTGGCCAACCAACTACAACTTGGGTTGCCACTCTGGCCAACCAACTTCAACTTCAATCGCAGCGTATCATCTCCCCATGGGCCGATTAATTCCATGGGCGATAGTCGGGGTTGTCCGTCGTGCAATGTATATGTCGCCGCAACTACTAGATCCGTTCGGCCGCGGCCTACTAGACTGAGTTTTCGTTGGGCAGGCCATGAGGACGTCGGATCAGCTCCTTGGACCGATGAACTCGATGCGCGACGGACGAAGGCAGGCGGGCCTGGGATAGGGGCTCGGTAGACGGGAAAGGGGGGGTTGGAAGAGGCGTGGGAGGGGTCAGATGAGGCATCGGGGAGGTCAGGTGAGGCATCAGGGGTATCGGAGGAGACGTGGGAAGGATCAGGGGAGGCGTGGGAGGGATCAGGGGGGGCGTGGGGGGATCAAAGGAGGCGTGGGAGGGATCGGAGGAGGCGTGGGAGGCGAGGGGGGAGAGGGAGGGGGGTTGGGAGGGGTCGGAGGAGGCGTGGGAGGCAAGGGGGGAGTGCGCGTGCGCGTGCGCGTGTGCGCTCACGGATGGGGGGGGGGGTGAGGAGGGAGTGCCAGCCTGGATTGCCAGCATGGGGTCAGCGTGCGCGGGGGGGCTGGGGAGGTGCATGGGGCGGGGGTGCATGGGCCTGCATGGCGCGCACATGGGATGGCGAGCTCCATGTGGGGGTGAAAGCGTGGGTGGGTGGTCGACTGTGGGTGGGTGACGGTGGGGAAGAGTTGGACAGTGTAGTTTGGAGCGTGTCAGGGGGAGTGAAGGGTGCTGAAGGGGGGGATCATGGCAATGTGAGGTTCTCTGCGGTGCATGGTGTCATGGCGCCGCAGTGGGTCGCGGCCAAGAATCCCCGGCCAAGAAAACACAGACGCACACACACACACACATACACACACAGACGCACACACACACACACACACGCACACGCACACACGCACACACACACACACACACACGCGCCAGTTCTTCGCCAAGAACACGCCCGACGCCGACATCGCGTTTGAGCCGGGATACTTCTGGGAGGGCCTCGACAACATGTTCAGGGGTGAGGGGGGGTGTAAGCGTGTGTGTGTTGGGGGTGGGGTGTACGTTGGACGTCGATTTTCGTCTGCGTGGCGTATTGTGAGACCGCCATACAGAGCGGTAGAAACGGGGCTGGAAGCAGACGCATGTTCGGTTCAGCGGGGCTACTTCTGGGAGGGGCTCGACGAAATGTTCAACGGTGAGGTGCGTGTGTGTGTGTGTGTGTGTGTGTGTGTGTGTGTGTGTGTGCGTGTGCGTGTGTGTGTGTGTTGGCGCGTGTGTTCTGGGAGTGACTCGACAAAATGTGCACGGGGGTGTGCAAGGGTGTGTGGTGAGGGGGATGCGTTGGGGATCGATTTTCTTCTGCTTGGCCCTATTGTGAGACCGCCATGTACCGTAGTACCGCTTTGCTTTGCCGCCACTTTTATAAAGGGGTTAATTGTTTTGAATTTGGGAGCCTTACTGTGGGATTTTCGGGATTTATTTCCGTTTGACGTCACTTTTGGCTTTTTTTTCTTTTTCAGCATTATTTTTTAGGAATCGACCTTGCCGCTTTTCCGACTTATTTTATCGGCAAGGCCGCTTTTCCGACTTATTTTATCGGCAACGCAAAGCGGTACTACGGTAGAGTGGTAGAAACGGAGCTGGGAGCAGAGGCGTCTTTGGTTGAGCCGGGTTGCTTCTGGGAGCAGTGCTTCTTCAATTGATTTTAAATTAATTGATAAATTCTTACAGTTCAGAAACGGCCTGGGCCAAAAGCGGCAAAAAATCGGCCAGAAACGACCGAAAAATGACAAAAGTCGACCAAAATTGTCAAAAATCGGGTCGTAAACCCTCAAAATTCAACTATGGTTTACCGCCCAGAAACCGCCGTACGCGGTTAACCGCCCAATCGAAGAAACACTGTCTGGAAGGGGCTCGATTCAATGTTCGAGGGTGTGAGGCGTTGTGGTAATGATGGATGTTACAGCCTGCGCCTTATCTGACTACTCAGTAACAGTAACACGGGGTTTCCAGCTAAGCAGGCTACTCTTCTACTAGAGACACCCGCCGATACTCCAGCACACTTGAGTACTAGAGTACCGCCGGCTCCCGGCCGATAGACTACCGCTCCCGCCGGCTAGACTACCCCAAACAGCGGTCTCTGAGAGACATGTCTGGCAAGGAGCATATAGGAGAGGACCTTCCTCAGGGTCACAGTAGTGGCCTTGTGGCCAGTCAAGCCGGCAGAGCCGACTGGCGCTGACTGGAACGGTCTCCGCCTGGCAGTGCATGGCTGTCCAGCTCTCGTTTGCATGGGGCTCAGCCGGCGCCCCATGCCTCATGCATGGCCAGGTCCCACCCTCCAGGGGTGCATGGACGACAGAGTTGTCATGGAGGCTGCCTGAAGACCTTCCAACGCCAGTCACCGGCAGACGAGCGACCCCGAGGATGAGCGCGGTGACGAACGCTGCGATTGGTGAAGCGGATTTACTCTGTGTTGCCTCGGCGGTCGCCACCGCTGAAGCCGTGATGGTAGCCCGCCTCCACGGGCAGCCATCTTGACCAATGTCCAGCATGCATTGACGGGCGCCAGCTCCTCCGCTCGTCGATCAACTCGTCGAGATCGGTGCCGCATGGCGTCCTGCATGGGGGGAGGATAAGGGCCGTCTCCCAGCACGGGCTGCGGCAGCGCCGCGGCTACTCGCCAAGCCATGGCAGCGCCGGGCAAGCCGCTCCTGAAGTGTTCCACCGAGGGGCAGTCTAGCAGGAGCCGGGCCAGTCGTATTTTACCCCGCTCGTCAGCGGCAGGGAGATCCTGGTCACCAGCAGCGCCGCATTGCTGGGTCCAGGGCTCGGCGACGAGAACGCGCCTCCGTTAATCGAGCCCCTGACTACTGCTGGGACCAAAAGCTGGCGGTCAAGGGTCGAGGGTGGGGGGGTAGGGGGGGCAAAATCAGCAGCAGCAGCAGCAGCAGCAGCAGCTGTCTGTATGGACAACAAAGACTGCGTTCTAGTCCTGGTAGCATCGCTTTGACCCAAGCCCAGTGCTTGCCCTTGCAATCACGTGTGTGAGGCGGTCTCCACCAGCCGGCGTCCTGCCAGCGCGTCGCCCTACACAGCCAAGGAGGGCCATTATGTGGCGCCTCCGAAATTGTGTCCGCACCACTTCAAAGGGGGTAGGAAGCAAAGGCAGCTGCGTGTAGGCACACACGCACACACACACTAACAAACATACACACACACACACACACACACACACACACAGGTCACATGTGCAATGGTGGTGGGAAAGCATAGAGAAACAGGGTGGACCACATGCACCCACAGACACCCACACACACACACACACACAAACTCACACACAGGTCACATGTGCACGGGTGGTGGTACAAGCCTAGAGAAACAGGTTGGACCATGCACACACACACACACACACGCACACACACACACACACACACAAAGGCACACACACACTCATGCGCACACACACACACACACATGCACACACACACACACAAACACACAGACACGCACACACAGGCGCCGTCTGCAAGCATGGCGAAGCCCAGAGGAGAACTCCGGCTGCGTGCCCGAGGCCAGTTGGACCACACACACACACACACGCAGGCGCCGTCTGCAAGGGTGGTGGGCGAGGCTCAGAGGAGCAGTCTGGCTGCGTGCCCGAGGCTAGTTGGACCACACAAACATACACACACACACACACATACACACACACACACACGCACACACACGCACTCAGGCGCCGTCTGCAAGGGTGGTGGGCGAGGCTCAGAGGAGCAGTCTGGCTGCGTGCCCGAGGCTAGTTGGACCACACACACACACACACACACACACGCACACACACACACACACGTACACACACACACACATACAGGCGCCGTCTGCAAGGGTGGCGGGCGTGGCTCAGAGGAGCAGTCTGGCTGCGTGCCCGAGACCAATTGGACGTCGCCGGCTGACGGCCCTGTGTGCTGCAGAACGAACGACCTAAACAGGTTGGTTACTCTCCCTCACTGCCTCTCTTCGTGCTCGTCTATCTCTCTCTGTCCCTCTGTCTCTCTCTTTCTCTCTTGCCATCCTTGTATCTCTCTCCTTCTCTCTCTCTCTATTGCTCTCTTTATTTCTCTCTCGCACCCTCTTTATCTCTCTGTCTGGTTGTTTCCTCTGTATTGTTTGTTTGTATAACAATGTGTCCGTTGTGTAAGAATGCTTGTGGTCTGCGCTCGTATGAGCACCTAAATCCCGAGATTCCCCAAAGCGCGCCATGTGAGCTGTGCTGATCCGTTGCAGGCGTGGGGCGGATCGTTGGAAAGCTGTTACTCTCTTCTGTCTGCATTTCTCAGCGGCGACCTAGTGTTATCTTTCAGCAGTTCAAAGACGCCGCCAAAAACTGCCTTTTAAAATCAGTTTTGATGTGAATGTGTTGGTCTCATAGTAAATCAATGCTGCAAGGGCCGAATGACGGACCAGTGATGCTGCAAATGAAGCTCCCTTTTTTTACGTGTGCTTCATCTCACTCACTCTTTCATCTGTTCTGCGTGTCTCTCTGTTTGTCTCTCCCTCTCTCCCTGTGTCTCTCTCTCCCCCTATCGTTATTTTCCCCTGTCTCTCTCTCGCTCTCTGTCTGTCTCTCTCCCTTACTCTCTTTTCCTCTGTCTCGTTGTCTCCCTCGGTTTCACTCTCTGTCTTTCTATCTCTCGGTCAATCCCTCTCTCGCATCCTCTCTCTCTCTCTCCCTCTATCTCCTTTTCTCTCTCTCTTTCTCTCTTCCCTATTTCCGGGTCATTCTTCTCTGGGCTTATGTGCATCACCTCCCTCCTCCCAAACCCGGCCTACAGCGGCATCTGGCTTGTCAATCCGACACCAGCTAGCGCACGCTCTCTCTCTGACCTCTCTTCTCCTCCCTCTCTCCCTTGCGCTCTGGCTCTGGCTCTGGCTCTTGCTCTTGCTCTCGCTCTCACTCTTGCTCTCGCTCTCGCCCTCGCCCTCGCTCTCACTGTCGCGCTCACTCTCGCTGTCGGCCTCGCCTCGCCCGCGCCCTCGCTCACGTGCTCTCGCTCTCGGTCTCTTTCTCCCTGTCTCATTTGAGAAAGAGAGCGGAAGAGAAAGCTCTTCCGCTCTCTTTCTCCCTGTCTCATTTGCTCGCACACGCCCACGCCATGCACAGTGGCATCTGGCTCTTCAATCCGACACCAGCTAGCGCACGCTCTCTCTCCGACCTCTCTTCCCCTCCCCCTCTCCCTTGCGCTCTGGCTCTGGCTCTCGCTCTCACGCTCGCTCTCGCCCTCGCCCTCGCTGTCACTGTCGCACTCATTCTCGCTGTCAGCCTCGCCTCGCCCGCGCCCTCGCTCACGCGCTCTCGCTCTCGGTCTCTTTCTCTTCCGCTCTCTTTCTCCCTCTCTCATTTCCTTGCACATGCCCACGCCATGCACAGCGGCATCTGGCTCATCAATGCAACACCAGCGGGCGCACGCTCTCCCTCTGGCCTCTCTTTTCCTTCCTCTCTCGCTCGCTCGCTCTCTTCCTCTCTCTCTTGCGCGTGCACGTGCTCGCTTGCGCGCTCGCTCTCTCGCTCTCTCGCTCTCTCGCTCTCTCGCTCTCTCGCTCTCTCGCTCTCTCGCTCTCTCGCTCTCTCGCTCTCTTGCTCTCTCGCTCTCGCCTTCCCTGTCTCTCCCTCTCTCACTCCCTCTCCCACAAACACACCACCCGCACAGCGGCATCTGGCTTGTCAACCCAACACCATCAGGCGCGCGCTTCATGCGCGCATGGCGAGCAATAATGTTTGAGCAGGCCATTGTTCAGGTGGGTGTGAGTTTGTGCGTGTGGGTGGGTTTGAGATTGTGGGGGGGGGGGCGGCGTGTGTGTGTGTGTGTGTGTGTTTGTGTGCATGTGTGCGTGTGTGTGCGCGTGTGTGTGGATGCAGCCACGTCTGTGTGTGCCTGTGTATGTGCATGCGTGTGTGTGCGCACATTTGTGTGTGCGTTTGGGTGGGCGAGTGTGCGTGCAACCTGTGGGTGGGTCTGTGTGTGTGTGTGTGGGTGTGCGATTGACATGCAGCAACACACACACACACACACACACACACATGCAATTCCCCCACGCACCCCCCCACACACACACACGCACGCCCTCTCTGTAGCGCAAGGTCTTCATCGGATCAATGGAATTCGACTTTGTCAAAGCGTACGATGCATTGGGATGCGACCCGAGGCAGCTGTACGATTGGAACAGTGCGCGGGTGTGTGTTGTGGGGAGGGGTCTCTGTGTGTGCGTGTGTGTGTGTGTGTGTGTGTGTGTGTACGCGCCTTTGTATTTGTGTGTGTCTGTGTGATTTTTGATGCATTGGGATGTGACCCAGGGCAGGTGTACGAGTTGGACACGTCTCGGGTGGGTTGGGCTGAGGGGGGACGGGCGTGTGTGTGTGTGTATACGTGTGTGTGTGTGCGTGTGCGTGTACAGTGCCCAGTAATTGTGCGCATGCCGAGTCCCATGTCCCATCGCGCTCTTGCAGAGGGAGTGCATTCCGGCTGGTTTCGTCAGCGCACCATCCGACCGACCAACCCAACCAAACAGCCAACTCACCAACCTAACCAACCAACAGACCAATCAAACAACCAACCAACCAACCAACCGACCAACCGTTCAATCAACCAATTAACCAGCCAACCGACCAACCAGTTAACCGACCGTCCAGCAGACCAATCTACCAACCGACTTACCAACCAACAGCCTGACGAACCAACCAACCAACCGACCAATCAACCAATCAACCAATCAACCAACCAACAGTTACAGTTACAGTTACATCGGCTTTCCAGCAAAGACTACCTCTAGTCCTAGTACCACCGCCTAGACCCAAGTCCAGTTCTGGCCCTAACAATTACTTGTGAGGGGCGGTAGCCACCAGCCGGCTGCCTGCCAACGTGTAGTCCCAGAGCAAAAAGGAGAGCTATTGTGCGACGCCTCCAAAATAGGTCCTAACTGCTTCTAGGGGATAGGGGGTCAAGTGGCGCTTGCCAATCTACTTGACCGCCGTGGTGGAGGGGCCGGCGCCTGAGGGGCAGCCGGACCGTACACCACGGCTCTCCACCCGACCCTATCCTGAGCACGCTCAAACGCCGTGTCCGAAAAAGTCTTCCAATCAGAACGAGTGCCACTAGTTTCGCCTAGCTGCTGAATCAGTAGCTTAAGAAAATAGTGTCGGGAGGAGGCTGGAGGCCGGCCTTGCTGCCGAGCCACATCCATTGTGCAGTCAAAAGTCGTACGAGGAAGACGAGAAGCCGGCATGCGCATCACATGGCCTAGCCACTGCATTGATCGCTTTGCCACAAGGCTCTCAATTGGCTCAGTGTCGCACGCCTGCCGAATATAAGTTAATCTGTGCCGGTCGACCAGGCGCACACCCAGAATGCGACGAAGGCAGTTAGAGTGGGCAACCTCCAATCGAGTCAGTTGTGTTTTAGTAGGGGCCCATGTTTCGCAGCCGTACAGAAAGTGGGGCAGCACGAAAGTGTTGTAAACCCGCATCTTAGACTGCACTTGCATCTTCTTGCTGGCCCAAATCTTATCAAAAGACGCAAACACGCCCAGCGCGCGACCGACACGCACACCGATCTCCTTTTCCACACCACCACTCTGGGTTATCCAACTCCCTAGATACTTAAATGCAGAGACGGTCTTCACTTCACCACCAGTCAGCGCAAACGTGAGCAGATCCGCGACAAAATCTGCTGGCAAAATCATCACTTCTGTCTTGGCGGCGTTGATTTGCATGCCAAAGCTAGAGGACACTTTGTCAAGGATTTTCAGCATAAGCGCCAACTGAGCTGGGTCATGCGAGAACAAACATAAATCGTCGGCATACATCAGCATTACTATGCGCTCAACCGACGACGACAACACAGAGCCGCCGGCTCGGGTCACGACTGACACGCCAGCCCCCTCTGGCATCATGTCTAGCGCCTTTTTCACTATGTGGTCAATAAAAACATTGAACAACACAGGAGCAATGACGCACCCCTGTCGCACACCAGACGACACGGGGAATTCGTGCCCGATTTCGTGCCAACCAACCGACCAACCAAACCAACAAGCCGACAAACCAACCAACCAACCAACCGCCCCCAAAAAGAGCCAGTCGACCACCCAGCCGGCCAGCAGCCAGTAACAGCACCAACCACCCGACCAACAGATCAACCAGCCAACAAACCAACTGTCCAACCGACCAACCAACCAACAGCCCGACCTACCAACCAACCAACCGACTAACCAGCTAACCGACCAACCAACCAACCGAGTGACCAACCAACCACCCAACCAACTGACCAACCAACAAACCAAACAACCAACCAACCAGTAGCATCTCCCATCGCCGCTTGCATGGGGAGGGCAATCTGTGGTTTCGTCAGCGCACCAAACAACTGACCAACCAACAACCAACACACGAACCAACCAACCGACCAACCAACCAGTCACAGCACCCACACTCGCAGGGAGAGTATGTTCCTTCTGTTTTCGTCGCGTTTGATGAGGGTTTAGGAAATAAACAGTGGTATGACAGTCTATGCCCAGAAACAATGGTAAACCACATAACGTTGTTTGTCACGCAACGGAAGAGCAGCACCCCTGGCCAAAACTCGCAGGGAGAGTATGTTCTGGCTGGTTTAGTCAACGCACCGACCAACCAACCAGCCAATCTAACCAACCGACCAACCAACCAACCAAGCAACCAACCCAGCAGCTAACCAACCAATCTTACCAACCGACCAATCAACCAACCAACCACCAACCAGTCACAGCACCCACACTTGCAGGGAGAGAACCTTCCTGCTGGTTTTGTCAAAGCACCAATCAACCACCCAACTAACCAACCTAACCAACCAACTATCCAACCAGTTACAGCACCCACACTCGCAGGGAGAGTACGTTCCGGCTGGTTTCGTCACGTGCGACGAGGGTGTGGGACCACCGCTGATGTACCGCGTGTCTGGCCAGGTTTTTATGAGCTGGTGTGGGGGGGGGGGGCATGTGTGTGTGTGTGTGTGTGTGTGTTGGCATGTGTACATGTTGATGTGTGTGTGTGTTTGCATGTTTGTGTGTGTTTCTGTGTGTGTGTGTGTGTGTGTGTGTGTGTGTGCATGTGTGTGCGTGTGCGTGTGCGTCAGGGATGTACCCGCCGATCGGATTCCGATGAACAGGGCGCCCGAAGGGCGCAAAAGCGATGGTCTGTTGGGGGCGGCATCGGGAAGTCCGACAAGTGCTAGGGCTCAGAGGGCCTCGCATCGGCGTCGCCGATGACCACGCCCAGCCCATCGGGGCGTTCGGCTTGGGCTCCCCACACTCCGACTCCGACGCAAAAGCACGCAATCCCTCATTTCTGAAGCAGTTCTGCTGTTTGCAATCGCAAAGTGAATCTGGCTTCCGGGGGCTCCGCCCCCGAATGGATGGTGGAGGGTGAGTGTGATTTGGTTGGAACTTATGGGATGAATTGGCGTTTCCCTTTGATGGGGGGCCAGGAACCTGCGCGCATGCTGTAGTGTTCTTGCATGCATGCATGCATCATGGTACTTCAATCAGCGCCCATTGTGGTGTTGCATGCGCCGTCCCGCCATGCGCTGCATGCATGCCGCGCCCTGCACATGAGCTGTTGCGAGCTGTTTGTCTTCTGGATGTGTGTTTGCCGCTGCCCCCCAAGCTTACGTGAGAGACCGTATCACAGCAACAGAGTACCGTGACAGCGGGGGTCCGGGCAAAAAATGGGCAAGCCGATGAGTCCATGAGGCCCTCTCCTGGCAAGCCGATGAGTCAGGGCGGCCCTCTCCTGGAAAACCGATGAGCGGCATGCCCCCGGGTACACCCCTGGTGTGCGTGTGTGTGTGTGTGTGTGTGTGTGTGTGTGTGTTTATGGTCGTCATTAGCCGGCACGTGTCGTGCGTAGTTGCCCGAACCCAAAACCCGAGACTGTACGCTCGTCAACCCTGGACGTGCACAGTTGCACAGGTTGTGCAACGTGTGGCTCGGGGCGCGACCCTGTAACAAATGCCCTGGACACTGAACCAGCAGTTTTAGGCCCTCAATCCTGAACCCTGAACCCTGGGGCAACCAGAGGCCTCAACTGTAAGCCTCCAACCCCAACGCACAGGTGCAGCGAGCTAGTATGGGCTGCGCACTGTGTTTGCGACAGTGGGGCGTGACTTCCACAAACGCCCTGGACACTGAATGAGCACTTTGAGGCCCTCAACCTTGAACCCCGAAAATCCTGTGGTGACCTGAGGCCTCAACTGTTAACCCTCAACCCTTCACAGGTGCAGCGAGCTAGTATGAGCTGCACACTGTGTTTGCGACAGTGGGGCGTGACACTTCCACAAAGGCCCTGGACACTGAACGAGCACTTTGACGCCCTCAACCCTGAACCCCGAAACCCTGTGGCAACCTGAGGCCTCAACTGTAAACCCTCAACCCTGCGCACAGGTGCAGTGAGCTAGTATGGGCTGCGCACTGTGTTTGCGACAGTGGGGCGTGACACTTCCACAAACGCCCTGGACACTGGACCAGCAATTCTGGGGCCTCAACCCTGAACCTCAGGCAACCTGAGGCCCCAACTCTAAACCCTCAACCCTAGCGCGCCCTGAACTTAAAACCCTCAACCCAAACGCGCGGGTGCACGGGGGCATGCGGGCTGCGCAATGAGTCTAGCTTGGGGCTTCATCTTCGACAAACGCCCTAAACACTGACCCAGCAATTCGAGGCCCTCGACCATGAACCCCGAACCTGAAATCCTAGACGTTGCGCTCTTCAACTCTGCACATGCGCAGGTGCACGGGGGCGTGCGGGCTTCGCAACGCGTCTGGCTTGGGGCTTACCAATTCGGAACTCCCTGGCTGGGATGGGTATTACGTGCAGGCGAGTGGATGGGTGGGTGGGTGGGTGGGTGGGTGGGTGCGTGTGTGTGTGTGTGTGTATGTGTGTGTGTGCGTGTGTGTGTGCGCGCGTCTGGTTCGGGGCACTCCACTTCGGAACTCCCTGGGTGGGACGGTTATGACGCGCAGGCGAGTGTGTGTGTGTGTGTGTGTGTGTGTGTGTGTGTGCGCGTGTTTGTGTGTGTGCGTGTGTGTGTGTGTGTGTGTGTGTGTGTGTGTGTCTGGCTCGGGGCATGCCACTTCGAAACTCCCTCGCTGAGACGGGTATTACATGCAGGCGAGTGTGTGTGTGTGTGTGTATGTGTGTGTGTGTGTGTGTGTGCTTTGTGTGTGCGTGTGCGTGTGCGTGTGTCTGGCTAGGGGCATACCACTTCGGAGCTCCCTGGGTGGGACGGGTATTACGTGCAGGCGAGTGTTTGCGTGCGCGTGTGTGTGTGTGTGTGGATGGGTGGGTGGGTGTGCGCGTGTGGGTGTGCGTATGTGTGTGGGTGGGTGTGCGTCTGCGTCTGCGTCTGCGTCTGCGTCCGCGTCCGCATCCGCATCTGCATCCGCTCAGGAACGCTCAACAGTTGGCGAATGACAAACCGACAAAAAAAACAGCGTCTCCCTCGACCCCACGCTCCGAGAGTTTGCACTGTCAACCTGTAAACCTGTGAAACCTCCCATCCCCTCTTTCTCTCTCTGCATGTGCGCATGCCCCCGCAGCTCCTCCCTCAGAGCCCTACGCCCCGAGAGTGTGAACCCGTAAAACCTGTAAAGCCCGCCGCCACCTATTTTATCTGTTTCTGCGCAGGCCCTGTGACGGCTCCCTCAACCCATACGCTCTGAGAACGTGCATTGTGTTTTAACCTCCTGCCCACTCTGCCTCTGTGTGTGTGCAGGCAGACGGCTCGCGGACTGCGCACTCGAATGACGACACGACACACAAGGCGGGTGGTGTACGGGCGCGTGCACGTGCGCGCGTGTGTGTGTGTATGTGTGTTTGGGGGGGGGCGTGCGGGCGTGTGTATCAGTGATTCCCCTGCGAGCCGTGTATCGCTCCAAGCCGGATTTCCCATTTACCAGAAAACCACCACACACTTGGTGGGAGAGGGCATGGAGCGTTGCGTTGGAAAGCTCTTGCCAAGAGCAGCCCAACAGCATGCGTTGCATGAATACCCGCTGTGTATTGTGCCTGGTATGAGCGGTCAAAGTTGATGGAGACGGCAAAAAAAATATTACTAAAATCCTTCCCAGGGACCATTGGTGAGTATGTGTGTTGTGCTGGGGGGAGAAGCGGCCGATTCTGTGCCACAGTGCCAACGTGCGCGTGGTGTGCTGTTAAAAAAAACTTAACCACCAAACCCTGGACCCTAAACTGACCCTCAACCCTCAGCCCCCGACCAGGGACCGCCTCCCACACATGCTCACCCATTGCTGCTTCACCACAGCTCCCGATGCAGACCTTGCTTTGCCTTGCTTGCTCGATACCTTGCTATTCCTTGCTTGCTTTACCTTGCTTTACCTTGCTAGACCTTGCTGGACCTTGCTAGACCTTGCTAGACCTTGCTAGATCTTGCTAGGCCTTGTGAGGCCTTGCTGTACCTTGCTGAACCTTGCTACACCTTGCTAGACCTTGCTAGACCTTGCTTGATGGACCTTGCTAGACCTTGTGAGACCTTGCTAGGCCTTGCTAGACCTTGCTTGCTGTACCTTGCTCGGCCTTGCTCGGCCTTGCTGGGCCTTGCTCGGCCTTGCTGGGCCTTGATAGGCCTTGCTGGGCCTTGATAGGCCTTGCTCGGCCTTGCTCGGCCTTGCTCGGCCTTGCTCGGCCTTGCTCGGCCTTGATAGGCCTTGCTCGGCCTTGATAGGCCTTGATAGGCCTTGCTCGGCCTTGCTCGGCCTTGCTCGGCCTTGATAGGCCTTGATCGGCCTTGATAGGCCTTGATAGGCCTCGGCTTGCTTGATAGGCCTTGCTCGGCCTCGGCTTGCTTGATAGGCCTTGATAGGCCTTGCTAGGCCTTGATGATGCTATCATCATAATCATCATCATCAGGCCCTGCTAGGCCTTGCTAGGCCCTGCTAGGCCTTGCTAGACCTTGCTAGGCCTTGCTAGGCCTTGCTAGGCCTTGCTAGACCCTGCTAGACCTTGCTAGGCCTTGCTAGACCCTGCTAGACCTTGCTAGACCTTGAACCCTGAACCCTGAAACCCTTAAGCCCCAAACCCCAAGGTGTGCTCCAAGCCGCGCAAGCACCAGGGCCCAATCCTTCCACTCCTACTGCCATAATGCTGCTTCACACACTCCCCTCCATGCGAAATCCAAACCCTAAACTCTAAAACCGACCCCTCAACCCTCAACTCCAATCAGGTGTGCGCCATGCCGCGCAAGTACCAGGACCGCCTCGTTGCCTTCCACCTGTGCTGCCTCTCCAGTGCGCCGATTAAGGTGCGCGGGTTTTACAGGTTTTACACGTACGCGTCCGGAGGACTCCGGGGCGTGATTCAAGGCCTTGACTACATGTCTAGAGGAGCTCTACTAGTAGAGCCCGCAAAGCCACGCATCGCGCCAGCCTACCAGGGAGTCGGAAGAAGGAATTTGCCCTCATCCCCCCCCCCCCCGCCACTGCTGCAGCGTGGAGCAAAAGGACGTGGAGCGATATGCGCTCCAAACACGTATGCCTGGTCCGTTTGTGTGCCTGTCCCTGTTGCGTGCGCCCCCACCTTGTGCACTCACGCACCACACGCGTGCGCGGGAGAGACCGTTGTGGACCCGGCTTGGAGTATACGCACTCCAAACGAACAGCATGCCTGGTGTGGCTGCGTGCCTGACCCTGTTGCGTGTGCCCCCACCTCGTGCACACACGCACCACACGCGTGCGCGGGAGAGACCGCGTTGTGGCTGCACACGGTGCGGGGTGAGTCGTCGAAACTAACCGCCGCCATGACTACTGTGTTGCGCACGCACTCACCCGCACACAGCACAGACCAGGGCTGACAGCCAGCATGTAACCCTCTTCTCTCCTGAAAACACGTAGGCGCGGCAGATGTGCCTCTGCCTGCACACGGCGCGGCCCTACCACATTCACAACGCCTGAGGCGGCGCCTGAGGCGTCCCATTCCATGGCGCGGATCAGGCGGCGCCTCAGGCGCTCCGACCGCCTGAGGCGCCGCCTGAGGCGCACCCACGATCACCTCAGGCGTCGCCTTAGGCGTTATCCAAACCACCTCAGGCGCCACACCGACCGCCTCAGGCGCCCACCACCGCCTGAGGCACACCCCGGACCGTCTCAGACGTTATGACCGCATTCCATGGCATGGATCAGACGTTGGGATTTTGGTAGGGCGGGATGAGTTGTGCTCCAAACAAACAGCCGCCCAGTCGACTTTGCTGCGCACGCCCTTACGTGCACACAAGACAGCACATAACAGGGCCGACAGCCTCCCTGTGACCCTCTTCCTCCTTGAGCACACGCGCAGGCACAGCAGATGCGGCCGTGGCAGGACACGGCGCGGGACGCGTGTGCTCGAAACAAACTACCGCCCGAGTACTGTGCAGCGCATGCGCTCACCTGCACACAACACAGCACAGAACAGGGCTGACAGCCCGCCTGTGACCCTCCCCCTCCCTCAAAACACACACAGGCGCAGCAGATGCACCTGTGGCAGGACACGGCGCGGGGCGAGATGCTCCCCAAGCAAAACCGCCGCCCTGACGACAGTGTCGTGCACGCCCACACATGCACACCACACAGCAAACACAAGGCTGACGGCCCGCCTGTAACCCCGTGTCTCTCTTAACACATGCGGCAGGAGCTGACGGCCGGACTCCGGCTGGACGCAGGACGACTATGTGCTCGAGACAAACCGCCGCCGGATTAAAGTGCCGTGCACGATCACACCCGCACACCACAGCACAGCACACACAGAGCCGGCAGCCTGCACGTGACCCTCTTTCTCCCTCTAAACACGCGCAGGCTCGGGAAATGCGGCTGTGGCTCAACGTGACGTTTGACGAGGCGCTGTTCGATGCGTATTCCAGGGCGCACGGGAGAGGCGTCCATCCAGACTGGTGACGCGTCGACGCACAGTTAGCGGCAGTGATCTCCTGCCCCGGACGCTGTCAGCAGGTGTTTTACAGGTTTTACACATACGCGCCCGGAGGACCCCGGGGCGTGAGTTAAAGCCTCGACTACACGTATAGGGGGGCTCTGCTAGGAGAGCCCGCAAGGCCACGCAGCCAGGGCTGTCACGCAGCAGGTGTGACTAGTCAGTACTAGTCAGTACTAGTCAGCAGCGACTAGTCAGTGTGACTAGTCAGTGTTACTCAGCAGTGACTAGTCAGTGTGACTAGTCAGTACTAGTCAGTACTAGACAGTACTAGACATCAGGTGTGACTAGTCAGTGTGACTAGTCAGTACTGGCTGGCTTGCCCGGTCACACCAGCTGGACAGTGCAAGGGTGGCTGGTACAGCGGGGCACGCAGCACAGCTTGGGGCGCTCGACCCAAAGGGCATGTGAGCGCATCATCGGCAGCGCGTCACCGTGGACGTGGCGTCGTAAAGAGAGTGCGCCACAGTGGTCGTGACGTCGAATGAAACTAGGTGCGGGTAGCGCGCCACCGTGGACGGGGTGTCAAATAACAGCAGGCACAGTTGCTGCTACTGCTGCTGCTCGAGCTGCGCATGCGGATTGGAGTTGGGAGAGGTGGTCCAGTGTCAGTGCAGTTCCTGCACACTCCTTTGAGGTCTATTGATAAATACGCCATCAAAGGCGCCTGTCTGTCCGTCTGTCTGTAAAATCGACCACTCGTCAGTTAACACGAAGCTACAGCAACAGCTCGTACAAACACAAGCTGGCCACCCATGGGTGTGCTCCAGCACACAAGCACCTGCTGCACATCTGCAGCGCAAAGCTGCCCGTCTCGCCACTTAGGACGGGGAGGAAGAGGCTGCTGCACCTGCCACCGCGCTTGCACACAAGGCGCTGTTATCACGCGACCTGTGGCCAGAGGTGCTTCGCCGAAGATGTCCCTAGGCATCTGTGGTCAGTGCCACCGTGCACAGCAGCACCCCTCACTATTGCTTCAAGTCTGCTGCACCCGGGCAGCCAGACAGCCAGACAGAGGCGGCCTGTGGGGCGCGTGTTATTGGGGTTGGGTGAAAGTGCGGGTGGGTGACCATGCGCGCGTATGTGTGCCGAGTGTGTGCTGGCTGTGCTGCCGTGGCGCGTGGCGCAACTCGCGCCGCACAAGCGACGGCTTGTGGCGTGCTGTGTGTGCTCTGCCGCGAGGCGGGTGCGGCGTGCATGAGACGGCGCCGCGGCAGTGCGTGTGTGTGGCGGCCCCCGCTGTGCTGTCGCATGCCGTGCATGAGTCGTGCCCCAGCATGCTGCTGGGCCATACGTATGACGCTCCATCATGTCATGCGGTGCCATGCGGTGCCCTACGTATGACGCTCCCCATGCGCATGGTGGTGATGGGTGAGCATGGCGCTCCCCGGGGGCCCCCTAAGTGGAGGCCGTCCGCACGCGATGCGTGCGTGTCGCAGCCACAATTGTGGCTTGGTACGCTTGTGTGTCCACGTGCGTGCGCACGCGAGCCCCCCCCCCCCCCTTTAGTGGAAGTCGAGGAGCCGCCCCACAGGGATGGGGGGGGGCACCCCCCTTTCGTGGCTCCATTGAGACAAACGCTAAGTATCGCGCCTTTTTGAGTGCGTGCAGACAGAGTCAACACAAAGTGCCTTAGAGTACCCCCCCCCCCTGTGTGTGACGCCTGTTTTAACGTGTGTCCCCTTGAAGCGTTCACACTTTTTCCACACCATGGAACTTGCACTTGTGTAACACCGGCCTCTTCCTCTACTAGTTCCTTCACCATTTATGTGCACAGACACAACTGCATCTCAGTCTAAGCCCAGCCTAGCCCAGCTTGGTGGCACTGCCCAGTCCCTGGACCAGTCTGGACCAGCCTGGACCAGCCTGGACCAGCCTGGACCCGTCTGGACCCGTCTGGACCAGGGGTCGTACCCGGAGTGCCAGTGCAAGCAGGCCTGCTCGGGCTCACTCGTGGCAGGCCCTCTCCCCACTAAACTCGCCCCAAGAACGCTACAAGGGGCCACTATGCGGCTGGTGCACCGCGCGTGGGGGTAGGGCGACCACAGAGGAAGCTGAATTTCGACGTGAGAGGGACGCAAAATCGCCATGCAATCCGGGCGGGATCGCTCCCCAGCGCCCCTCCGCCCCCGCTTCCCCTCGGCGCATGGGCGCAGCCGTGCAACTCACCACTTTGGAGCGGTCTGTCCAAGCGGCCTGAGCGGGAGGCAGCGCAGGGCGGCGCTGCCGTTGTTGTGGGCCTCCATGGTCATCGTCAGCAGGGCGGTGCCTCTCTTGGTGGCGAGAGGGCGGTGGCTGGACGTGGAGGGAAGGAACCTGGTCGCGTTAAGCAGGACGAGGTTGACGGAGAGAAAGTGGTTGGGGGGCGTTTGACGTTGCTTCAAGCAAGTTGTAAGGCGTGGTGCGAACAAACCTCACACACATACTATCGGATCGCACGCCATCGTGGTGGGCGGATCGCCCCGCGGTGGAAGCTGGAGGTGGAAATTAGAACTGGCCACAGGCAGGAGCACGGCAAAACAGGCAGTTGGCTGAAGGGCTGCATGTGCACTAGGGGGCAAGGGGCAGTTGCTTAGCAACGCCGTGGGCCACTCACGTGTTTACCCACCGCACTCCCAGACGTCCGTACATTTGGGGGGTGTTGAAAGTGGTGCTGTTTCAACACTGATTCCCTGTTGAAACGGGGGTGTTGTTTCAATTGTTTTTTCAATAGGGTTTCAACAGCGTCTCAACAGCTGTTGATTCAACAGCATTTCAACAGTACAGGCATGCTGATTTAACAGCATTTCAACAACCAGGACCGTGTTGTTTCAACAGCATTTCAACTGGCGCTCGACAGGCCCTCAACACACGGATTCTGACTGACCTTAGTAGCACGCGCTGGCAGGTAATGTTGTAGTGCGAGCCGGCATGGGAACATGTTACAGGAGAGATCAGTGCGTGTGTGGGGAGACCTAGAGGTGTGCACAGGCACGCCCGCCACACTACGCAGCCCGAGGTGGCACCTCTTCAACAACACCGCTCTCAACGACAGGGGAAAAGTGTTTAGAACCTGTCAATGAACTGGCCATGGATGATGCATAGCAGCTGAATACAGGGCTGGACGAGGCACCCAAAGGTCGCACGCCAATGAGCGTAGTACTAGAAACCACCAAAATAGCCCAAAGAATCATATGAATGATGATGAGAGTTTTACAATCCACTTCTGGCGGTCACACGTACGGTTCCAAAGCTCCAGTGGGACTTAGAGAAACAAGGCTCAAGGCCCACAAAAGGTCAAGCTACAAGTAGCCCACGGTAACGCCATCCACACTTGGTGGCGGGCGCCAAGCAAGCAGCACCACTGTGCGGGCTGCACACCCAGCCTCTCAAATGGCCAGAGGGCGGACCCAAGGTATATAACCTGGAAGGGAGCCTGCATGCAGATTGCTGCGGGCACGGCGGCGGCGGGGACTAGCATAAGGCGCACCTGCGGCCTGCGCAGTCACATAGTATAAATTCAAGGAACACACCTATTTGGCGATTGCGATTTACCTGCCTCGCGTTTCCGTTTCCCCACATGCGTTCTTCAACAAGCGTTTGCTGTCGCTGCGGTAGGGGACCTAGGGGTGCGCCCACGCTCTTTACAGAGTTGGGGTTCCCTACCACCAACAGCCAGCCATCTCAGTAAGGTGCTCGGGCCATACGCGCCGAGCACGGTCTTATACGCCTTTAGAGGTGTCCCTGACTGTAACATCCATCATCATCATCATAACCATGAAGGGACCAAAAAGCCCTCCCCCAGACCACCGGAAGCGGGGCTAGTAGCACACCCGCCGCAGCACTCTACTCAGCGACCACACCGCACCCGCCACCGCACGCGTGTGGCGCCACCTCCCCTTCAAAAACACCCCCAGAGGGAATGCCATCTAGCAAGCAGGTGCAGGCACCCGCTCGCCGTCAACGACGAGGCGCGCGCGGTGGAACTGCGCCCGCTTCCCCGCAACCTTGGCGGCGAGGAAAGCGGGCCACAGCGCCTGGTACTGCGCCTCCTCGCGATCACTGAGGACGTCGAAGACTGCAGTCGAGTCCACGCAGCGGCGCAGCTCGTGGCGCCAGCGCACGACAGTGTCGGCCACGGCGTCAGACGCCACGGTGAAGAGCACACGCAGCACACGGTGAAGAGCACACGCAGCACACATATGAACATCAGTAAAATTCACTTGACACTTGGCCACTCTGCCGGTACTAGCGGGGACAGCGTGTTGACGCATCTACTAGCCCATAATAGAGAAGCCCACTGGGCCGCTGTTGTGTGTGGCGAGCACATTCCGCACAGCCACCACCTCTGCGGCAAGGTGCGCGCGTGGGCAGCAGCCCTTGTCGGGGTTGGTACCCGGGTGCTCTAGGCGGCGCCTAATGCGCAGGCACACAAACGCCAGCTGCAACACGCCAACTGCCGGGTTGCTGGCGGCGTCGCGCCCCGGCCACGCCGCGCCCAGCGCCGCAACGAGGCCCTTCGACTCGAATGGGATCAAGGTGCTCGGAGTGCGCCACGGCGGGGACGCATTGGGCTCGCCGTTGGGGCCCGAGGGGGCCCAGCTGCCGCGACGCCCACATGTCGCACGAGCCCTTGAGCGAGTTCGTCTCCCACGTCTTGCCGATCTCAGGGACGGCCGGGGCCTGGTGCTCATGCTTGTTGCAGAACTAGGGCCACTGCGTACGCACAGAGGGTTCAGCATGGTAGGTCAGTGGCAGCGTGTGAGTGGCGAGTTGATCGACGAGCGGAGGAGCTGGCGCCCGTCAATGCATGCTGGACATTGGTCAAGATGGCTGCCCGTGGAGGCGGGCTACCATCACGGTTTCAGCGGTGGCGACCGCCGAGGCAACACAGAGTAAATCCGCTTTACAATCGCATCGTTCGTCACCGCGCTCATCCTCGGGGTCGCTCGTCTGCCGGTGACTGGCGTTGGAAGGTCTTCAGGCAGCCTCCATGACAACTCTATCGTCCATGCACCCCTGGAGGGTGGGACCTGGCCATGCATGAGGCATGGGGCGCCGGCTGAGCCCCATGCAAACGAGAGCTGGACAGCCATGCACTGCCAGGCGGGGACCGTTCCAGTCAGCGCCAGTCGGCTCTGCCGGCTTGACTGGCCACAAGGCCACTACTGTGACCCTGAGGAAGGTCCTCTCCTGTATGCTTCTTGCCAGACATGTCTCTCAGAGACCACTGTTTGGGGTAGTCTAGCTGGCGGGAGTGGTAGTCTAGTACTTAAGTGTGCTGGAGTATCGGCGGGTGTCCCTAGTAGAAGAGTAGCCTGCTTAGCTGGAAACCCCGTGTTACTGTAACTGTTAACAATAACATACAGTTACAGTTACATGGCATTCCAGCTAAGACAACACTAGTCCTAGTGCCACCGCCCTGTGAAGGACGATAGCCACCAGCCGGTTACCTGCCGTCTAGACTACCGCTCCCGCCGGCTAGTTTAGACCCAAACAAGTCCCTGAGGGACATGTCTGGCAAGGAGCGTATAGGAAAGGACCGTCCTCCTGCTGGCCTTTGAGGCCAACCACGCCGGCTGTGCCGACTGGCGGCGCTGAAGCAGAAAACTCCCCGCCTGGCATGGTGCATGGTTGTCCAACTCCATGCATGGGGCTCTGCCTGCGCCCCATGCGTCATGCATGGCCAGGTCCCACCCTCCAGGGGGGCCTGGGCAAACAGAGTCGTCATGGCAGGCTGCCTGAAGACCAATGCCGACGCCAGTCACCGGCAGACGAGTGCCCCCGAGGGTGAGCGCGGTGACAAACGCTGCGATGGTGAAGCGGATAAACTCTGTTGTTGCCTTGGCGGTCACCACCGCTGAAGCCCTGATGGTAGCTCGCCCCCACGAGCAGCCATCTTGACCGATGTCCAGCATGCATTGACGGGCGCCAGCTCCTCCGCTCGTCGATCAACTCGTCGAGATCGGTGCCGCATGGCGTCCTGCATGGGGGGAGGATAAGGGCCGTCTCCCAGCACGGGCCGCGGCAGCGCCGCGGCTACTCGCCAAGCCATGGCAGCGCCGGGCAAGCCGCTCCTGTAGTGTTCCACCGAGGGGCAGTCTAGCAGGAGCCAGGCCAGTCGTATTTTACCCCGCTCGTCAGCGGCACGGAGACCCTAGTCACCAGCAGCGCCGCATTGCTGGGTCCAGGGCTCGGCGACGAGAACGCGCCCCCGTTAATCGAGCCCCACACACACATAATTAACAATAACATAACGTTATAATAACGTTATTATTTGCCGTCGACGTTATAATAACGTTATAATTTGCCGGCGACGTGTTATTAATTTGGGACGCAAGTTCAACTTACTGACTCTTGGCTCTGTATTGTTTTGTATGAGGCATGGCCTGCACACAAGTAGTGTTGGGGCGATGCCTGCGTCACCTCGATATTTACGCACGTCCAGGACGCACGGCCCAGGACGCACGTCCCAGTGTATACCAGTGGGGGTTCAAGGCAGGCAGGCTGCAAGACAGGCGTGCATTGCGTGATGGGCGCAGAAGGATGTGCCGCATGGCATGGCATCTAAACTCACGTCTTGCTGCTTCAGCCGCGCACGCAATCGCCGCACAATCCTCCTTGTAACAGTGACGTGTGCGCCCTTCTGGTACTGGTGCTTCGCTGTGGTGTGTTTTGTTTCGCAAACCCTAGGAGTTTCGAAACCACACCTGAAACCACATGTGTGCACACAGGGGTTCACACACACACTCACATAGGGGTCGGAATAATATAACATAACAATAATAACATAAAGTTATAATAACGTTACAATAACGTTATAATTCGTCAGCGACATGTTACAAATTTGGGACGCGGGTTCAACTTACTGAAATCTGCATGGATTCCAATGGGGTTGAGCTCTCTGGTGAGACCAATAATTTAAGATAACATGCTGGCACTCAAGACACTTGTTCGTGTTGCTCTGTGGTGTGCTGGTGTGCTGGTGTGGGGTGTGAATGGGGAGGTGTGCATGGGAGGTTCCTGCCGCCAGACCACAGGGTCCATGTTGCTAGAGCCAATGGCAAGCAGGGGTATCGAAATGAGAAGAAGCTGCCCACTGAAGTGCTCGGGCTGCTCAGGGCGCAAGTAGCGAAGGGGTAAAGCCGGTTGGAGCGGTCAGTTTGAGCCGCGCCTGGACGCCGAGGGCGTGTGCAAGCTGTTCTGCAAGAATTGCAGCAACAAGGAGGGATCGAGCTGTCGGAGGAGGAGGCGGAGGACTCGCACGCAGAGGAGGAGGAGGAGTGGGAGGAGGGGATGGTGTAGACAGTGCCGCACGTGATGGAGGAACGTAGGAGGGTGTTGACACTGCGCTGCGCGTTACGCGCTACGCGTACCGCGCGACATGTAACCTGGTTTGGGCCGAAAACTCAGCAAAAACATGTCAGAACATTAATGGACACCGGCAGCACGCTCCCCATCACCACACCAGCCTACTGTGAAAGTTTCACGCGAAACCATTACGATTTGTGAGTTGTTTTATATTATAACAGGTATTATAACGTTATAATTGTTAGAAATGTTATTAATAACGTTATAATAACGTTATAATTAACGGCCGGGGTGTTATATTGGGGCTCGATTAACGGAGGCGCGTTCTCGTCGCCGAGCCCTGGACCCAGCAATGCGGCGCTGCTGGTGACTAGGGTCTCCGTGCCGCTGACGAGCGGGATAAAATACGACTGGCCTGGCTCCTGCTAGACTGTCCCTCGGTGGAAACTACAGGAGCGGCTTGCCCGGCGCTGTCATGGCTTGGCGAGTAGCCGCGGCGCTGCCGCGACCCGTGCTGGGAGACGGCCCTTATCCTCCTCCCATGCAGGACGCCATGCGGCACCGATCTCGACGAGTTGATCGACGAGCGGAGGAGCTGGCGCCCGTCAATGCATGCTGGACATCGGTCAAGATGGCTGCTCGTGGGGGCGAGCTACCATCAGGGCTTCAGCGGTGGTGACCGCCGAGGCAACAACAGAGTTTATCCGCTTCACCATCGCAGCGTTTGTCACCGTGCTCACCCTCGGGGGCACTCGTCTGCCGGTGACTGGCGTCGGCATTGGTCTTCAGGCAGCCTGCCATGACGACTCTGTTTGCCCAGGCCTCCCTGGAGGGTGGGACCTGGCCATGCATGACGCATGGGGCGCAAGCAGAGCCCCATGCATGGAGTTGGACAACCATGCACCATGCCAGGCGGGGACTTTTCTGCTTCAGCGCCGCCAGTCGGCACAGCCGGCGTGGTTGGCCTCAAAGGCCAGGAGGAGGACGGTCCTTTCCTATACGCTCCTTGCCAGACATGTCCCTCAGGGACTTGTTTGGGTCTAAACTAGCCGGCGGGAGCGGTAGTCTAGACGGCAGGTAACCGGCTGGTGGCTATCGTCCTTCACAGGGCGGTGGCACTAGGACTAGTGTTGTCTTAGCTGGAATGCCATGTAACTGTAACTGGTGTTATATTGCCAACCCTTACGGATGTGGTGTATGGGCACCCCAGAGCCTTTTCCCCATTTCCTGCATTTTGTGCTGAGCCAACATTCGACCACCAGCAGCCGCGGAACCTGCCCCACGCCTCCTAATTGTCTTCTTTATGGTCATCATGTACGACATGCTTGATTTCACCTGCATCGGGGGGCTGTTGCACGCATCCACAGCTTTACCGTGCCAAAAATGCAAATTTTTCGCATTTTGTTTGCCTGAAACGTGGCGCAGACGCCCCGTAGCGCCCTTATCGACCGCGTCCACCGCGCACTACTGTTCTCGAGTGCATGCTAGAGTTGTCCTCCACGTTTGACGTCCTATCGTCAGCGCACGACGCATCCCAGGGCCCTCGCGCGCCCCACAGACGTCGAACCCCGACCCCTCCGCGCGGCTAGGAGCATTTTTACATACCCCGCATCGATCCATCTGGGTTTGGGGTCGATCGGTGGGGGTCGATTTCGAGCTTGAAACGACCTACATGGGGCATGCATGCATGGGCACCCCCCACGCGCGACTGCATCCCAGCATTGCTGCGGTGCGTGGTGCAGTTCACGTGGTTAACCATGTGACCAGGGCGTGAGAGGGCGACGCGCCCTGGGCCTGCAGGAGGATTCGACGTCATGGAAACCTCCATGCAGAAACCGCGACCGTCGCTGCCACTGGCCGCGCCGATCCCCGTCCGATGTTCCAATGCAGGATGACCAACAGAGAGCGGGCCGCGGGGCCGTCGCGCGCCGCCGAGGGGCCGCCGCCGAGGTCAACCTGGATGTAACCTCGCGGTCAACCTGCGACGAGCGAGCTGGCGCTCGGACAAATCGCTGCCCCACTGCATTCCTTGGGATCTTGAGTGGCTGTCAACGCGAGGATCCACTGGGGACGTTGGGTGGGGGTGGGGGCCTCAACTATTCATACCCAGGCCAGCTGCCTGGCTCCCCTTCTGGATGACCCTCTGCAGACGTGAGACAGATATAGGCGTAGTGACCTAGAGGTTACTAGTAGTAATGCACCATCAACCACCAAGGCACTGCAGCCCGGGCCCGAGTGTGGCGCCGCTGCGCGGGTCGCGGTCTCACGCGTTTTCCTTCCTTGAACAGGTCCTGCTTCATTTGTCCCATGGATCCCCTGAAAGTGATCCTGACCTCCAGCACAGATTTTGGACAGCAGCATCAGTATCTTCATGACCAAGGCTCGCGTACTTCCGGGCGGGAGTGGGGGTGGGGGGCCGGGGGTGGGGGAAGCACCAGCTCGTGCCCCGCGCAATCAGGTGCTACCAGTGATGGCATGCTGCAACATATGCAGACCACCATTTGCGTCATCCGCCGCAGTTATGTGCATGTTGAAGGCCATGATGGGTGGTCATTTTCTGCGAGGAAACTGCCACTTGTCAGACCGACATGTGTTGGTGCCTTGGAGTCTCGAGCCCCCAGTTACAGTTACATCGGCTTTCCAGCAAAGACTACTTCTAGTCCTAGTACCACCGCCTAGACCCAAGTCCAGTTCTGGCCCTAACAATTACTTGTGAGGGGCGGTAGCCACCAGCCGGCTGCCTGCCAACGTGTAGTCCCAGAGCAAAAAGGAGAGCTATTGTGCGACGCCTCCAAAATAGGTCCTAACTGCTTCTAGGGGATAGGGGGTCAAGTGGCGCTTGCCAATCTACTTGACCGCCGTGGTGGAGGGGCCGGCGCCTGAGGGGCAGCCGGACCGTACACCACGGCTCTCCACCCGACCCTATCCTGAGCACGCTCAAACGCCGTGTCCGAAAAAGTCTTCCAATCAGAACGAGTGCCACTAGTTTCGCCTAGCTGCTGAATCAGTAGCTTAAGAAAATAGTGTCGGGAGGAGGCTGGAGGCCGGCCTTGCTGCCGAGCCACATCCATTGTGCAGTCAAAAGTCGTACGAGGAAGACGAGAAGCCGGCATGCGCATCACATGGCCTAGCCACTGCATTGATCGCTTTGCCACAAGGCTCTCAATTGGCTCAGTGTCGCACGCCTGCCGAATATAAGTTAATCTGTGCCGGTCGACCAGGCGCACACCCAGAATGCGACGAAGGCAGTTAGAGTGGGCAACCTCCAATCGAGTCAGTTGTGTTTTAGTAGGGGCCCATGTTTCGCAGCCGTACAGAAAGTGGGGCAGCACGAAAGTGTTGTAAACCCGCATCTTAGACTGCACTTGCATCTTCTTGCTGGCCCAAATCTTATCAAAGCGAGCCCCCAAGCACCACAAAAGTAACCTGTGCCATACCGTCTCAAAATTCGTACACAGCCTTCTGCCAACCCCACAACGCCATCTGGAGTTCTGAGTCGTCCATTTACACGACAACACATCTCGCAACTCCCCCTGAAACACATGGTGCGCGACGTGTAAAACCAGGTCCCCCGTGCACCCACCAGCCCACCCACCCTGGGCACATATGCTTGCAGAGCACCCTCAGGAATCATTCCCGCATCATCGCGACCTCAGCAGACCAGGAACGAGCGAGAAAATTGCCACACTAGTGTGGGGGTGTTGAAACGCTGTTGAAACAACAGCCCTGTTGAATCCCTGCCGGGCAAGTGGGCTGATGGCCTCGAGCCGAGCTCCCTTGACCAGGTGGTGGGCGCCAACTTCCTCGGTGCGCGCCCCGACGGCACCGGCGGAGCTGCTCGCATCCTCTTCACGGTCGGCTCGGCCGACGTGGCTGACGCGGTGGTCCGCTCCCGCTGTGGCCTGAAGGGCTCGGGCTCCTCCATCTTCGAGGCGCTAAGTGACTGCGAGCGGGCGCAGCACAAGGCGCTGTGGCCGGCGTACGAGGCGGCCCGCGCGGCTGGGCAGAAGGCCCACTTCCGCCGGGCCCGCCTGTTTGTTGACGGCCTGCCTGTGCCCGCGCCTGCGAGCTGAAACCCTGACTGCCTATTGAGGCCCCAGCTTTCGCTGCTGGCCTGTTTCTGGCTTTCCAAGCCGCATGTGGCTTGTCAACATTGGCGGGCTGTGCGAGTATCCAACCATGTCCAGTGCTTTTGTGTGGGGGGGAGCCTAACTATATGTGTGTACTCCCCGGGGTTTCCTTGCGGACCGGGGTGTTTTGGCTTGAGGGTCCCTGACTTTTTCTGGCTCTGGTTTTGCCCCTTTGCAGGATCCGCTTACGCGATGCCACCCTCCAGCGGGGGGCAATGCTACTTTTGTCAGGGGGAGGGAGAGGGATGGTGCTCAGGCACCCCGGGCCGTGTGGGGCCCCGGGGGTGGCGAAGGAGTTGAGGTGGGAACGAGTTAGGGGCGTGCCGCCTCAGTGATTGTCGAGTGTGGACATGGACTCGCATTCCCGCACCTGGCTCTCAGAACCGTGCGTAGTAGCCTTTGCGGTTCGTCACGACGGGGGACTGTGCTGGGGGCTGTGTGTGATCGCCTCGCTGGCTGAGTTTTGGGTCTTGTGTTTTTACTCAGGGTCTAGGCGCCCCCGTTGTGTAATGCAAACGACGACGACCTGTTGAATCAACACAGCCACCCTGTTGAAACCCTGTTGAAACGACACCTTGTTGTCCCACTGGAGCTTTGGAACCGTACGTGTGACCGCCAGAAGTGGATTGTAAAACTCTCATCATTGTTGTTTCAACAGCATTTCAACAGGGGTCGCGCGTAATCTCAACACCCCCTAAATGTACGGACGGAGTGCAGCGGGGGGCAGCAAGCACACATGCCACTAGTGGGGCGCTTCTTGTCTGAGCGGGCACTCAGGTCGGCTACCCGCCTGCCCGCGGGTAGGGCACACAAACCCAAAACTGGGCTGACAGTTTGTGACTCAACGCATCAACTACAACCGGCCCTCCTACTACCAGGTGGCCTTGGAAGTACCACGTTGACAGGTTTGGCAGCGCGCTCAGGTCGGGACGTCAAGGTGCCATCAAGAGGGGGCTACGCTTAGAGCGCCGCCAGCCCTCCGATCGGATGCCAACAAACCACGAGAACCCCGTGTCAGCAGGTCGCCCTTCTCCTCATGACGCATGCGCACGCATATCAGGGCCTTCCCCACCCAACGCGCGGCGCGCGCGCGACCCACCCCAAAACGCACGCGCGAGGCTCTACTGTGTGCTTTGCTTCTGCCCAGTTTATTTCGACCCAGAGTGAGCACCGAGGCGGCGGCTGTGCCAGCGCGCCACCTGCAGGCTTCATGACACCACTGCACTTGGCAGCACATACTACAACACTTCACACCTTTGATCAATGAGCTCGTGCGCGTGACCAGGTGTCGAACGCGCGTGCGCGCTGAACCCTGGTATGGTCTGCCCTTGCAATAACACCTGATCATTTCAATTCCAAACCCTCAACCCTTACACCCTTATGTAAATGAGCACAAGTGCCACCGCTTGTGTTACATAGTGTGGCCCACACTTTCTCACACACCAGACTGTGATTGATGCGCGCACGAGCGTTCACTGCCGCTGCGTCTTAGCCATGCTGATCTGGGATCCCCAAGCCGTGGGCGAGGCACTGGGCCTGTCAACGGCCCCCCTATCCCCACCTGATTGGCCGTCGGTGTTGGATTTCGCCTACACGGCCTACCTCTCTTTGGCATTCCTCGCTGTGCGCGTGCTGTCGGAGAAGCTGCTCATCCCTGTGATTGAAGCACGGTGCTCCGGGCCCAAGCGCGCGCACACCGCGGCCGTTCTGTTCGACAACTGCTTTATCGCCCTGTGCTCGGGGCTGCTCGAGGCGCTCGCAATCTACAACACGTTCTGGGCCAACGGAGGCTGCACGCCGACCAACACAGACCCGTGCATCCTGGGGTGGCCCGACCACCCGCTCCTCATCACGCAGCGGTGAGCTTGCCCCATCACATGCATGCATGCATGCATGGCGCCGCATGGGAGTGCATGCGCACGTTCTCGGGCGTAGAGACATCCCCGGATGCAGCGCCCGCCCTGGATGCAAGGAGGGCTCATGCTTCCGCCTGCGTGCCACCTACTGGGTGCCGTTGGGTGCACCAAAACGTGCACGTGCTGTACTTCTTCATGTTTCAGCACCTTCAATTCAACATGCACCATCATACCTGCATCATGCGTTCTGCTGGATGATGGGGACGAGTCGTTACACGCAGGCACACGCTGTAACCTTTCTTGACCTCCCTTCACCTTCCTTCAACTCCCTTCAACTCCCTTCACCCCCACCCCCCTTCCTTTCCTTCATCCCTTCACCTCCCCCCTTCAGTGTTGCACGGTATGTGGTACCCCCCCACCCCACCCCCCCACCCCAGTACGCACGTACCGTGCAACCCTGCCCCCCTTCCCTCCCTTCCTCCCTTCACCTCCCTCCCCTCCCTTCACCTCCCTTCACCTCCCTTCCCTCCCTTCACCTCCCTCCCCCTTTCCCTCCCTTCCTCCCTTCACCTCCCTCCCTCCCTCCACCCCCTTCCCTCCCCCCTCCCCTCCCGGCCCCCTTCTATTACGGAAGCATGCACCATCCAACTGTACCTGCATGGACATGACGAGTCCATGAATATCCACCAGCCTGAACTTCATCTTCATGTCTCATTACACTTCCTGTAGCCTACATGCAAGTCCTGCCTGTAGCACATCAACTGCTACAGGCAGGACATGCATGTAGGCATGCATGATGATGATGTGCGATGCTGAGATCACGAGTCGGTACACACCACCATGCAGGCTGTACTTTATCCTCATGTTCCAGTACTACCTGTACGAGCTGGTTGGGACGGTGGTTGGCATGGGCACGGTGCTCAAGGTGCGCGCCACGTGTGCGTGTGCGTGTGTGTGTGCGTGTGCGTGTGCGTGTGTGTGTGCGTGTGCGTCTGTGTGTGTGTGTCTGTGTGTGTGCGTGTGTTTTGTGCTGATTGGGGCGATGGTGGGCGTCGACACTGTTCTCACAGTGCATGCTGTGCGTGTGTCGGTGTGCGTGTGTGCGTGTGCGTGTGTCTGTGCGTGTGCATGGTCATGTGTGTGTACAAGCTGGTTGGGACGGTGGTTGGCATAGGCACGGTGCTCAAGGTGCGCGGCACGTGTGCGTGTGTATTTGCCTGTGTGCGTGTGCGTCTGTGTGTGTGTGTGTTGTGCTGATTGGGGCAACGGTGGGCGTCGACACTGTTCTCACAGTGCATGCTGCGCGTGTGTGTGCGTGTGTGTGTACAAGCTGGTTGGGACGGTGGTTGGCATGGGCGCGGTGCTCAAGGTGCGTTGATAAAACACGTATAGCCAGCAACCCGTCTGTAGTGCTGGGGCGATATACGCAGAGCATGGTCAAAGACGCTGCCTGTGAGGTGCGTCACGTACGACTGTAAGATTCATCATCATTTTTCGGTGCGACGGTGGCTCAGACGTCCTGCTCCCACTCCGCTACACACACACACACACACACACACACACACACACGCGCACACGCACACGCACGCACACACACACGCAAACACACACACACACACACTTGGGTCTAATGCGCCATCAAAGGCGTCCAGCAGTCTGTAAAATCGACCTCCTCACGCAGACACACACACACGCACACACCACCACCATTTAATGTGTCCGACAGACTGCTACATCGACCGCGCACACGCAGTGCGAGATGGTGATCCACACCCTGGCTTTGATGGTGCTCATTTCATGCTCCCAATCTTGCCACACACATACACACATGCACACACACACACACACACACACACACACACACATACACATACACATACACATACACACAGACCGAGATGGTCATCCACCACCTGGCTTCCATGGCGCTCACCTCGTACTCCTACTCTCATCAAACACACACACACACACACACACACACACACACACATGCACATACACACACACACACACACACACACACCTCTACACACACACACACAGACCGAGATGGTCATCCACCACCTGGCTTCCATGGCACTCATGCTGTGCTCCTACTCATGACACACACACACACACGCACACGCACGCACGCACGCACACGCATAGAGAGAAAGAGACGGGGGCCGTAAAAGAGATAGGCAGAGAGAGAGAGAAAGAGCGTGAGAGACAGAAAAGGGGAGAGACAGAGAGAGAAAACGACAGAGACAGAAATAGAGAGAGAGACAGAACAAGCGAGAGAGATGTGTAACAACTCCCCACTCCCCACCTCCCACACACAGACCGAGATGGTCATCCACCACCTGGCATCCATAGCTATGTCCTCGTACTCCTAGTCTAGCACACACACACACACACACACACACACACACACACACACACATGCACACACACTCCCCCCACCGCCACTCACAGACCGGGATGTTCATCCACCACCTGGCTTCCGTGGCGCTCATCTCGTGCTCCTACTGTATCTCTCACACACACACACACACACACACACACACGCCCCCACACACACACTCCCCACTCCCCAAACACAGACCGAGATGGTCATCCACCACCTGGCTTCCAAGGATCTGATCTCGTGCTCCTACTCTATCTCTCACACACACACACAGAGAGAGAAATGTCGTTACAGAGAACTCTGCACGGCAGACCTAGATAGGCTGTTTCTGGTCATCATTGAGGAGATTCCATTTGGAGGCGGGTGACCAACCGTGCGCCAACAAGAGGGTGAATAACCTCATTCAAAAAACAGTGGGGGAAAGGGGCAAATGCGGGTCACTGACGGCTGTGTTCGTCACTCCGCTTCGACTGAGTTTAAACTAGGTCTCGGCAGATTGACCTCCACAGTTGTGGAAATCTCGCTAAGAGGATCCACTCAGGGGTGACTCGCTTGGACAAGTGGTCCATGAACTCGGGGTGCTTGGAGATGTCGCGTTTGAAGTTGGAAAAGTGTGTGTTTGCGGAGGAACGGAACTTGACGGAGTGGGCGAAAAAAGTCGCCGGCGCTGAGCCGGTAAGATGTGATGGCGCCGCCGGCATAGAGTGAAGTCATGTCCGGTCGGCGGCACGCGAAAAGGGCGGCAGTGGGGGGGTATATGATGTCGGGAGGGAGTGGGGGGGGAGAAGGGACGGGCGGGTGTGTGGAGATGGAGGAGCGGGGGGACGGGGAGGTGGAGGCGGCGGATGAGGGAGCCGATGAACGTAGCACGGTGCTTGTTGATCGTGTCGATGATGGGGAACGTACAAGGGGGGGAGGCATCAGAAGGGGCGGCGGGGGAGGACAGAATACTTCCCAGGTATTTGAACTTGGAGGTGGAGTGGACCAGGTGGGGGGTAGATGAAGAGTTGGAGGGGATGGTGATAGGGGCGGAGGGGACGGTGTGGGCAGAAGGGTGGCCGAGGGATTGTGCCACGGTTTTGTCGTAGTTGATCGCAAGGACCAGGTCTGAACAGACACACACACACACACACACACACACGCCCCCCCCACACACACACGCCACACACACACACACAGACCGAGATGGTCATCCACCACCTGGCTTCCATGGCACTCATCTCGTGCTCCTACTCAATCAACCTGGTGCGCTATGGAACAATGTGGCAGGCGCTCTTCGACATCAGGTGTGGATGGGTGGGTTGTGGTGGTGGTGGTGGACGGGGGTCAGTATTTCAGGGGAATAAAGGGGTTCAAAACCAACATGAGCCAAAACAAACGATCTCGTGCTCCTACTCCACCAACCGCGTGTGCTACGGGACAATGTGGCAGGCGCTCTTTGACATCAGGTGTGCGTGTGTGGGGGTGCTTTTGCGGAATAGAGCTTTTAAATACCCTGCTTCAAAACCCGGTTGTAAATACAACGGTAAAAAAAAAAAAATTATATCTATCTGTTCAGTTCATACGGTATATACGGCATAGTTCATACGGTATAGTTCATACGGCACAGTTCATATACGGCACAGTTCATATACGGCACAGTTCATATACGGCACAGTTCATACGGCATAGTTCATACGGTATATACCGAGTTCATAAGCTCTTCGCCAGGGGCTCCCGCCCTGGCGCCGCTCGATGGCGGACAACCGGGACAACTGCGCTTGGTACTGGGCGGCTGAAAATCTGGAAATTTACCCTGAGCGGCTGTGACGCACAGCGCTACTGATGAACTGGTCCTGATGGGGCGAGGCTATGTGGCAGATGGGGCAGCGGTACGATGGAGAGCAGGATGCACGATGGCGAGAATTGCGGCGAGCATGCACCCCCTCTCACAACGATCGGAACTCAACCAGATTGCGGCTCCTTATGGTTTACTGTGCCTGGATGGAAGAGAGAGACGGATGGCGAGACATTGAGAAACATGGGAAGCGAGGCACATGCGGCTAGGCTTTGTGAGGAGGTTGCGGCGCAGGGGTTCCCTGCCCCAAGGCGCAGATTATTAGATGGCGACGCGATCGATGCACCAGCCGTGCGGCATGGGGCGAGGCGAGGCCCCACCAGCGGGCGGGCACCATAATGGAGATGGCGGCTAAGAACGGGGAATGCGGCTACCGGGAATGAGGCTACGGGTTATGCATGCCAGGGGACGGCGGACAAGGCTAATGCGTCACGGCGCATGGATAAAGAACGGGGAATGAGGCTACGGGAGCTGGCGCGCGCATGGCGCGCGCGGCGCATGGGGGTTGCATGGCGGCGCTCTGCGCGTGCATGCATGGAGGAGATTGCTGGCGGGCATGGAGGAGATTGCTCGCGGGCGTGGAGGAGATTGCAGGCGGCAGCATGGAAGCGGATGGCGAGAAATTGAGAAACATGGGAAGCGAGGCACATGCGGCTAGGCTTTGTGAGGAGGTTGTGGCGCAGGGGTTCCCTGCCCCAAGGCGCAGATTATAGATGGCGCAGCAATCAATACACTAGCCGTGCGGCATGGGGCGAGGCGAGGCCCCACCAGCGGGCGGGCACCATAATGGAGATGGCGGTTAAGGACGGGGAATGAGGCTACAGGGAGAGGATACGGGTTACAGATGCCAAAGGGGACGGCGGAACAAGGATCAGCCATAGGTGTCACGGGAAATGGCTAAAGAACGGGAATGAGGCGGGTGGTACGGGTGCTGGCGCGCATGGAGCGCGGCGCGGCGCATGGAGATCGCATGGCGGCGCCCATGCATGGACGAGATTGCTGGCGGGCATACAGGAGATTGCTGGCGGGCATGGAGGAGATTGCTGGCGGGCATACAGGAGATTGCTGGCGGGCGTGGAGGAGATTGCTGGCGGGCATGGAGGAGATTGCTGGAGCCAATGGCGGCGGCGGGACTAGTAGTAGAACACAGGCGCACACCAACAATGCGTTGCTGTCACTACCTGGGTGGTATAGGGTGGATCTGGGGGCCCAGTGTCCTGTCTAGGTCCAGTGCGTGCGCGCGTGTGGGGGTTTACCCTCACCCCTACCAGGTAGCCAGCCAGTTTCCCACTGAAACTGAGTTTAAGGTGTCGGGCGCTAGCGCCGACACCGGTCTTATACATCATTACTGGTGTCACACAGACTGTAAGATCCATCATCATCATCTGCTATCTATCTGGTGCGCTACGAATCAATGTGGCAGGCGCTCTTCGACATCAGGTATGTGTTGGGGGGGGGTGCTTTAGGGGAACGCAGCGTTTTAAAATTATGTTTTTAAACCGTGTTGTACAAACATAAATACAACAGGGTTTAAAACAAAAACAAAAAAGTGCAACCAAAAATGAGCTATCAACCTGATGCGCCATGAGAGAATGTGGCAGGCGCTCTTCGACATCAGGTGTGTGTGTGTGCGGGGGGGGGGGGGGCGGCGATTCGGGAATGAAGGGGTTTAGAGGGGGGTTTAGGGGTTTTCTAACAAAAAATAGGTTGAACCAAAAAAAACGATCTCGTGCACCTACTCAATTACCCTGGTGCGCTACGGAACAGTTCGGCAGGCGCTCTTCGAGACCAGGTGTGTGTGTGGGGGGGGGGGGGCAGTGTTCTCACGGAAATGCATTGTTTTGTTTCAACATAGAATTGTCGTCCAAAAACGATATCTTTCTCATGCTCAATCAATGTGGTGCGCCACGGAACAATGTGGCACGCACTCTTCGAGACCAGGTGTGTGTTTGTGTGTGTGTGGGGGGGTGTTTTAGCGAAATGGGGGCCTTTTTACATACAAATAGGTTGAGCTAAAACGATATCCTCTCATACTCAATCACCTTCATGCGCCTCGGAACGATGTGGCAGGCGCTCTTCAACTCAGGTGTGTGTGTGTGTGGGGGGGGGGGGCGTTGTAGGGGAATTGGGGAGTTAACAACAAACAATAGGTTGAGCCAAAACAAACGATCTCGTGCTCCTTCACCATGAAACTCGTGCGCAATAGAACAATGTGGCAGGCGCTCTTCGAGACCAGGTGTGTGTGGGTGTGTGGGTGGGGCAATGTTTTTACAGATACGCAGGTTTTTTCAACCTACAATTGTCGAGCAAAAACGATGTCTTTCTCAATCCATGTGGTGCGCTAAGGAACAATGTGGCAGGCGGTCTCCGCGATCGGTTTTTTCTTCTGAGGGTTGTGGCTTTTGATGCCCGGTCAGGTGCCCCAGCTGTGCAGCTGCCTCGCTCCTTCACTCAACACACACACACACACACACACACACACACCCTGCCGCAGCAACCCGATGCTCCACCTGGCCAAGGTCTTCCACGCCGGGCAGCTCCCGGTGCTGAAAGACATCGGGCTGCCGCTCTTTGCCCTCACGTTTTTTGTTGCGCGGATTGCGGCGTCGCCGTTGTCGATTGTCGTGGTGAGTGGGGGTGGGAGAGGGAAAGGAGAACTGCGAGAGAACCTAGAGAGACACTCTAGAGAGACAAGAGTTGCAGAGAGATAGAGATGGAGGGAGAAGAGAAGCAGAGAGAGAGAGAGACTGCCGGTCTTTGCCCTCACGTTTTTCGTTGCGCGGATCGCGGCGTCTCCGTTCTCGATTGTCGTGGTGAGCGGGGCAGGGAGAGAATAAGATGAACAAAAAGAGGGAGAGGGAGAGGGTAGAGGGAAGCGAGAGGACGAGAGAGACAATAGAGAGAGAAGAGATGCAGCGAAAGACATCGGGCTGCCGCTCTATGCCCTCACGTTTTTCATTGCGCGGATTGCGGCGTCGCTGTTCTCGATTGTCGTGGTGAGCGGGGGAATGAGATGATCAAAGAGAGGGAGAGGGAGAGGGGGAGGGAGAGGGAGAGAGAGCAAAACAGCGAGAGAGCAAGAGGGACACACCGAGAGAGAAGAGAAGGAGAGAGAGAGAGAGAGAGAGGTACTGTTGCTCTTTGCCCTCACGTTTTTCGTTGCGCGGATCACGGCGTCGCCGTTTTCGTTTGTCGTGGTGAGAGGGGGTGAGAGAATGAGATAAAAAAGATACTAAGAGGGACAGGGACAGACACAGGGAGAGAGTGTGAGAAACAAAGAGAGCAAGAGGGAGAGGGAGAGGGAAGCAGCGAGAGAACAAGAGTGACACAAGAGCGAGAGAAGAGAAGTAGAGAGCGAGAGAGAGGCTCACATGCACCCCCTCCAGCCCGTCATGCCTGTGCCCCTTAGCAGGGCCAAGAGGCTCTACAGTGGCTAGCAGGAACTATTTGCGCCCTCTAGCTGGGGGTGGGAACCAGGTGTGGAGTTCCCACTGGGCGTGCCTACTCCCCTGGACCGGGGTTGGCAAGACAGCCGAGTGCGAGGCAGGAGCACTTTGACACCCAAGTCACGGCATCAGCGCTTTGTGTAACAGAGACAGAGAGGGAGAGAGAAGAGAAGCAGAGAGAGTGAGGGAGATTGTTGCTCTTTGCTATCGCTGTTTTCGTTTTGCGGATCGCGGCGTCGCCGTGTTTGATTGTCATGGTGAGGGAGACACAAAGAGAGAGGAAAGAGAGATACAGACAGGGAGAAGGAGAGGAAGAGGGGGAGGGAGAGGGAGAGGGACAAGTGAGAAACCGAGAGAGAATGTAAGCAGAGATGAAGAGAGGGAGCGGAAGAGAATGTAAGCAGAGAGGGAGAGGAAGAGAGAGACAGACAGAGAGGCGCTCCCCGTTCCCTGTTGTGCGCATCGCAACAACGTCATGCTCTTTCGTGAAAAGTGCCGGGGAGAGAGGGAGAGAGGGAGAGAGGGAGAGAGGGAGAGAGGGAGAGAGGAGGGAGAGGGGGAGAGGGTGAGAGGGAGAGGGAGAGAGGGAGAGAGGGAGAGAGGGAGAGAGGGGGGGGGAGATGGGGAGAGAGAAAGAAGAGAGGCACAGAGAGGGGACACGACACCAGAGATGAGCGAAAGACCACGATCCCGCGGGCGTGTGAACCCTGGCCGTGGCCCCGCGGGGAGGAGTCAGATCTGGGGGCCGAGTGCCCTGTCTAGGTCCAGCCCCGACCCAAGTCCCCCGCCACCAGCAGCCAGCCACCCGTCTGTAGCGCTCGGGCAAGGTCGAATACGCTGCCGGTAGGTGCGTCACACACGACTGTAAAATCCATCATCATCATCAAGGAGAGCTCCAGGAGAGACCGCCCCCCCTAACACACACACACACACGCACACACGGACACACACACCACTACCAAGATGTAGGGAGGCGGAGAGAAAGGATGGACAAAGAGAGAGGCGTCACGATGCCAGAGAAGCTTTGTCAAGGAGATGCCTGAACTGACGTCCGCCCTCGCACACACACACACAGACACACACGCACACATACACACACACACACACCTCCCCTTCTTGCAGCCAGCGTTCCAACAGGCAGCATACCTGCGTGCCTGCCTGCCTTCACATCAGCATTGGCGCAACCAACACCCAGAACAACCTGAACATCCACACACACACACACACACACGCACGCACGCACGCACACGCACACACGCACACGCACATGTGCACACACAGTTACAGTTACATCGGCTTTCCAGCAAAGACTACCTCTAGTCCTAGTACCACCGCCTAGACCCAAGTCCAGTTCTGGCCCTAACAATTACTTGTGAGGGGCGGTAGCCACCAGCCGGCTGCCTGCCAACGTGTAGTCCCATAGCAAAAAGGAGAGCTATTGTGCGACGCCTCCAAAATAGGTCCTAACTGCTTCTAGGGGATAGGGGGTCAAGTGGCGCTTGCCAATCTACTTGACCGCCGTGGTGGAGGGGCCGGCGCCTGAGGGGCAGCCGGACCGTACACCACGGCTCTCCACCCGACCCTATCCTGAGCACGCTCAAACGCCGTGTCCGAAAAAGTCTTCCAATCAGAACGAGTGCCACTAGTTTCGCCTAGCTGCTGAATCAGTAGCTTAAGAAAATAGTGTCGGGAGGAGGCTGGAGGCCGGCCTTGCTGCCGAGCCACATCCATTGTGCAGTCAAAAGTCGTACGAGGAAGACGAGAAGCCGGCATGCGCATCACATGGCCTAGCCACTGCATTGATCGCTTTGCCACAAGGCTCTCAATTGGCTCAGTGTCGCACGCCTGCCGAATATAAGTTAATCTGTGCCGGTCGACCAGGCGCACACCCAGAATGCGACGAAGGCAGTTAGAGTGGGCAACCTCCAATCGAGTCAGTTGTGTTTTAGTAGGGGCCCATGTTTCGCAGCCGTACAGAAAGTGGGGCAGCACGAAAGTGTTGTAAACCCGCATCTTAGACTGCACTTGCATCTTCTTGCTGGCCCAGATCTTATCAAAAGACGCAAACACGCCCAGCGCGCGACCGACACGCACACCGATCTCCTTTTCCACACCACCACTCTGGGTTATCCAACTCCCTAGATACTTAAATGCAGAGACGGTCTTCACTTCACCACCAGTCAGCGCAAACGTGGGCAGATCCGCGTCAAAATCTGCTGGCAAAATCATCACTTCTGTCTTGGCGGCGTTGATTTGCATGCCAAAGCTAGAGGACACTTTGTCAAGGATTTTCAGCATAAGCGCCAACTGAGCTGGGTCATGCGAGAACAAACATAAATCGTCGGCATACATCAGCATTACTATGCGCTCAACCGACGACGACAACACAGAGCCGCCGGCTCGGGTCACGACTGACACGCCAGCCCCCTCTGGCATCATGTCTAGCGCCTTTTTCACTATGTGGTCAATAAAAACATTGAACAACACAGGAGCAATGACGCACCCCTGTCGCACACCAGACGACACGGGGAATTCGTGCCCGATTTTCCCAGCCAGCCGCACGGCAGCTGCGGTGTTGGTGTGAAGATCCTCCAACAGATCAATAATGTGCGGATGAACACTATATAATCTAAGGACTCTCCACAGTGCCGCACGGTTTATGCAATCGTAAGCTTTAGAATAGTCGACAAATGCCACAGCCATGCATTGTTTGTACTCGGCATGTGCCGCGCTCAGCGAGCGCAGAGTAAAAATCGCATCAACAGTGCCTCTGCTTTTTCTGAAACCACACTGAGCCTCATGCAACTGACCATCAACCTGCGTGGAGACGCGGTGCAGAAGTATGGCAGCGTACACTTTCCCGGCAATAGAGAGAAGGCTTATACCGCGGTAGTTACCAGGGGAGTCACGCGGACCCTTCCCCTTATATAACGGTGTGATAATAGCAGTTTTCCATTCCCTCGGGGCTCTCCCCGACCGCCATACGGCGATGATGACCCGGTGGAGCCATGCGATGGCAGGTGGGCACCGCAACAGCATGGCGTCCAGCTGGTCACCGCCCGGAGCGGCGGCCGAGCGCAACGCTCGCACACACGCCTCCGTCTCAGCCAGGTCAGGGGGGCGCCCGTGCGCCTCGTCCACCTCTGTGGCGCGTGTGAGCTCAAACGCCGCTACATCGTTCTCCAGCTGGTTCAGGGTCTCGTCGCTGAGCTTGGTCTCCCCGCCATATAGCTTGTCGAATGACTCTGTCATGGCCTTCAGCACACACAGCAACTGGGTATTTTGGCGCGGGAGGCGGGGTGGCGGCCGCTGGCGGCAGATTGGCTGCGCCAGGCGACGCGCTTTTGGGATAAGGCGCGGGGGCGGCCTGACGGTGACCTGCTTAAAGATGCAATGCGGGAGAGCTGGGGGCTGGCCGAAGCGGGGGGGACGTGCTGGGCGGCACGCTTGCAGGTGTGCCTCGGAACTGTGGGGCACACCCTGGCGTGGGACCAGGAGGGACCGGTACGCATCACCAACCTGCTGGACGTGGCGACCGCGGCGTGGCTGGCCGCCGCGACAAGCACACCGGCGCTGCCGAGCGGCACTACCGTGCGTGATGTACCTGAGGAGTGGTCGCGCGGCTTTAAGATGCTGACCTACATGCGGTGGATGGCGGGTAGCGACAGCGAGCCACCGGCCCTGTTGAGCTCAGGGCTGAACAGTGCTGCCCGGATCACGGCTCTAGCTAGGTTCAGGATGGGGCTCCATGAGCTGCAGATAGAGCGGGGGCGCTACGCCGTGGCGGGACAGAGGCAGCGACGCAGCCAGCGGGCGTGCTGCCTATGCGGTGGGCTAGAGGATGAGGCACACATGGTATTTGAGTGCCCTGCCTATGAAGAGGCACGGGTGCAGGCCCACAGCCTGTTTCGGTCCATCCCTCGCCCCGAGGAGGCCGATTTAGATGAGCGGATGCGGGAGTTTATGAATCCTCGGCCAGGCCAGGAGAACCCCAGGTTCTGGCACGAGTTGGCTGACTTCCTTGTCGCCTGTTTTGAGACACGCACCGCGTGCACAGCAATCATGATGGCAGATGGCATGCTAGGGGTCTAATTTTGACAGCTGCCGGCCTCTTTCCTAGGGTCTAATGCGCCATCAAAGGCGTCCGACGGACTGTAAAATCGACCACGCCCCCCCCCCCCCACACACACACACACCTTGCAGCCCGCGTTCCAACATGCGGCATACGTGCTGCCTCCGGTCTGGGCGTTCATCATGATCAGCCTCATGTGCTTCATTTGCGTGCTGCAGGTACGGTTTCACCTGCCCCTAGGGTTGAGCGGGTATGTATGGTGTCTCACCGCAAGGGCACACGCACACACACATAGTCGAGGTTCACACGTGCACCGTGCGGGACAAGTGCCGTGGTTCGCTGTGCGTGGGTCCCGACAGCGCACGCCCTTGCAGGGGCGTGTGAGGGTAGGTTGCCCGCAGGTGCTGGTGCAAGGGGGGGCCCTCCTTGGTGGGCGTGGCGGTTGGAAAATTGCGATGTGCCTGAATTTCCAGGACATTCAGGGTTGCAGGTCAGGCGCCGACTGATGTGGTGCAGTTGGGGCGATCCACAGGGCTGTCCTAAGGGCGGTGGCGCCCTTGGTCGGCGCCGTAGGCGTGGCGGTACAAAGCACGTAAGAACGGGGCACACACACACACGCACACACACACACACACTGTGGGCGTTCATCATGACCAGCTGTATGTGCTTTGTGTGAGTGCAGCAGGTGTGTACGCAGACTGACAGATAGAAAGACGAGAGGGGGGGAGAGAGAGAGCACAAATATTTCATATCCCATCTCTAGGGCACACACACGCAGACAGACACACACACACACACACACACACACACGCATGTGTGTGTCTCTTGTGCGTGCTGCAGGTTCAAGCGAAACCAACAGTAGCTCCCATTAAGTATTGTGCCCCCGCCATGCGACGTCATGCCATACCATGCAGCCCCCCCCCCCTGCTCCCACACAAACAAGCACTCAAACTCACACACCACCAAAATTGCCGCACGTCTTGCAATGCATGGAAAGGCCCGCGTGCTGCCCCCGGCAGTGTTTCCTGGATAGATTCTGATGGATTCATTTCTTGTCGTCGGAGGCGCTTTTTTTCGAACAAGATTGTGCAGATTGCGATGCCAATTACACGCACCCCTCGCCAGGTGTTCTGGTTTTACAAGATTGTGCAGGTCGCGATGCCAATTACACACACCCGTCCGACTCTCCTCGCCAGGTGTCCTGGTTCTACAAGATTGTGCAGATTACGGTGATGAGCCACGCACTCGCAGATGACGATGATGGGCCAATCACACCCACTTCTCCTACTCCCCCCGCCAGGGGTTTTGGTTGTACAAGATTGTGCAGATCACAATCCCAATCACACGCACCCATCCGCCTCTCTTTTTTCCGCCAGGTGTTCTGGTTCTTCATGATTGTGCAGATCACGGTGATGAGCCACGCACACGCAGATTACGATGATGTACCAATCACACGCACCCCTCCACCTCCCCTCAGCTGTTCTGGTTCCACAAGATTGTGCAGATCGCGATGCCAATCACACACACCCCTCTGACCCCCTCGCCAGGTGTTCTGGTTTTACAAGATTGTGCAGGTCGCGATGCCAATTACACACACCCGTCCGACTCTCCTCGCCAGGTGTCCTGGTTCTACAAGATTGTGCAGATTACGGTGATGAGCCACGCACTCGCAGATGACGATGATGGGCCAATCACACCCACTTCTCCTACTCCCCCCGCCAGGGGTTTTGGTTGTACAAGATTGTGCAGATCACAATCCCAATCACACGCACCCTTCCGCCTCTCTTTTTTCCGCCAGATGTTCTGGTTCTTCATGATTGTGCAGATCACGGTGATGAGCCACGCACACGCAGATTACGATGATGTACCAATCACACGCACCCCTCCACCTCCCCTCAGCTGTTCTGGTTCCACAAGATTGTGCAGATCGCGATGCCAATCACACACACCCCTCTGACCCCCTCGCCAGGTGTTCTGGTGGTACAAGATTGTGCAGATCACAATGCCAATCACACACACACACACACACACACGCCCCCCCCTCAGGTGTTCTTGTTCTTTGAGATTGTGAAGATCACGATCCCAATCACACGCACCCCTCCGACTCCCCTCGCCAGGTGTTCTGGTTGTACAACATTGTGCAGATCACGATCTCAATTACACACACACACCTCCGACTTCCCCCTCACAAGGTGTTCTGGTTCTACAAGGTTGTGCATGTCACGATGCCTCTCACACGCACCCCTCCGACTCCCCTCAGGTGTTCTGGTTCTACAAGATTGTGCAGATCGCGATGCCAATTACACACACACCCCTCCGACTCCCCTCCCCAGGTTTTCTTGTTCTACAAGATTCTGCAGATCACAGTGATGAGCCACGCACACGCAGATCGCGATGATGGGCCAATCACACCCAGTCCTCTGACTCCCCTCCCCCGGTGCTCTGGTTCTACAAGATTGTGCACATCACGATCCCAATCACACGCACCCCTCTGACTCCCCTCCCCCGGTGCTCTGGTTCAGATCGCTATTCCAATCACACGCACCCCTCTGACTCCCCCCTCGCCAGGTGTTCTGGTTCTACAAGATCGTGCAGATCGCGATGAAGGGCGACAAGGGCGGGGAGAGCAGGGAGAAGCACGAGTAGATACGCACGCACGCTGCCACTGCCGGCGCTGCTGCGCTGGCGCTGGCGCTGTGCAGCCCTGCCCAGCAGAGTGGGCGACGGTGTGCGCTCTGGCTTGCGCTTCTGCCTCTGGAGCTGGCGCTGGCGGGTTTTCACAGCCCTGCCCAGAGGAGTGGGCGCTAGCTGGTGTTGGCGCTTGCGCTTGCGCTGGCTGGCTGGCGCTGGCGCTGCTGCTACTGCTGTTGCTGCCGCTGCTGGCGCTGGCGCAGCACAGTCTAGCGCAGAGGAGTGGGCGATGGCGATGGCGATGCACAGCCCTGCCCAGAGGAGTGGGCGACGGTGTGCGCTCTGGCTTGCGCTGCTGGCGCTGGCACTGGCGGGTTTTCACAGCCCTGCGCCGAGGAGTGGGCGCCGGCGCTTGCCCTGGTATGGCGCTGCTGCACAGCTCTGCGCAGAGGATTGGGCGCAGAGGAGTGGGCGCCGGTGCTGGCGCTGGCGCTGCTGCACAGCCCTGCGCAGAGGAGTGGATGCCGGTGCTGGTGTGAGCTGTGGCGCGTGGGCAACGGCGTGCTTGCCGTGCAAGGGGCGACCTCCACGTGCCAGCTGCCGCTGCTGCTGCTGACGCCGCTGGCACAGCCGCTGCTGCTGACGCTGGCGCTACGCTGCTGTTGCTGCTGCTGCTGCTGCTGCTACTGTTGCTGCTGCTGGCGCTGACACCGCCGGGGCAGTCGCTGCTGCTGACGCTAGCGCTGCTCTGCTGCTGCTGCTGCCGCTGCTGCTACTGTTGCTGCTGCTGGCGCTGACACCGCCGGGGCAGCCGCTGCTGCTGACACTGGCCCTGCTCTGCTGCTGCTGCTGCTGCTGCTGACGCCGACACCACTGGCGCAGCCGCTGTTGCTGATGCTAGTGCTGTTGCCGCCGCTGCTTCCCCTGCTGCAGTGATGTTGCTGTCTCTTCCGATTTCACCAACCGGAACGCGGTGTCTTGGTTTTTTGTGTCGCTGCCGTTGTTTTTATCTCAGCTGAGGAACTGTTGGAGGGCCTTATTGTTTTGTGTTGCAGATGTTGCAGACCTTGCAGATCGCGGGGGAAATTTGCGGTGCAGTTGCGGCACGAGTGCAGCGTATTGACGCACCTGCAGGCGCCTGCTTCCGTTAGCGCTGCTGCCGCTGCTGTTGCTGCTGCTGCTGCTGCTGCCTCGGTTATGTTGGGAGAGCGGGGTCGACATCGGGTACCTTGTAGCAAGCTTCATGAGGCACCTCCCTCCCTGTTCCCCACGCCAGGGGCGTGGGTACCTGCATGATGATCAGAGTTTTACAATCCACTGCCAGCGGTCACACGTTCGGTTCCAAAGCTCCAGCGGGACCTGCAGGCGCCTGCTTCAGTAAGCTCTGCTGCCGCTGCTGCTGCTGCTGCCTCGGTTATGTTGGGATAGCGGGGGTCGACATCTGGTAGGTTCGTAGCCCGCTTCATGAAGCACCTCTTTAATCCCCGTTCGGACCTTCCTCAGAAGGTCTGAAAGGGGTTGAGGTGGCTACCGTGGGCTACCTTTGTAGCTTTACCTTTCTTTGGTGGTGCCTGCTCTCTAAGTCCCGCTGGAGCTTTGGAACCGAACGTGTGACCGCCGGCAGTGGATTGTAAAACTCTCATCTCTCAAAAAAGTTAAGGTGGAGCGAGAGAAGCTGACGGAAGCTAATATGGACCCCCCCCCTGTCAGCACTGCGTCAGCATGCGAGCAGCGCCGTCCGTCCCGCGTGCGCGTGCCAACAGATCTTATATATGCATAGCTTCGCCTGTGTCTTGCAGGTGACCGCGCAGTGCGTGTTTGGGGGTGATTAGTGAGCGAGGAGATGTGTGAACTCCATCTCTGTCCTCCACCGTCCCGCGCCGGCACCTCAGCCGCATTGAGTCATCGCATGTCATTTGTGATGCACCAGGGGGTGGGGGTACCGGAGACGGGGCAGGTGGGCCACGCGCGTGTTGGGCGCCGGAGTGGGAGCGCAGCCCCGGAGCAACGCCGCAGGGCAGAGGCCAACACCCACACAAACATTCCGTTGGGAGCTTCTCCCCATAAGGGCAGCGGGGAGCAGCGGGACTCCCCCAGCACTGTCCATGCGTGCATGCATGGACGCGTGGGCGTGGGTGAATGTGGGAGATGAGGGAGGGGGCGGGGGGTCTTCCATGGGTAGCATGGGGGGTCTGGTGGGAGCTGTAGGGGTGCGGGGGCTGTAGGGGGGAGACGGTGTGTGTGTGTGTGTGTGTGTGTGTCAGGGTGTGTGTCACACTGTGTCATGACACATGATATCAGGGTGTGTGTGTATGATGTATGTGTGTGTTTGTCTGTCTGTGTGTGTGAGTGTGTATGTGAGTGTGTGGTGTGTGTGTCAGGGGGGTGTATGTGTGTGTGGGCGTTGGTGGGCATGTGCTGTTTTGGGGGGGGGGGGGCAATCGACACACCACATAACAGGCCACGACGCAGGAGCCTTACAATCCTCACGCCCAAAGGCGTGCGGCATGGTGAGTCTTCATCAACTGCAAACCGTAAACGCACGACTTCCGCAACTGCAAACCGTAAACGCATGACTTCGGCAACTGGAGCCCGTAAAAGCATGACTTCGGCAACGGTTAACCGCAAACGCATGACGCTGTCAACCGCTGCCGCCCCCTTACCCAGCAACCAGCCACCGCCCCCTTGCCCATATAGGAACAATGGATCTACATGAACTTCTCGTCGTCGCCCAGATCTAGGCAGAGGCCTCCGCCACGGCCTGTTGCCAGCAGGCGGCTTGTGCTTGGTGCTGCAGCAGCTGCTGCCGCTATCAACCCTGCCCATGCCACCATCCTTCCGCTGCGCCGCCCCCCTTGCCCCTCTGATGACAACGGTCTACATGCAGTCGTCGTCATCGCTCAGATCAAACTCCGGCTTGCGCACGCTGCTGCCCCCCTTGGCAGCAGGCGGCTTGCGCTTGGTGCCCCCGCCCTCCTTCTTCCCCGCCGCAGCCCCCTTGCCCTTCCTGCTCCCAGACCCCTCGCCGGGCGCGGCGTCGAAGGAGACGAAACGCGAGGACCCGGTTGCACGTCGTGGGCCCGAGCTTCCGAAGCCAAACTCCGCGCCGGCGGTGGCTGTGGCGCGCGCGTCGGGGGCGTCGGGCTCTGGAACGGGGCACCACATGTAAAGTGACCTGAGGGGGTGGGATTGTTTGTGTGTGTGCGTGTGTGTGTGTGTGTGTGTGTGAGTGAGCGTGCGTGTGTGCGTACGTGCGTGTGTGGGCGTTTGTGTTAGTGCGCTGGCTAGTGTGGCTTCCGTTGCTCCCCACCCACAAACACCCAAACAAACATCCACACAAACACCCCCCCCATCGACCCCCCCAAACACCCGACCAGTGCTTTTTCAATTGATTTCAATTAGTGATTTTTTACAGCCCGGCCGCTGGCGGCAAGGACCCAAATCGGCAAACATCTGCCCAAAACGACAAAAACGGCAAAAATCGACAATACTCGGGCGGTAAACCCTGAAAAATCAATCAATTATTTCCGCTCAGAAACCGCCGTAGGCGGTTAACCGCCTAATCGAAGAAGCACTGCACCCGACCACACAAACACCCACACAAACACACACCTGGAAGACCCGCTGATGATGACGTCGCGCATCGGGTGCATCTTGTTGACCGGTGTGATGGTCTCCAGGTTGGAATCCACCAGCTCCTGTGGAAGTGTGGATTGATCATGTGGAGGCAGGGCACGGGGAATGGGGGGTGAGGGGTGGGGTGGGGGTGGGGGGGTGAGTTTGAATTGGTGTTGCTCAAAAGGGAGTGGGGGGGGGGGGAGAGCGTGGGCGTGGGCGTGGGCGTGTGATGGTCTCCAGGTTGGAATCCACCAGCTCCTGTAGAAGTGTGGATGTAATCGAGTGGACCAGGGCACGTGTGTGTATGGGGGGGGAGGGGGCGGGGGCGGTTGGTTGGTCGAGTTTGCATTGGTGCTGCAAGGGAGAAAGAGTAGGAGGGAGAGCGTGGGCGTGTGTGAGTCTCCAGGTTGGAATCCAAACAAGTGTGTGTGTGTGTGTGGGGGGGGGTGATGGTTGGTTAGTTGGTTGGTTGGCGGTTGGCTTAGGGCTTGTGTTGCAAGGGAGTGGGATTTGGGAGGAGAGCGTTGGCGTCTCCAGGTTGGAATGCACCAGCTCCTGAGGGCGGTTGGTTGGTTGGTTGGTTGGTGGTTGATTTAGGGGCTGTGTTGCAAGAGAGTGGCAGTGGGGAGGAGAGCGTGGGCGTGTGATTGTCTCCAGGTTGGGATCCACCAGCTCCTGTGGCAGTTTGGTCGGATGGTTGGCGGTTGGTTTTGAATTGGTGTTGGCAGGGGAGTAGGAGTGCGGAGAAGAGCGTGGTCATCTCCAGGTTGGTATGCACCGGCTCCTGAGGGCGGGTGGTTGGTTGCTTGGTTGGTTGGTTGGCGGTTGGTTGGCCGTTGGTTGGCGGGTTGTGTTGCAAGGGAGTGGGATTTGGGAGAAACGCGTGGGCGTCTCCAGGTTGGAATGCACAATCTCCTGAGGGCGGGGGGTTGGTTGGTTGGTTGGCGGTTGGTTGGCGGTTGGCTTAGGGCTTGTGCAAGGGAGTGGGATTTGGGAGGAGGGCGTGGGCGTCTCCAGGTTGGAATGCACCACCTCCTGGCGGGGCGTCGGGCGGACTGTGAAACCGACCACACACACACACGCACGCAACCGCAGCAGCTGTCCGGTGGTTGCGTCCATCACGTCAATCGGGTACCGCGCAAGTTAGTCACACTTCTCAGAGAAGCATACAAACCCAAATCATAGAAAAGACGTCCAAACCCTTGAGGTTTTAGTTTTGAGGTTAGGGTTGCTCAAGTCCTCGAAAGCCCGACCACAAATCACACCCGCAGCAGACGCCCAGTGGATGCCTCCATCGCGTCAATCGGTCGCTGCAAGAGTCAAGTGCACTCCTCGGACTCGTAGCAATACCTGACACATAAACCACAGAACAAAGCATGGAACCCTACATCCGAACACCCTCCACAGCCCTGACACCGCCAAAACCATACACAAACACACCCGCAGCAGGCGCCCAGTGGATTCATGACTTCAATCGGGTGGCGCGCGAGTCAGTCGCACTTCGAGATCTGAGATCAGAGAAGCATATTAAACCCTCACCCCTACTAAAGACCCCCAAACCCTAAAACCCTCAACCCCTAACCCTGACACCCCGACCACAAATCGCACTCGCAGCAGGCGACCAGTGGATGCATCCATCACGATAATCGGGTGGCGCGCGAGAGCCCGTCGCACTTCTCAGAGAAGCAGAAGAAACTCTTAACCCTACTCAAGACCCCCCAAACCTGCCCCAAACCCTAAAACCCCAAATAGTCAAACCCCGACCATAAATCGCACCCGCAGCAGGCGCCCAGTGGACGCGTCCATCACGTCAATCAGGCGCGGCGCCAGTCAGTCGCACTCCTCGGAGTTTAAGAAAAACCCATCACCCATAAACCACAGAACACATCATGTAACCCTATATCCGACCACCCTCCACAGCCCCGACACCGCCGAAACCATACAAAAACGCATCCGCAGCAGGCGTCCAGTGGACTCGTCCATGGCGACATTCGGGTCGCGCGCGAGTCCATCACACTCCTCAGAAGATCAGAAAAAACAAAATCCCACTAAGACCCCCAAACCTTAAAACCCTCAGCCCCCGGAACCCCGACCATAAATCGCACCCGCAGCAGCCGCCCAGTGGATGCATCCATGACGTCAATCGGGTGGCGCGCAAGTCCATTGTACTCCTCCGAGATGTAGCGCCCCACGACGAAGCGGCCCTCACGCGAGTCCTTGGGATCCCACTCGGCCCTGTGTCCGTGTGTGTGTGTGCGTGCGTGTGTGTGCCTCTCTCTCTCTCCCTATCTCTCTCCCTTTCTGTTTCTGTGTGTGTACGTGTAGGTGTGTGTGTGCGTGTGTGTGTGTCGGGCGTGCCACGAAGCGGCCCTCGCGCGCGTCCTTGGGATCCCACTCGGCCCTGTGTGTGTGGGGGTGTGCGTGCGTGCGTATGTCTCCCTCTTTCTCTCCCTCTCTCTTTCTGTCTCTGTGTGTGTACGTGTATGTTTATGCGTGTGTGTGCGCGTTTGTGTGTGTGTGTGGGGGGGGGGGGGGGGCGTGCCGTGAAGCGGCCCTCACGCGCGTCCTTGGGATCCCACTCGGCCCTGTGTGTGTGTGTGTGTGTGTGTATGTGCGTGGTCGATGGTACAGTCCATCGGACGCGTTTGATGGCGCTTTAGACCCTAGCATGCCATGTGCCATCATGATTGCTGTGCACGCGGTGCACATATCAAAGCAGGCGACAAGGAAGTCGGCCATCTCGTGCCAGAACCTGGGGTTCTCCTGGCCTGGCCGAGGATTCACAACTCCTGCATCCGCGCATCTAAATCGGCCTCTTTGAGGCGAGGGATGAACTGAAACAGGCTGTGGGCCCGCACCCGTGCCTCTTCATACCGTAGTGACACGCTCATTTGGGGGTACGGCCATTTCGGGGTTGGGAAAATGGCCGTTCTATGCCTACCAAAGACACGGGTTTGGGGGTAGCCCCCGGCACACAGCGCCCTCGGCGACACGCATTTGGGGGCAGTTTCACACACCCACACTGCCCGTCCGCCCTCTTCCCTCCATCGCATGTTGCACCTAAGCAATGTCCTGGATAGCCCTTGTTATTAGCTTTCCAATGCATTTTTAATCGTCGAAATCCATGCAGTATCGAGGGAGTTACAGCATATACGCCTTTTACTTGCGACACGGGTTTGGGGGTAGCCCCTAGCGTCAGTGCCACCCTCGACACGGGCTTGGGGGTAGCCTACCCCCAATCGTACCCCCAAATGAGCGTGTCGCTACGGTAGGCAGGGCACTCAAAAAGTTTGTGAAACGTTTTGAAAAGTTTCAAAAAGTTATAAAAGTTATAAAAGTTTCAAAAAGTTTGTTTCAGCCCTGAAATCCGACCCAAGGCGACCCTCTTAAACAGCGCCAGGCAGCAATCGAAGTCGTGCGAGTGGACCAGTGGTGTCATTACGGGAACCAAGAATGTCCTGTTTGCCCCCGCAACATAGGAGGAATGCCCCAAACTTCCCGGTTTGCTCCCTCAGCGGGGTCTGCGGGGGCTGCGGCGGCGCTAATGACACCATTGGAGTAGGCGGTGTCAAGCGACGAAGGCGATGAAGCGTGCATTAGCGCCAATTTGCGACAGATACAATGAGCAGGTCCGAGTTGAGTGAAGAAAGACTCACTTGAACGACGTCAGGTTGCGGTCGAAATCGTGTGAGCGCAACGCTACAATCTCGCGCGACCGCAGCGTTGAAGCGAGCATAAATGCCAATACGCGACCGATGTACTGAGCAGGTCCGAGTTGAGTGAAGAAAGACTCACTTGAACAGCGTCAGTTGGCGGTTGAAGTCTTGAGCGTGCACAATCTCAAGCGACGGCGGCGACGGCGCGAGCATGAGCGCCAATACGCCACACATGCACTGAGTACGTCCGAGTTGAGTGAAGAAAACTCACTCGAACGGCGTCAGGTGGCGGTCGAAATCGTGTGAGTGCAACGCTACGATCTCGCGCGACCGCAACGTTGAAGCGAGCATGCGTCAATACGCGACCCATGCACTGCGTCGAATGGATTTAAATAAACGAATACTCTGTAGCGCTCGGGCATTATACGCCGAGCAAGGTCGAATACGCTGCCAGTAGGTGCATCACACACGACTGTAAAATCAATCATCAGCACTCACTTGAACGGTGTCAGGTGGCGGTTGAAATCGTGCGAGTGCACGATCTTGCGCGACGGCAGCGACGGCGCGAGCATGAGCGCTAATACGCAACCCATTCAATGCGTGGGTTCGAGTTTAATACGCGAACACTCACTTGAACGGCGTCAGGTGCCAGTTGAAGTCGTTCGAGTGCACAGTCTCAATTGACAGGGGCGACGATGCGTATGAGCGCCAATACGACACCCATGCACTGAGTAGGTCGGAGATACTCAAAATTCCTGTAAATTCCTCAAAATTCTTGCTGCGCTCGGAACCCTGTCTGCAGAATCACTTGAATAGTATTTGTGGCGGCTATCGGTAAAGGCTACTGGAGTTAACTGTCATAAACGAATACTCACTTGAACGGTGTCGGGTGGCGGTTCAAGTCGTATGAGTGGACGATTTCTCGCGAAAGCCGCCAAAACGCGAGCATGAGCGCCAATACGCGACCGATACAATGAGTCGGTTAAGATTTAAAAAAAACTCACTTGAACGGCGCCAGGTGGCGGTTTATCATGATGTCGTGCGAGTGCATGATCTCGCGTTGTCCAAATCAGTCCCAGCAATCCAAGAAACGCTACAACAGGCCCCCCAGTGATATCAGCGATCACTCACTTGAACGGCGTCAGGTGGCGGTTGAAGTCGTGTGAGTGGACGATTCTTGCGACAACGCCAGCATGAGCGCCAATACGCGACGCATGCACTGCGTAGGTTCGACTTGCATGAACAAGTACTCACTTGAACGGCGTCAGGTAGCGATTGAAGTCGTGCGAGTGCACGATCTCGCGCGACGGCGGCGACGACGCGAGCAGCAAGTTGTCCCACACGCGGATTCGGTTGTCCTGCACAGAGTGAGCATGCGGGAGGTGAGCCATCGGTAGGTTTCAGCTGGGGGCAGGCCTAGGCTCATGTAAAAACCTGTAACACAAGCACGGAGACGACGCCAAGTACCCACTGAGGCCCCTCCAAGCGCGCACATGACACACCTGGAAAATAATCAGTGTTTAACAACAATTATTTTCGGGATTGTTTATATTAATTCTTCTTCAGCCGGATTTTGATTTGACAGCGTTGACCGTCGACCTCCCGTTGACTGTTTGTCCTCATACATGGGTCATTTGAAAGCTGTTGACGTGCTCTGTCTGGCGGGCTTGTCAGACGTACAATCAACTAGATGGGTTGAGCTGTGTGCAAGGTCGAAGTTCAGCCGGAATACAGCCAAATGGCTGTGGAGAGCGGAAAAGGAAGTCTTTGAAAATAACCCTGGGGATGACACACACTGAGATGCCGCACGTGGTCATGATCTTGCGGCCGGTCAAAGAGGAGAATTTCGCGGCGCTGACTTCTTTGAGCGTACTACTCAACTCAAGCCCCTGGGTCCTCCGGGCGCGTGCATGCAACGCCTGCAAAACAACACTGTGGGTGACACACACTGTGTTTCCACACCTGGCACGATGTCATGATCTTGCGGCCAGTCAAAAGCCACAAGTACGCAGCGCTGACGACTATTTTTAGCGTACTACTCAACCCCAGCCCCTTAGTCCTCCGGGCGCGTGCATATAGCGCCTGCAAAACAACCCTGGGGATGAATGCAAATACACACACTGAGTTCTCGCACCTGGCACGTGGTCATGATCTGGCGGCCAGTCAAAGGCCACAATTCTTTGAGCAAACTACTCAGCTCCAGCCCCAGCGTCCTCCGGGCGCATACATGTCAAACAACTGGTGATGACTCCACTCGCACACACGGAGATCCCGCACCTGGCACGTCGTTATGATCTTGCGGCCGGTCAGAGGCGAGAATCACGCGGCGCTGGCAACTACTTTTGAGCGCGCTACTCAGCTCAAGCCCTGGGGTCCTCCGGTTGCGTGCATGTAACGCCTGCAAAAACAACTCAGTGGAAACACACTGAGTTCTCGCACCTGGCACGTGGTCATGATCTTCCGTCCGGTCAAAGGGGAGAAGTACGCAGCGTTGACAACGCCCCCGTGCGGCATGCTCGCGAGCTCGCCTGACAACATGTGTGGGCATGGTGTGTGCTTGAGAGAGGGAGAGGGAGTGAGGGAGAGAGCTGAGGGAGGGAGGGGGAGGGGGAGGGAAAGGGAGAGAGAGAGAGAGGGAGGGGGAGGGAGAGAGAGCGGCAGCGAGAGGGAGACAGAGAAGGAAAGAGGCAGAGGGAGCGAGGCAGAGCGAGGGTGCAGGGTAACTGCCCTCATGTGGCATGCTCGCGAGCTTGCCTGAAGCAGTGAAAGGAGAAAGGCAGAGATAGAGGAAGAGGCGATACAGGGAGAGAGAGAGAGAAAGATTGGCACAGAAGAGTGTCAGAGCGAGATGCTGGCAAAGCCCCATTGCGGCATGCTCGCCAGCTCGCCTCAAGCGTAGCAATGGGAGAGAGGCAGAGGAAGAGATAGCGAGAGAGAGGGCGAGGGCGCGCGAGAGAGAGTGCGTGTGAGAGTGTGTGAGGGAGAGAGAGAGAGAGAGAGAGAGAGAGAGAGAGAGAGAGAGAGAGAGAGAGAGAGAGAGAGAGAGAGAGAGAGGCAGTGAGAGGGTGAGAGAGTGACCGAGACCTAGAGAGTGAGGGCAGTTGACGACGCCCCCGTGAGGCGTGCTTGCGAGCTCGCTTGGGCAGTTGTGCGGGCAAAGTGATGAGAGAGGCTGAGAGAGAGTTAAGTGTTTGAGAGAGGGAGTGAAAGCAACGGTGCCTGCAGTGTGTGCGTGTGTGTGTGTGTGTGTGTATGTGAGAGAGAGTCAGACGGAGACCAGCATACATGCCGCCGAGCGTCATGCTCTCAAGCCTCGACTGAACACGTGTGTAGGTGCGTGCGTGCACGTGCATAAGGGGAGAAACAGAGAGAAAAGAGAGAGAAAGAGAGGCTGACAGCATGGGTCTCCCAGCGCAAGGCCCGTGCCATGTGCGCTGCCGCGGCCGCCGAACGCGTGGACGTCAAACAGGCGCAGTCGTCCGGTCTTTGCCCGCGGTCAGAACTTTTTTCCCATCCTAGAACCCAACCTAAAACCCGAACCCCTAAAACCTAGAACCTAACACCCCGACTCTTGCCCCAGAGAGCCGCACCACCGCCACCGGCGCTGCCGTCAAACACGCGGACGCCAAAAAGGCGCGCCGTGCGATCGTTGTCCACAGTCAACAGAAGATCCACGGGTTGCACCCCTATGGACCCTACATCTAAACCCTAGACACCGCAAGCCCCACCATTGGCGCTGCCGCTGCCGCCGAAGGCGCGGACGTACAGGCGCGCCGCTGCATCGTTGAAGCAAGCTACAACAATGTTTTCGCAACAAGAACCGTGCTCTACGCCTCTTAACCCTTTGACTGCCCTAAAACCCTCTGAACAGTCCCTAACCCTAAACCTCAGAACGCAAGCCACAGACCGTCACCGCTGCCACCGCTGCTGCCGCCGAAGGAGCGGACGCCAAACAAGCGGGCCGTGCGGTCGTTTCCCGCTGTCAGGAGCAGGATTGTTGGGCTCAGGCTCGAGTCCATCCATCCTAAACCTCCAACATTGAACTCAGCAAGCCTCGACCCTTGTCCCAGAAATCGTCACCATGTGCGCTGCCGCTCCCGCCGAAGGCACGGACGTCAAAGAGGCGGGCCGTGCGGTCGTTTCCCGCTGTCAGGAGGAGGTTTGGGTCGAGTGGGTGCACGTCGCAGCTCACAATCTTGTTCTTGGCGTGCAGCTGCAAGTTTTTTGGAGGGAAGGGGGGGGGGTTAATCAGCTCAGCGGCAGCGTGGTAAAGCGTTGGCGGTAACAAGAGGTGCAACAGGGGCAGCAGCAGGGGCGGCAGCAGCAGAGCAGTGGTCCCTGGGAAGGATTTTAGTAATTAGTTTTTTTCCGGCTCCAGCAACTTTGACCGCTCATACCAGGCACAATACACAGCGGGTATTCATGCAATGCATGCCGGTGTGCTGCTCTCGGCAAGTGCCTTCCAACGCATCGCTCCACGCCCTCACCCACTAAGTGTCGGGTGGTTTTCTGGGAAATGGGAAATCCAGCTCGAAGCGGTATACGGCTCGCAAGGGAATCACTGCAGCAGAGGCGGCAGCATGGGCAGGAGCAAAAGAGGCAGCGAAAGTAGCAGGAGGAGGTTGGGGTCGAGTGGGTGCACGTCGCTGCACACAATCGTGTTCTTGGCGTGCAGCTGCGGGGTGTTGGGGGGGAAGGGGGGGGGGGGAATCAGCTCAGCGGAAGAGTGGTAAAGCGTAGGTGGTACGAAGAGGTGCAGCAGGGGCAGCAGCAGCAGAGGCGGCAGCAGGGGAAGCAGCAGGAGAGGCAGCAGCAGCAGCAGCAGCAGCAACCGCAGGGGCAGCAGCAGCAGCAGCAGCAGAAACAGCAGGGCAGCAACAGGAGGGCAGCAGCAGCACTAGCAACAGCAGGGGCAGCAGCAGCAGCAGAAGCAGCAGAGGCAGCAACAGGAGCAGCGCACTTGCAGAGCGCGTGCCTTCTCCCCCAACGCGCGTGGATCCAGCGCGTGCAGCTGACTCACAGCATCCCCAACATACTCACAGCGCGCCACTCACGGCGCGCCCATGCACACACACGCGCACACACACACACACACCTGCATTGCCCTTGTCTCTTTGCCGGGCGCCCTTAGATCAGGCAAGTGCAGCCACCCCACAGCATTGCCAACATACACACCCACCCAACCCACACACACGCACCTAAACACACACCCACACGAACACCCCACACCTCACACACACACACACACACGCAAACACACACCTGCAGCGCCCTTGTGTCCTCCCCCGGCGCCCTTGGATCAAGCACGTGCAGCCGCCCCACAGCGTCGCCGACGTACACGCAGCTCCTCGCGCCGCTCGCGGCACACCCATACACCATGCCCCAAACCGCCTTGGCGCTGCCCCCCCTCCCACCACCGCCGCCGCGACCACCGCCGCCGCCACCGCCGGAGCTGCTGCCTGGCCCCGGCCCCGCCCCGCCCCCTGGTTCATCCCCTCCCCTCCCCCTCCCCGCTCCTCTCCCTCCTCCCCTGCCCCTTCCCCTCCCTCCTCCGCCCCCTCCGCCGTCCTCTCCGTCACTGCCACCCCCAGCCCCAGTACGGTACGGGTGGTCGGCGTTGGTATCGAGCAGGAGTGTCGCCGAGCCGAGCTCGAGGTCGACGAGTCGGGCGGTGCCGTCGGATGAGGTCGTGAGCGCGGTCATGGGGCCGAGCCAGGGGAGGAGCTTGATCTGCTGCACGGCGCATGTGTGGACCTTGAAGACTGTGCGCTCGTGCACCTGCATGAACACGTCAAGAAAGGAGGGTGTGCGCAGAAATTGAAATCACTGGCGCTCGTGCATTCAGGGATTTTTTTCAAGTTTTACACGTACGCGCCTGGAGGACCCCGGGGCTTGAGTTAAGGCCAAGACAAAACGTCTAGGGGAGCTATACTAAGAGAGCCCGCCAGCCCACGCGCGCGCCAGCATACCAGGGGTGCAGGGAGGAAAGCGTGACTTTTACACGCCATCAAATGCGTCCGACAGAGGGTGTGGTCGTGCATGCTAGGTTATAGGCATGAAGCGACGGGAGGCTCTCGCCTCCACTACAGCCCCAACGTTTGAGACGCGCAAGTCGAGGTGGTCGGGGTGCGCCTCAGGCTGTGGTGGGCGCCTAAGGTAGCGCCTGAGACGACGCCCCAGGCGGACGGGGGTGCGCCCGAGGCGGTCTCGACGCGCCTGAGGCGCCGCCTCATCCGCGCAAGTCAACACGCCGCCCGAGGCGCCTCCCCATGTGTTGATTTTTTTAGTTTTTACAAGAACGCGCCCGGAGGACCCCGGGGCGTGAGTCGAGGCCTAGACTAAACGTCTAGGGGGGCTCTAGAAGAGCCCGCAAGGCCACGCAGCGCGCCAGCCTACCAACCCATGCCCTACCACATTCACAAAGCCTGAGGCGGCGCCTCATGCGTCCCATTCCATGGCGCGGATCAGGCGGCGCCTCAGGCGCTCTGACCGCCTGAGGCGCCGCCTGAGGCGCACCCACGATCGCGTCAGGCGTCGCCTCAGGCGTTATCCAAACCGCCTCAGGTGCCACCCCGACCGCCTCAGGCGCTCACCACCGCCTGAGGCGCACCCCGGACCGTCTCAGGCGTTATGCCCGCATTCCATGGCGCGGATCAGACGTTGGGATTTGGGTAGGCAGGGATGGGACATACCGCTGTTTTGGTCGTTGCATGCGGGTATTATACGTCCGGAGCCTCATTTTGATGCGTACGGCTGGCCATCCTCACCCAACCTGTGACCAAAATGTGGCCACACCCAAAATTCCAAAGTCGACAAAACGGCCCCATCGCGCGTGCAGAATGACTTCTCGACACGTAATATAGACATGCGTGTCTAGATTGTGTGCTGGGATACGTCGTGGGGCCGTCACGGGCCTCGCGGAGCGCCATGCAACAGTCGCACCCAACCCCCTGCCGCGCCGCTGGGGTGAGCCAGCCCCCCGCGACGCCTCCCACCGATCTTCAACACCTGTGACATGAACTTGACGAGGGGCTGGGTCCCGTGCCGTGCCGCGTTGCCGGGGTCACTGTGCTGGGCGACACCAAACTTTCGGCATGTTTTGCGGCGTCGCCTCTGGACCAAATCCACTTTTGACAGGTGCTTTTTAGTGGCCGCCAATCTCATTTAGACGTATGCTTCGTGGGAGGCCGGGGCTTGGAGAGACGGTGAAATGCGGAGCAAAACCGTTTGGGTTCAAACGTTACCGTGACGTGTAACGTTTGACCCCAAACGATTTCGTTCCGCATTTCACCGTCTATCCAAGCCACGGCCCCCCACGAAGCATGCGTCTAAATGAGATTGGCGGCAATTAAAAAGCACCCGTCAAAAGTGGATTTGATCAACCAGGGAAGCCACAAAAATCCCAATGTTTGGTGTCGCCCGTTTGGCCGCTTTTCCCCCTGGGGCAGGCCCAGGTTGGGTGGGGATGGCCGGCTGCATACACGCGATAAATACGGCGTCCTGGTGATCCGGGGTGGCAAACCTGTGTAACTCTCTGGATACTCAACGGAATTCGATGTAAATAAGCTCTCTGGAAAACCCTTGAAGAGAGGAACACGGGCCATCCAAGAAATCAAGGGTTCGCGCGCGACTGTGGCATTCAATTTCGAATCTGAGCGCCCTTTGGCGATCGCCCCTCAGGGAGGTGTGGAAATTTCGAAAAAAATCCCCCCCCTGCCCCTGCCTGCATAACCAGACACGATGCCCCCCTCTCGTGGGCCTGAGCACGACCACTACACAATCCTCACGCCAGCTGCCAACTCAAGGGCCACCCCCAAGGTCGAATGCATCCACTGCAAGGCCGTGTTCTTCGGCGGTGCCACTCGCTGCCGTGCGCACCTCACTGGCAGCTCCTGCTTCGGCGTCAAGCCATGTGAGAAGGTCCCGTCTGTGATCAAGGAGGAGCTGCTGAAGATCGACAAGATCAAGGAGGAAAAGCAGCGCAAGAAGAAATCCCTCGCTCTGCTCGAGGCGTCGATCAGGAACAAGTCCGTCAGCGGTGCAAGCGGCAGCCAGTCTACCAGCCGCTGCCCGAGGACGAGGACGAGGGGGACATGGCCACCCCTCCTCCTAAAGGGCCTCTGCTCCTAGGCCCTGGGGTCTACTGGGGACTGTTGGGTGTGGGGGATGCAGGCTGGGTGCGTCAGCAGCAGACAGAGTGGCCCAGAAGCTGTAAAAATGGAGTTGGCGATTTGCGGTATTTGTCGCGTACACATCAGCCCGTTCGATGCGTACTGTATTAATACTCAATGAATACTCCGGCGTATAATACCCGTACGCGGTATGTCCCATCCCTGTTGGTAGGGATGTGTTGGGAATGTGGGAGGGCAGGGCAGTGAGAACCAGGTTGGTCGATCCCCCATTGGCCAGACGGCGACACATTCCCGACCACATCCCCAGCGCCACCCTACCACAATCCTAACGCCCGAGGCGGCGCCTCAGGCGCCACCGTACCACATTCCCTACGCCTGAGGCGACGCCTCAGGCGCCGCTTTCACTTGCGCGAACGAGGCGGCGCCTTGGGCGCGCCAAGACTGCCCCAGGCGCACCCCCGACCGTCTGAGACGCCAAGTCAGGCGCAACCCCCGACCGCCTGAAGAGCACACCATCGCCTCAGGCGCACCACCGACCGCCTCAGGCGTTTTCACCGCCTTGAGTTGCGCGCGTCATGCGTTGGAATTGCGGTAGGGCTGGCAACACACAGCGCACAGCGCACAGCGCACAGCGCACAGCGCACAGCGCACATCACATTGAGAGAGACTGACAGAGAGAGAAAGACAGAGACAGAAAGAGAGAGGAAGAGGAAGAAAGCGACAGACAGACAGAGGATGGCAGACAGATAGACAGACAGAGAGAGATATCAGAGAGATCAGAGATCAGGGAGAGAGAGAGAGAGAGGCGGAGACGCACCCTGTCAAAGTCTCACAGCTCCAGGCCGCTGCGCTTGTCTCGCTGATAACAACTTTTATTCAACAACAGCAACAGCAGCAGCAGCAGCAGGGGCAACAGCAGCAGCAGGGGCAGCAGCAGCGGCAGCAGCAGCAGCAGCAGCAAGACTGCCCCCTCATCTACTATGAGACGCACCCTGTCAAAGTCCCACAGCGCGAGGCCGCCACGCTTGTCGCCGCTGATCACGAGGCTGTCCTTCTGTGGGTGGAACTCAATTGAGCATACGCGCCGCTCGTGCAGCTTGTAGATGGCGGCATCGATCTTTGGTATGTGCGGTGTGTGTGCGTGGGGGGGTGGGTGGGTGGGGGTGGGTGGGTTTGTGTGTGTCTGTGTCTGTGTGAGTGCGTGTGTGTGGTGGTGTGGTGATGTCGCTGGCGTGGGGTTGCCTTAGTGCACGCTGCGGGTTTGAACTTGATGCCGCACACCTGACACTGCGGCACACACATACACACACACATACACACACACGCACACACACACGCACTTTCGAACTCACACATCAACAAACACACCGGATTCTGACGGACTGCAAAACGAACTGTTTCACACACACACACACACACACACACACACACACACACACACACACACACACGTACGCATGCACCCACACACCTACACACATAGCAGGGTGTAAATCACACACCCACACACATACACACACACACACACACACACACACACGCACCCCCCCCACACACACGCACACGTACCTGATACTGCGGCACGTGCACCGGCGCCGCCTCGGCCGCCCAGCTCCGGCTCCCTGCCGCCCCCATCTCACGTCCAAAGAGGCTCGGGACAAGGCCCCCTGGGGAGAGGCACGAGGAGGCTGATGCGGGTGTCGACTGGGAGGGTTCACACCCGTGGCCCGAGATGGCCTTGAACGGGCAGACGTTTGACATGTGGCCTGACTGCTTGCAGAGGAAGCTGTGGGTGTGCGTGTGCGCGCGCGTGTGTGTGTGGGGGGGAGAGTAAGTGTGTGTGTGTGTGCGTATTCGCATGTGTGTGTGTGTGTGTGTGTGTGTGTGTGTGTGTGTGTGTGTGTGTGTGTGTGTGCGGCTTGAACGGGCAGACGTTGGACATGTGGCCTGGCTGCTTGCAGAGGAAGCTGCGTGGTGTGTGTGGGGGAGTGTGTGTGCGTCTGTGTGTGTGTGTTTGTGTGTGTGTGTGTGTGTGTGTGTGTGTGTGTGTGCATGTGTGCGGCCGTGGTCAGGGATCGCCATGAACGGGAACCCCCTCTTCCTCCCCACCGCCCCCCCTCCAAATGTGCTGCAGTTGTACGGAGCCCCCGTCTCCACTCCTTCCCTCCTCTCACGACTCCTTCCCCTTCCTCACCACCGCTCGTTGGGGCAGTCGAGGCAGACCGCCCCTACGAAGCCAGCCTTATATTATGGCCTCGAACCTTCTTTTCCTCCACTCCTGTCCCTCCCCCCTCTCCCCCCCTCCTCTCCCTCCCCTCCCCCCCCCCTCCCAGCGTGCAGCAGTGGTACTGCTCCCCGCTCTCGGCTCCTTCCCCTCCCCTACCACGGCTTGTTGGGGCAGTCAAGGTAGACCGCCCCTGCGAAGCCGGCCTTGTGGTCGGTGGCGCCGCAGATCTGAAGGGCGCACGCATGGGCGCGGATGCGATGCACGCGCGTGAGGGTGGTGCGGCATGTGCGTGGGCGCGTGGTGACCGTTTACAGCTTACACTTCGCACCCCCGGGGCGTGGGATCGAGGGAGGTGCCTCGAGAGGCGGGCTCACGCGCCTACCAACATGTGTGCGCGCGTGTGCGTGTGCGCTTGCACGCGTGCGCGCAGTAGCCACCCATGTGCGCCCCTCCCGGCCAGACGTGAAACTATGAACGCGCAGGCACCTCTGCGCCTTGGGCCACAGCACGCGCTATGCTGTTCTGTGCTGGCTGACCACACCGAGCATTCCCGCTTTAGGGTTCTCCGCAGATCTCTCGCGTTCGGTGTGCTGCCTGCTTGGTGAAGCGCCGCTGATGCAGGGCGCCGCCCTCTGCATATGACGAGCGCCACCTGCCGTGCATGTTGCTGCTGCCATGCCCCACGCCCGTGCCCTCGCAGTGGCTGCCACACAGCACGCATGCATGCATGCTGTGCCACACACGCATGCAGGCCTGCAGGAGCTTGCCCCACCTTGCACCGCATCGCCGCTGCGCCCCCGGCAGGCGCGCCAGAAACCTTGATCTTCAGCTTGGAGCCTTGAGCGCGAGGCTGTTCGGCCACAACAGGCGGCGGTGCGTCGTTGCACTCGCTCTCGCCACCAGACTCTGCCTCTGACGACTCAGCCTCATCCTCGCGCTCCTGGAGTGCAAATCGCATGGATCAGGTGTGTACTGTTCTCGTCGTTCGCGTGAGCTGCTGCTGCAATGGAAGGACGCATCAATCATCGTCTGGTGTGACTAAGTGTGGGCCACACTTGTGAATCACAACCTCAATCAGCACCACCAGGTGCTTCAGGGTTTAGGTTTCAGGGTTGGGGTTCAAGGGTCCAGGTTTCACTGCCAAGGGTTCTCTACTAGGGTTCACACACACGTGCATTCCACACTTGTGTTCTACACCTTGTCACACGCACAGGCTCATTCAAGTCTCGCGATTTGTGCTGGCAAGCGCAGTCGTGTCGAGCCCGCAGAGGGTGCGCTGGCACGGCCGCCGCCTCGGGGCTCCCTGGGGGCCGAAATAAACTGGACCAACGCATTCAATGACATCGCGCGTGGTGAAGGCATCGATATGCGTGCGCGTGCGTCATGAGGAGAAGGCCAACGGCGGCGTCAACACCCTCTCCCACACTCCTCCTCCCCCCACCCCCCACCCCTCTGCATGTTGCTCCTCTCCTCCCTCCCTCCCCCCCTCCCCCTTTGCGTCCGAGTCTACCGCCTCGCCCTCCGAGTCCACCACCTCAGGCAGCTTGCGAGGGCACTTGCGGTTGGGGAGCGCGCGCCCCGCTCCGCTGCCCCCCGCCGCCGCTGTGACCCTCGCGCCGCTGCGCCTGACCCCCATGTCCCCCTCTCACTGCTCCCCTTCCACCTCTGCACCCAACTCCCCCGCCCCCCCCCTTCCTACTACAAGCTAGCGACATGGTGCCGAGGCTCCTGGGGGATCCCCCACTCTCGGAAAAAGCATTCGTCCGGAGTTCGTCGGGGGGTTTTCCCTGCGCAAGTTCAACTGCACATCAAGATGTGTATCTATCATTTTTTCATTTTCAGTAAAATTTTACCAATAACAAGTCCTCGTCGCTCATAACGTTATTTGTTATGTTATTTGTTATTTGTTATCATAAAAATAACATGTTATGCCGACCCTTACACACGCGTGGTACGGGTAGGTGGTGCGGGTTTAGGGTGACGATGGATGGATGTTACGATGAGGGACTCTTCCAAAGGCATATAAGACCGTGCTTGGCGCATAGAGCCTGATCTCCTAACTGAACATCGACTAGATCTGGCATGAGCCCCGACACGATGTGGCCTTTTGGCGCTTATCGCCGGGAGCGCGCGCTCATCTCGTCAAATTCAATCATAGTTAGTTTAAAAGCAGGTTGCTTGCTTACGTAGCGGGTTGGACGTTGTTTTTGCACTGGAGTGACAGGAACGATCGATCGACTGTTTGGAGCTGCAAAACGATGCATCGGAGCTCCCGTGGGTGGTTTAAACCATCCAAACCAAATTTGCTACACATGTGTGCCCGCGTGGTTAATGGGCGGCGGTCACCCTAGCCGCAGTCACCTAACTCCTCGCCTCTACCTACACGGTCCTGCCCTCCCCCTCATCTGCCTACAACTGGAAAACATCTAGCAGGAGTTGGTGCACGTGCACTGGACGTGCACGTCCAGTGCCGCGGCTCCGCATCGCTCCCGGAGTGGCCACAGCTGCTCAAACTGGCCATGCCCTGCTCCGGCTCATCGCCCCACAGCCACTGAAGACATCGACGTGCACAAATACCGCTCTCGCCAGAGTTGCCTGGTACGTTGGGACGTATCGCAGTACGTGGGACGTCCTGCTACCGGTCAGGACGTTGATGCCCAACAGTACATTCTACCAGTATGTTCCACACACAAAACGGCCATAACTCACGCTCCTGTGCATGGCTTCGAACGATTCGACTTGCATTTGACAGCTAGTAACAAGGGCTTTCCAGATCTCTGCTTGTTTGCAGCAATGCACTGCAGTAGAGGGGGACATGGAGGGAGTGCTGCTGCAGCACACCCCGCGCGCCACATGCTTGCACGGTGTGCCGGATGGCGTGATGGATGCACGCATCTGCTAGTCCAAGAACAGGAGGGGGAGAGAGCAGGCCACAAACCAATGCATCTGGCCACAGATTGAGGGGGGGGAGAGAGGGTGTGTGCAGGCCCCCAAACCAACTGCAGAAATGGATACCCAGCCGCCACCCAGCCGCCACCCCACGCACCGGGCTTCTTGCCTCCGCGGGCGCCACAGGAACCATCGGGTCCATCGCGGCAAAGTAGAGGACCGGCCTGCAATAGCCAATCTTCTTCCTAGGCTGTGGCCCACGGCTCCCACACCTACACATCCACACGTCTTGGCACTTGGTCATTTTTCGCCCCTCCGCCCCCGCACGTACCGACTTACCGCCCGTACCGCAGGACGTACCACGTACCGCGTACCGGTCAGAACGCTGACCCCCCCCCCCCCCCAGCACGCACAAACCGGGCAACCCTGGCTCTCGCCCGGTGGTGCCATTGAGCTTCCTGCCGGGCACGCTTGGGTTGCTCACTTCACCGCGAGGTCTTGAGCTGCCGCCGCTCGTCTCCCCGCGACTCGAGCCCTTGGTGGTGACCTCGCCCGGGAAGTTGAGCTTGGGCCAGCCTGGGCCATGCAGCTCAATAGCTGCGCAATCGTACGCCATGGCTGCGTCGACCTCGGAGTCGTAGAGCCAATCTTCTTCTTGCGCTTGGTCTGAGGGTTGTACAGCACCACTTGCCATACATATCGGTCCGCTCTCCAGGATACGCCGGTGAAGCGCGAACATTTTCTCCCGCGCACCGTCGCAGGCGGCTCGCTAACGACCTCGGCCGGGAAGTTGCGCTTGGTGCCTAGACCAAGCAGCTTCACAGCTGCGTAGTTGTACGCCCTGGCTGCGTCATCCTCGGAGGTGTAGCGCTCGATGAGCTTATAGCGCTTGGTCTGCGGGTCCCACAGCTCCACCTGCCATGATTTTGAAGCCTTGTTCCAGCTGACACCGTGGAAGCGTGAGGTCTTGCTCTCCCTCCGGTCATCTCCCAGAGACGCAGGAGGTTCGCTGATGACCTCATCGGGGAAGTTGCGCTTGGTGCCTAGACCAAGCAGCTTCACAGCTGCGCAGTCGTACGCCCTAGCTGCGTCCACCTCGGAGGCGTAGCACCCGATGTGCTCATTGCTCTTGGTCTGTGGGTCCCACAGCTGCACCTTCCATGATTTTGAATCCTTGTCCTAGGAGACGCCGATGCTGAAGCGCGAGGTCTTGCTCTCCCTCCGCTCATCTCCCGTTGTCGCAAGCATCTCGCTGATGACCTCATCGGGGAAGTTGCGTTTGGTGTCAAGGCCAAGCAGATCCACAGCTGCGCAGTCGTACGCCCTGGCTGCGTCCTCCTACTCCGGAGGAGTAGGTCCCGATGTACTTCTCGCACTTGGTCTCCGGGCTCCGCAAGCGCACCCTCCAGCCCTTGTCCCAGCAGACACCCTTGAAGCTACGCATGCTCGACTTGCGACCAGCAGGCTCTCCTCCGCCCTCTGCATGCTCCCCCAGCATGGCTGCTGCGAGGACAGGCCGCCGCAGCGGCCGCAGCAGCAGCAGCAGCACCACCACCACCACTGCTGTCAGGCGCCCTCGTCAGCATGGTCCCGCGTAGGCCTGCCGTGGGGCGCCTGACGCCCGCATGTGCCGCCAGTAGGCTGCTGCGGGGTGGTCAGCCGGGCGGCCGCGCACCCATGCAGCGCCATGCGGGCGGCGCCAGCATGGGCACAGATGTCGCCACGGGACGCGACACCTGGCACCGGAGGCGCAGTTCCTTGGCTCCAAAAACACTCAAGGACAGGACAGGACTGTCCACCCTGCATTTATATGCACACGCGTGTGTGGGGGGGAAGTGGTCCACACATCCTGTTCGTGCCGTGCAGAACGCAACAAACCACTCGCGTCGGTTTCATTCTGTCCCACAAACGGGGAGCGCACGGGAGCACGGACCTACTGGGCTATCTGGTGAGGTGTCGGTCTCTCCGTCACAACCATCACATGCCCTGGATCGCTTCCGATCGCACCCGCACGCCAACATAGGCCCCTACACACGTTGCTGCAGCAAGTAGTGGGTGCATTCGCTGCAAATCGAGTGACTTTCGCCTGTGACTCACACACTGTCGACGTCATTTGGACCACTGTGCCACTTACCTGTACAGGTGATCATGCGCGCGATGGACTGGGCCCTGGTGGCACTGGTGGCGCTGCTATCAAACGGTGGGCACCAGGGATCACGGCATGGCGCCGACCTCATGCAGTGAAAGGCCATGCCAGGCTGGCGCAGGCGGCCACCCCCATGCAGGCTGCTTGTGGTGTTTGTGGTGTGTTTGGTTTGCAAGTCAGCATCACGATCCAGACTCCCACTCGCGCCACCCATGGGTGGCGCCGCACATCCACCCACACACACACACACCCCACACACTCACTCACACACTCTGCAGCCGGCACAGCCGAGGCCGATTCCTTCCCGCATGCTCGCTGCGACTCGGGCGTCAAAGCCAACCGCCTGCGCATGTCCCTCATCGGCACTGGCGACAGCTACATCAAGTTTAAGGTGTGTCGCCTCTCTCTCCCACACACGTGCAGTGGCGGGTGCGGTGTGGTCGCTGAGTAGAGTGCTGCGGCGGGTGTGCTACTAGCCCCGCTTCCGGTGGTCTGGGGGAGGGCTTTTTGGTCCCTTCATGGTTTTATACCTTGGGTCCGCCCTCTGGCCATTTGAGGGGCTGGGTGTGCAGCCTGCACAGTGGTGCTGCTTGCTTGGCGCCCGCCACCAAGTGTGGATGGCGTTACCGCGGGCTACTTGTAGCTTGACCTTTTGTGGGCCTTGAGCCTTGCTTCTCTAAGTCCCACTGGAGCTTTGGAACCGTACGTGTGACCGCCAGAAGTGGATTGTAAACAAACATCATCATCATCATCTCCCTCTGGATTGGATTGTAAAACTCTCATCACACTCTCGGAAAGAGCAACCTCCAGACGGCGTCCAGGACGCGTTCAAAGCTCGTGGCGTTGAGGACGCGGTCTGGACGGCGTCCAGGACGCGTCTCGAACGCGGGGAGCTTGGACGCGTCTGAGACGCGTCTTGGGTGCGTCGGCAAGCAAAACGCTATGAGCCCACCGGGTGTCGAACGCCAGACTTACTGCACACCTAGGCAAGCAGCGTGCGATGGTAGAGCGATGGTGGATGATGGTTAAGTTGTGTGGAGTGTGGAGTGAGTTAACAATTAACAATTACTCATTGCATAAAAAACCCTAAAGTAGGCTTACTTCCATTACCAAAACTCTATGTAAAAAACAAGGCGAGTACAAGGCGCGACGAAGATAGGAAAAATGAGTTTCTGCTGCTGCAGCAAATGCTGGAGTCGTGGAGCCACTAACCACGACGTTGATGACCGCCTCACCCCTGAGGTGGCAGCGGTGTATGTTGTGTTGCCTGCCGCGCGGCACGCGTGGTGAGCCGACGCGGCTCGCCGCCTCCCGCCCGTGCTCACCCCGCAGCCCACGCTACCTGCCTGTCACCCTCCCCGTTGGCGGGGAGGCTGCCGCTCGGGCTGCTGCCGCGTGTGTGGGGTGGCGGAGTGGCCCCATGGCCAGGCAGGAGCCGGGCCAGGTGATCCCACTCGTTGGGCCAGGTGGCCTCACCGTGCGCGATGCTACGGCGACGCAGGTGCGAGGACTTGAGGGGGCGCGCCGGGCGTGCCACATCGACTATGTCACCGCCGCGCTCATGCTGAGTGGGACGCCGGCGCTGACCGCCAGCCCCGCCGAGGTCGAGGCGCGGCGTGCGTCCGTTGCAGTTTCACTGCGCAGGGTGTGGAAGCTCGGGTGCGACAACACACTCAAGGAGGCGCGTCACCCTCCCTGGGTTGTAGACGTGCTGCCCCGCCCAACCTCCGGAGGGCCCTGCCCGCCCCGGCCACCCTGTGGCTTGGGTTTTGATACTGATTGGCCGAGTTTGCTTGCGGCCTGCCCCGGGGTTGGTCTACGCCAACGGTTGATGCGCTGCTAGAGGGTGCGCGCCCACAAAAAACAAAACAAAAAACAGAAAATTGAAAATAACAAGGGCCCTTGCCCCGGAGCAAGCGCATGCCATTGAGCGTGCCCCCGGAAGTAAGAGCCTCGGTGCACCCCTTCGCCTTCCCTTTTCCCATTCCCTCCATGTCTCCACTATACAGTGAGCCAACAGGGGCAGGAGCAGGGGGGGGGAACACAAACGCGGCTTCCTGACGGCCGCCGTGGCAGGGGATGGCGGGGGTGGGGCCTGGTGTGTGTGGGTTGGGGGGGGGGGCACGGCGACAGCGGCGGCTTTTCATCCAGCAGCAGCAGCTGGGGGGGTGGCGGCTCGGGTGGCGGCAGTGGCAGAAATGACGGCGACGGCGACGGGGTGGTGGCCACGGGCCAGGGCCAGGGCCATGGGAAGCAGCTGCAGAGGGACCCGGAGGAGCCTGAGTCTCTAGGGACCCAGAGGAGCCCCCACACATGCGTTGTTTGTGCGTGTCGGTACGCGTGTGTGTTCACGGTAGGGCCGGAGCCAGCGGCGCACCCCTTCGCCTCCCCATTCCCCATTCCCCTCCGATGTCTTGACACACACTGAGCCCGGGGGATAGCAAGTAAGGCGGTGTCTCTCTAGGGCTGGAGGATAGCAAGTAAGGCGGTGTCTCTCTAGGGCTGCGGGGAAGCAAGTAAGGCGGTGTCTCTCTAGGGCTGCGGGGAAGCAAGTAAGGCGGTGTCTCTCTAGGGCTGGAGGATAGCAAGTAAGGCGGTGTCTCTCTAAGGCTGCGGGGAAGCAAGTAAGGCGGTGTCTCTCTAGGGCTGCGGAGAAGCAAGTAAAGGCGTAACGCCGCCTGGACGCCGCCTGGACGCGTCCAGAGTGCGTCCACAAAAGCGATCCGGCACACCGGATCGCTTTTTTTTACGCCGTATGGATGCGGACGCGCATTGGACGCACAATGGATGCGTGTGGGACGCGTGTGCCCACACGTTCTGCGGTGGACGCCTCCTGGACACGTCCTGGACGCCTCCCGGACGCCGTCCTAGACGCGTCTTTGTAAGCGTCCATGTCCAAACGCGTCCTGGACTCGCCGGACGCCTCTGAGTCGCGTCCGGACACCCCAAGACGCCTCTCAGACGCCCCCTAGACGCCAAGACGCCCCCTGGACGCCGTTTGGACGAATGCTCTTTCCGAGAGTGTCATCTCCATCTCTTTGTGTCTCTCTCGTTCTGGCTGTTCGTCTTTCTTTCTCTCTCTCCGTCTCTCTCTCTGCCTCCCCCCCCTCCCTCTCTCACAACAGTAGCAGCAGCAGCAGCAGCAGCAGCAACACCAAAAGCAGCAACACCAACACAACACCAACAGCACCAACAGCACCAACACCAACAGCACCAACAGCAACACTAACATAACAACAGCAACCACATCACCCCCACCCCCCCCCACCCCCCCACCAACACCAACACCCCGACCACCTCCACTACCAACAACCGCAGGTGTCCACTCACGGCGGGCCCATCCCAGGCCCTTCCTGCGGCGACTCGGACGTCGGCAAGCTTCTTCTGAAGGTAGGTGTGGATGGGAGCAGTGATTTTCTTTTCGGCTCTCCACAGCCATGTGGCTGTATGCGGCTGTACTTTGGCCTTGAACACAGCTCAACCCATCCAGCGGATTGCCAGTCTGACAAGCCCGCCAGACAGAGCGCATCAACAGCTTTCAAATGACCTATATATGAGGACACATGGTCTATGGGAGGTCAACGGTCAACGCAGTCAAAGCAAAATCCGGCTGTGGAAGAATTTATTAAAACAAGTGAAAATAAAATCACTGGATTGGAGGGTTGGATGGGGGTGTCGATGTCATGGGGCGTGTCCGTGGGCGGCGTCCAGTGATTTCCTTGTCAGAAATATTAATTAATTATTCCACAGCCGGATTTTGCTTTGACCGCGTTGACCGTTGACCTCCCGTTGACCGTGTGTCCTCATACGTAGGTCATTTGAAGGCTGTTGATGTGCCCTGTCTGGCGGGCTTGTCAGACTAACAATTCACTGCTTGGGTTGAGCTGTGTGCAAGTTCTAAGTACAGCCGGATTACAGCCAAATGGCTGTGCAGAGCCGGAAAGGAAATCACTGGTGGGCGGCATCAGTGGTCCCTGGAAAGGATTGAAGTAACTGTCCCCCCCGCCCCCAGGTGCCCCCAACCCGCCCGGCTTGAGAACTTTGACCGCTCGTACCAGGCGCAGGTTATAGCGGGCATGAACGCCCCCACCCCGCCCCGGCTCGATAACTTTGACCGCTCGAACCAGGCGCAGTTTATAGCAGGCGTTCACGCAACGCTTTGCGTGAACAACGCATACCGTCGTGCTGCTCTCGGCGAGAGCTTTTTGACGCACCCGCCACGCCCTGTCCCGCCAAGTTTGGGGTGGTTTCTGGGAAATGGGAAATCTGGCCTAAGCGGTATACGCCTGAATGCGCCGGAAAGTCGAGGAAAGCCCTGAACCTCACAACAGGGTTGCACGGTACCTACGTACTGGGGTGTGGGTGTGGGGGGGGGGCAGCGTTTGACCGGTACGTGGTACGGTACTGCGGTACGCGGTACAGTACGCGGGGGCGTGGAAACGAACGTCGAGACTGAAGTGCCCACACTTTCACAGGCAACTCCGTCAGTTCTCGACGCATTGTACATCCAATCAGTGTTCTAGAAAGCTCGTGTCATGCACCTTCCAATGCATGTGGGATCATTAGGATCCACGAGGATGTCAGGGAGTTATGCCCGTTTGAGTTTTATATTGCAAGGCGGTTTTGTGCTGCGTACGGTAGTATTTGCCCCTACGTCCTGCCCGGTACTGGTACATTGTACGGTACTGCGGTACAGTACCAAGTACCGTGCAGTTCTGCTTCACATCCCACCCCATCCTTCAAGCGTGAGAGCACGCAAGCACACTCAATCATCTATCTCACATCTTTTCGTCTTCTCTCTGTCTCTCAGACTTCCTCTCCCGCTCTATCTTGCTCTCTCTCTCTTCACACATTTGGTACCGCGCATCATCAAGCGCATGCACCCATTACCCATCTCTCTCTCTCTCACACACACAGACACTTTCTCGTACTTCCACTCTCTCTCCCCCCCCCCCCTAAACAGGTCACACCAAACAACTACACGCAAATTCACCCGTGTGTGCGCGTCGCAGTCGTGCAACTGGGTTTTAGGTGGGTTTCTGTGTATGCATGCGGCTCGATTAACGGAGGCGCGTTCTCGTCGCCGAGCCCTGGACCAGCAATGCGGCGCTGCTGGTAACAAGGATCTCCGTGCCGCTGACGAGCGGGGTAAACTACGACTGGCCTAGATCCTGCTAGACTGCCCCTCGGTGGAACACTACAAGGAGCGGCTTGCCCGGCGCTGCCATGGCTTGGCGAGTAGCCGCGGCGCTGCCACGGCCCGTGCTGGGAGACGGCCCTTATCCTCCCCCCATGCAGGATGCCATGCGGCACCGATCTCGACGAGTTGATCGACAAGCGGAGGAGCTGGCGCCCATCAATGCATGCTGGACAATGGTCAAGATGGCTGCCCGTGGAGGCGGGCTCATCGGCCGGGCTCATCGGCCGGGAGCCGGCAGTACTCTAGTACTCAAGTGTGACCAGCCAGACCACCAACTAAACCAACTGTCAACCAGCCAACAACCAACCAGCCAACTGCCAACAATCCGACCGACCAACTGCCAACCAACCAGCAACTACCAGTCACCCAACCAACCAACCAACTGCCGACCAACCATGTCGCGTAGGCCGCCCATCAAGCGCTCTGTCAACCCTAGGGGGGACATCATGCTGCACCTCATCAACGCACCAACTACAAACCATATTCCAACAATCCGACCGACCAACTGCCAACCAACCAACAACTAACAGTCACCCAACCAACCAACCAAGTGCCGACCAAGTATTTTGTGTGCAGGCCGCCCATCACGCGCTCTGTGAACCCCAGGGGGGCCAACGTGCTGCACACCAGCAACTAGCCAACTACAAACCATATTCCAACAACTTACCAGCCAACTGTTAACCAACAATCAACCAGCAACTTCCAGTCAACCAACCAACCAACTGCCGACCAACCACTTTGTGCGCAGGCCGCCCATCAAGCGCTCTGTCAACCCCAGGGGGGACAACAAGCTCCACCTCATCAACTCATCAACTGCCAACCAAATTTCAGCAGCCAACCGGCCAACTGCCAACCAACCAACCAGCAACTGCCGACAGCCAACCCAACAACTTCCGACCAACCACTTTGTGCGCAGGCCGCCCATCAAGCGCTCTGTGAACCCCAGGGGGGACAACATGCTGCACATCAGCAACCTGGCGATTCAACAGGTGTGCGTCTTTGTTTTCTTTGTTGTTTGCGCGGTCCCTCGATGCAGCTTGCAGTCGTTTGGGACGCATGTAAACTTCGTCGTTGTTGTGCTTGGCTAGAGGTGCAGCGGTTATCATTTGTGTAGGGGGTAAAGGGGGAAGCGTGCTTGTGGGGGCACCCGTGGGGGGCGGGGCGGCATGCTGCACACATCAGCAACATGGCGATCAAGCAGGTGTGCGTCTCTGTTTCCTTTGTCGCTTGCACAGTCCGACGATACAGTTTGCAGTTGTTTGTGGCGCATGTAAACTTTGTTGTTGTTGTGCTTGGCTGAAGGTGCGGCGGTTATCATTTGTGTAGGGGGCAGGGGGGGGAGCGTGCTTGTGGGGGCACCCATGGCGGGGGGGGCGAAGGCGGCTTGCCGCACACATCAGCAACATGGCGATCAAGCAGGTGTGCGCCTGTGTCGTCTTTTTTGCTTGCACGGTCCAACGATACAGTTTGCTGTCGCGTGTGACGCATGTAAACTTCGTTGTTTTGTGCATAGCTTAGGGTGTGGCGGTGCCCGTTGCTGTAGCGTGCGTGTCTTTGTTTGATGCACTGTCCAACAGTGGACTTTGCAGTCGCTTGTGATGCATGTTCACTTGGTTGTTGTTTTGGTTGATGGTGTGGCGGTGTTCATTTGGGTAGGTGTAGGAGGCAGTATGCTCGGTGGGCATGGGAACATGATCACACGTACACACATAATCACGTACACACACACACACACACGCACACACACGCACACAAACAAACACACAAATGAACACACACACACACGAATGCACACACAAACGTTCACACAGAGACACACACACACACTCACACACACACACACACACACACATATGCCCCCCCCCCAGCACACACAGACATATAATCACACCAACAACGACACCCTCCAGATCTCGCTGAAGCTGCGCAGAAATTTCTCGTACACATACACACACACACACACACGCAGGCGGACATCCTCGCCAACAACAACAGTTTGCGGATCTGGCTGGAGCTGCACGGAAGCTGCAGTTACACACACACACACACACACACACACACACACACGCACGCACACACACACACACACACACACACACATGCCCCTCCCCCCCACACACACCACGCACACAGGCAGACGCTCTTGCCTACAACAGCCTGCAGATCTGATTGGGGCCACACAGAAGCTGCAGTTACACACACGCACACACACACACACACACAGGCAGACATTCTCGCCAACGAGAACAGCCTGCAGATCTGGTTGGAGCTGCGCGGTAACTGCTCGTACTTCGATCTCTTCGGCAACGTCACCATGCCTTCCTACTCTATTTTTAGCAGTGACGGCCATTGCTGTGCTACTGTGGACCCCAGGTGTGTGTGGGGAGGAGTATGTGTGTGTGTGTGTGTGTGTGTGTGTGTGTGTGTGTGTGTGTTTGTGTATCTGTGTGTGTGTGTGTGTGTGGTTGTGCTCACGCCTTCGAAAGTGGAATCCAGCAGTACAACGGGACTAAGGGAGCAGGGGGCAAGACCCGTAGAGCCCCCCCCCTCTAACCTGGCCTTAAGACCCCAAGGCCCCAAGACCCAAACGCCCAAACGCCTCAACGCCCAAACGCCCAAACGCCCCAAGGCCCCAAGTCCCAAACGCCCCAAGGCCGCAAGGCCGCAAGGCCTCAAGGCCCCAAGGCTGCAAGGCCCCAAGGCCCCAAGGCCCCTTAAACCTCGACACTGAAGAAACCAATTGCCTCCCCGTGCCGCGCAGCAACCCCGGCGCGTGCATCCCCGACGTAAGCTGCCCGCTGCTCACGCTTCAAAAAAATCAAACTCCGACAGTCAAACGGGACTCGGGGAGCAGGCTCTGGGCGCCCTTGAAACACCACCCTGAAGTGCCACACAGCATCCCCGGCAACGATTTCGTTTTCGTGATGTTCAATTTTTTTTTTGAGCCATTTGACTCAAAATCCGGCTCCATGGCTCCCAAATCCGGCTCCAAACACCAAAAACACAAGTACTGATCCCCGGCGTGGAGCATTTACGCTCATGCATTTCAAATTTGCAACCCCAACATTAAGCCGCGACTAGAGGAACAGGCCCCAGGCAGCCCTCGAGAGCTCTAGCCCCACCTCCTGCTCAGGCCTCAGGCAGCCCTAGGCACCTCTAACCGCACCTCCTGCTCAGGCCCCAGGCAGCCCTGGGCACCTCTAGCCGCATCTCCTACTCGGAAAAATACACCTTGCAAAAAACGGCCTTTTTGCCGCGCAGTGACCGCGGTGTGTGTATCCCCTACGTAGAGCATTAACGCTCGTGCATTTTAAATTTCAAAACCCGACATTAAAACAGGACCAGGCGAACATGCCCCGGGCAGCCCTAGACAACTCAACCCTTCAAAGTCCCCCCTATAAACATACACCCGCCCCCCGTGCCGCGCAGCGAACGCGAACGTGCATCCCCGATGCGACTGCTCGCTACTCACGCACTTCATCATTACAGTTACAGTTACATCGGCTTTCCAGCAAAGACTACCTCGAGTCCTAGTACCACCGCCTAGACCCAAGTCCAGTTCTGGCCCTAGCAATTACTTGTGAGGGGCGGTAGCCACCAGCTGGCTGCCAGCCAACGTGTAGTCCCAGAGCAAAAAGGGGAGCTGTTGTGCGACGCCTCCAAAATAGGCCCTGACTGCTTCCAGGGGATAGGGGGTCAAGTGGCGCTTGCCAATCAACTTCATCACTGCAAACCCGATATTGAGAACTGGCCCGATATTGAGACCAGAGCCACAGACCTCCTCCCTACAAAGTTCACCCCCCTGAGGAGACCCTTGAACGAATCCAAACGCCCCCCATGCTGCGCAGCGACCCCGTCGTTTGCATCCCCGACGTGGGCTGCCCGCTGCTCACGCCGACCAAGGTAATGATGAATCCGTGATTTTCGTTTCAGGAGTTTTAATTAATTATGCCACAGCCGGATTCTGCTTTGCCCGCTTCGACTGTTGTCCTCCCGTTGCCCGTTTGTTGTCCTCATACATCGGTAGGTTGACGGCTCCTGACAAGCTCTATTTGGCAAGCTTGTCAGACCACCAATCCACTGGATGGGTTGAGCTGTGCTCAACGTCAAAGTACATCCAGAATGCAGCCGAATGGCTGCGCACAACCGAAAATGAAATCACTGTGGTGTATTCTGCAGTCTGCATTCCTTAAATTTCCCGTGGAGGCCTGTGAACTCCATGTGTGGGGTGGGGTGGGGAATGGGGTGGGGGTGGGGGGCAGTTTTTAAAGGTCCGTGCCCAGAGGGCCCCGGGGCGTGAGGCCTAGACTACTCGTCTAGGGGAGCTCTACTCAGCGAGCCAGCAGAAGCTTGGTCGACAGCAGCAACAGCAGTGCGTGCGTGCGTGCGTGTGTGTGTGTGTGTGTGTGTGTGTGTGTGTGACTCAGCAGCAGCGGCAGCACACGCGCACACGCACACGCCCCCTTCTCCTCCAGCCACACACAAACACACACACACACACACACACACACACTCCAATGCGCCATCAAAGGCGTCTGCCAGACTGTAAAATCGACCACATGCGTGTGCGCGTAACTGCTCAGATGCAGTCGAATTCAAACTCTCACCAAGCAGCCGTTTCAGCCTCCACCCCCCTCACACATACACACTCTCACACACACACACAAACACACACACACGTTTCACGCACACACAACCACACACACACACACACACATACACACCGCACACACGCAGACATACGCGTGCTCGGACGCGGTCAAACTCAACCCCGTCACGAAAAAACCGTTTCTGTCGCACCCCCCCCCCAGACACACACCCACACAAACACACGCACACACACGCACACACACACACGCAAACACACACACACACACGCACACGCATACACACACACACACACGCACATACACACACACACACACACACACGCACGCACACACACACACACTTTCACGCGCGCGCATAACAGCTCAGACGCAGTCAAATTCAACCCTGCCACCAAAAAGCCGTTTCTGCCGCCACACAAACACATTCTGTCGCCACACAATAAGCACACACACACACACATACACACACACACACCACACACACCCCACCTCACCACCACCACCACCACCCCACACACAAACACGCACACACGCCCCCCTGCACACACACACACAAACACGCAGAACTGTTCGGATGCTGTCAAGTTCAACCCCGTGACCAAGAAGCCGTTCCTGCCGCCGCTGCTATCGCTGCTGCCCCCCCTGCTGGCTGCCACGTGCCCGAGTGTATGTGCCGGCATTGCTGCTTGCACGTGAGTGTGTGTGTGTGCGTGTGTGTGTGTGTGTGTGTATGTGTGTGTGTGCGTTTGTGTGTTTTTGTGTCTGCTGCCCCCCCCTGCTGGCAGCCTCATGCCCGAGTGTGTGTCGGCATCGCTGCTTGCACGTGAGTGTGGTCGATTTTACAGTCTTGTTGGACGCCTTTAATGGCGTATTAGACTTGTGCTTGCGCACTCAATCCCTGAGGCAGGCAGATACTATCACCCGCACTAGTTCACTGAGTGGATACGCATTGACTGTGTCCATCCCACTAGCTCTAGTACATCTGGTCGCGCCATGCGTCTCAGTTCGGGCAGCCAGCCTGGCCACCCTCCTCCTCCTCCGTTCATCATGTGGCGCACGCCCGACATGCCGCCAGCCTCCATGCATGGCGCTTGCGCTGCGAGGGCGCTTGCTGCCAGTGCACCTCCGTCGTCATGTGTCTCATGCAAGTAAGATTCGCCCTGCATGGAGAGACCCTCCATGCAGGTCACTGAAGTGCCCCGCGATTCGTGCCATAGCTGCAGTCCGTAGGCCGAAGCCGTCGCCGCAGCCGATGTAAGTAGCCGTGGCCGATGCAGATGCAGATGCCCTGAGGGCGGACGTTTAGCCTATGCGATGTGAGTGCAGATGCAGGATGTCCCTAGCCGTAGCCGAAGCCTTAGCCGATGTCAATCAATAGCCGATGCCCATAGCCGGTGCCCTGGCTGTAGCGTAGCTGCAGCCTCTGCCCGGTGCCGGTGCCCGTGGCTGCATGGGGGTACCGACGATGGCTGCGCCAACTCCTGCCAGCAGCCCGCCCTCCGTCCCCGCATGCCTCGCAGTTGCCTGCCGTATGACGCCGTGCCTCAAACAGCCACTAGCGCTCTGGATCAGGGCAAATCGGTGACATAGCCGATTTTCCAAAACCCAGAGTTGCTCACGCTGCAGCAGCACCCTGTCAGCCCAGTTGGTCCGCCATTGGCGGCGTCGGGGCGGGATCCCCCGACGACTTTGACACCACTTGAAGTTGTAGTGTGTGTGTGTGTGTGTGTGTGTCTGCTGCCGCCCCTGCTGGCAGCCTCATGCCCGAGTGTGTGTGTCGGCATCGCTGCTTGCACGTGTGTGTGTGTGTGTGTGCGTTTGTGTGTGTGTGTGTCTGCTGCCCCCCCTGCTGGCAGCCACGTGCCCGAGTGTGTGTGTGTGTGTGTGTGTGCCCCCCCCCCCACAGCTGCTGGCAGCCACGAGCCAGAGTGCATGTGCCAGCATTGCTGCTTGCACGTGAGTGTGTATTTGTGTGTGTGTGTGCGTGCGTGTGTGTGTGTGTGTGTGAGTGCATGTGTGTGTGTGTGTGTGTATTCGTGTGTGTGTGTGTGTACATGTGGCTGATCTGCTTGGCCCCCTGCTGGCAACAAAGTTTCCAGGCCTGCGCACATGCCGGACGTTGCTGCTGCAGCAGCAGCTGCATATGCCGCACACACACACACGCACACGTACACACACACAAATACACCTTACACACAGGTCTCCTGACGGCGCCGAAATTGTGCTCACATGCGACTCGGTCGCGTGCTGCAGCAGCGGTACACACACACACACACACACACACACACACACACACACACACACAAACACACACGCACACACACGCACGCACGCACACATACATGCACACACACACACACACACTCCCCTGTACACACACAGGTCCCCAGACTGCGCCGAAGTCGTGTTCAAGTGTGACTTGGTGGCATGCACCAGCAGCGGCACACACACACACACACATCCCATGACATTTGCAAACTCGTGTTCACGTGTGACTCCGTGGCATGTACCAGCAGCAACACTTTGCTCATCGCCTCCCCCTTCACACACTTTTCTTTCTTTCTTTCTGTTGCACGCGCACACGCACACACACCAGTGATGCAGAAAATATTTGGCGAGATTGCTGCCGTGGGACGCGCAGAGGCCCCAGCGGGGCCTGCCAACCCGACGCTGTTACGCGGGCTGTAACGCGCGGATATGCAGATTTTTCCTCCGCCTCCTCCTCTCCGCTCCTACACAACCGCACCTTGCGCGCTGATATAATCCAATGCTCTTTGCGGTACGCCCTAGGTGTGCGCGTACAATGGCGCGGCGGAGCCGCGCCTCGGTACGCGCAAGGCGTGGCGCGGCTCCGCCGCGCCCTCCCACGGTACGCGCACGCCCTGCCAAACGACCCTCCCACGGTACGAAAGTATCCGCGTACCGTCTTTCTGCAACACTGACACACACACACACACACCCGTACACACACACACACACACGTGCACACACACACACACACAAACACACACGCACAGTTCCCCTGACGGCGCCGAAGTGGTGTTCAAGTGTGACTCCGTGGCGTGCACCAGCAGCAACACTTCGCTCATCGCTGCGTCGTGCGGCTCGCTAGGCTCGTGCGGCGACGCATTCCTTGCGGTCGGTGGGGCCAAGGGTTAATGTTTTTTTGTAAGAACTAGCAACCAACCAAGACTTCTTGGTCTTGGTTTTGTGTTTAGGTTCAGGAGTTAGACATCAGCTACCAGGGTTTAACGGCAAATGCACTCCTTGCATGCCCGCACGCAAGTAACCGACAAGCACGCAGCAACACTTTGCTCATCGCTGCGACGTGCGGCTCGCTCGGCTCGTGCGGCGACGCTTTCATCGCGGTCAGTGGGTTATCTGTGCCTTCTTTTCTGGGCACATCTGGGTATATTTAGGCTTTGTATGCCTACATACCGCAATAATTGCCCTTAAGCTTAAGGCACAAAGTTCCCCTGTTAAATGCTTAACTAAATTCCCCCCGGATTCTGCGCCGGGCTTCCCGCAATTGATGGGGCACAAAGGCTGAGGAAAATAACGGGTATCTGGCAGTGGTGTCCTGAACGAAACAGATAATGTCGTGTTTGTCCCCGCAACATTGGAGGGAGCATGCCGAATTGCCCCCGCAGCAGGCGTTTGTTTTGCATGGCCCGAGCAGTAGCAGTAACACGGGGTTTCCAGGTAAGCAGGCTACTCTTCTACTAGAGACACTCGCTGATACTCCAGCACACTGAAGTACTAGAGTACCGCCGGCTCCCGGCCGATAGACTACCGCTCCCGCCGGCTAGACTACCCCAAACAGCGTTCTCTGAGAGACCTGTCTGGCAAGGAGCATATAGGAGAGGACCTTCCTCAGTGTCACAGTAGTGGCCTTGGGGCCAGTCAAGCCGGCAGAGCCGACTGGCGCTGACTGGAACGGTCCCCGCCTGGCAGTGCATGGCTGTCCAGCTCTCGTTTGCATGGGGCTCAGCCGGCGCCCCATGCCTCATGCATGGCCAGGTCCCACCCTCCAGGGGTGCATGGACGACAGAGTTGTCATGGAGGCTGCCTGAAGACCTTCCAACGCCAGTCCCCGGCAGACGAGCGACCCCGAGGATGAGCGCGGTGACGAACGCTGCAATTGGTGAAGCGGATTTACTCTGTGTTGCCTCGGCGGTTACCACCGCTGAAGCCGTGATGGTAGCCCACCTCCACGGGCAGCCGTCTTGACCAATGTCCAGCATGCATTGACGGGCGCCAGCTCCTCCACTTGTCGATCAACTCGTCGAGATCGGTGCCGCATGGCGTCCTGCATGGGGGGAGGATAAGGGCCGTCTCCCAGCACGCCGCGGCAGCGCCGCGGCTACTCGCCAAGCCATGGCAGCGCCGGGCAAGCCGCTCCTGAAGTGTTCCACCGAGGGGCAGTCTAGCAGGAGCCGGGCCAGTCGTATTTTTCCCCGCTCGTCAGCGGGATGGCCCGAGCATCCTAATGAAATGGCTGGCTGCTGGTTGTGGGCAGCCCCCATGCTGCACAGATCGTGGGCGCCCCCCAGGTCCCCATACCGCAGCGGAAGCACACGCTGGTTGAACTAGGTATGCGCATATGGAAACAAAACAGAGAGGCAAGGGGGGCGCCGCCGACCGTCATCAAAGATATCCCCCACACAATGCTGGTGGCTACCGCCCCTCAGAAGTATTTTTTAGGGCCAGAACTGGACTTGGGTCAAGGCGGTGGTACTAGGACTAGAGGTAGTCTTTGCTGGAAAGCCGATGTAACTGTAATGTGAGTGGTTTAGGAAACGCTTTCCTCGGGGTCAGTTGCGGTTGGGCTTTCTCCAGGCTAACCGGTTTAGAGTTTAGGTCCCCAACCCAAGGTTGTGGGTTCAGGTTTCAAGGTTGTGGGTTCAGCGTTCAGGGTTCAGGGCTCAGGGCCCAGGGCCCAGGGCCCAGGGCCCAGGGCCCAGGGTAACCCGGCAAAGGCACCTCGCCACACATGTGCGACTTCCACACCTTCAATACAGGCTTTGGATGTCCGCACAAGCACTCACATAGCACTCACATACGCACCGTTCGGACCCACCCACCCTTCCACATCCCCAACGCCCGAGGCGGCGCCTCAGGCGCCGCATTTGTCTGCGCGCCTGTGGCGTGCTCGAGACTGCCTGCGGTGCCGCCTCAGGCGCACCTGGACCGCATCAGGCGTCGCTACAGGCAGTGATTTCCTTTTCATGATTTTTACTTAATTATTTTTCAGCCGGATTTTGCTTTGACCACGTTGACCGTTGACCTCCCGTTGACCGTTTGTCCTCATACATGGGTAATTTGAAAGCTTTTGACGCGCTCTGTCTGGCGGGCTCATTAGACTAACAATCCACTAGATGGGTTCAGCTGTGTGCAAGGTCAAAGTACAGTCGGAATGCAGCCAAATGGCTGTGTAGAGCCGAAAAGGAAATCACTGGCCACAGGCACCACCCACGACCGCCTCGGGCGTTGCGGCCGCCTTCACCTGAGCGCCTCAGACGTTGGGGCTGTGGCAGGCCTGCCTACCCACCCATAACCTACACCCACCCACACTACCCACTCCCTCGCATGATGTGTTTGCGCTCGAGGCCGCCGCGCAGTGCCGACGCTTGCACACACGCACACGCACATCCACGCAGCCGCCCACCCAGGACGTCTTCGCGCTCGAGTCCGCTGCACATTTCTGACGCTTGCACACACGCACGCACCCACCCACCCACCCACCCAGGATGTGTTTGCTCTCGAGGCCGCCTTGCAGCGCTCGTGCTGCGTCGAGGCGCTATGCACAAGCACGCATGCATGCACGCACGCACCCACCCACGCACCCAACTCTCCCTTGCAGGACGTGTTTGCGCTAGAGGCCGCCGTGCAGTGCTCGTGCTGCGTCGAGGCGCTGTGCGGGTGGGTGCTGGTTCCAGGCAGTGATTTCCTATTCATGATTTTATATTTATCATCCCACAGCCGGTTTTGCTTCGACCTTGTTGACCGTTGACCTCCTGTCGACCGTTTGTCCTAATATTTAGGTGATTTGAAAGCTCTTGGTGAACGACCTCCATCTGGCGGGCTTGTCAGCCTTACAATCCACTGAAAGGGTTCAGCTGTGGTCAAGGTCAAAGTACACCTTGAATACAGCCAAGTAGGCTTCCCCCTGTCCTCCCACAACCTCCCCACAACCTCCTCACAACCTCCCGACGACCTCCTCACAACCTCCCCACAACCTTCCAGCAACCTCCCCACAACCTCTCCACAACCTCTCCACAACCACCCCACAACCTCCCCACAACCTCCCAACAACCTCCCAACAACCTCCCCACAACCTCCCAACAATTTCCACACGCCCCACAACCTCCCCACAACCCCCACAAAACCTCCAAACAACCTCCCCACAACCTCCCCACAACCTCCCCACAACCTTCCAACAACCTCCCAACAACCTCCCAACAAACTCCGCACGCCCCACAACCTCCCCACAACCCCCCAAAAACCTTCCAGCACCCTCCCAACAACCTCCCCGCAACCTCTCAACATCCACCCCACAACCTCCCCACAACCTCCCCACAACTTCCACACGCCCCACAACCTCCCCACAACCCCCATAAAACCTCCCAACAACCTCCCCACAACCTCCCCACAACCTTCCAGCAACCTCCCCACAACCTCCCCACAACCTCTCCAAAACCTCCCCACAACCTCCCCACAACCTCCCAACAACCTCCCCACAACCTTCCAGCAACCTCCCCACAACCTCCCCACATCCTCCCCACAACCTCTCCACAACCACCCCACAACCTCCCCACAACCACCCCACAACCTCCCCACAACCTCCCAACAATCTGCCCACAACCTCCCAACAACCTCCCCACAACCTCCCAACAAACTCCACACGCCCCACAACCTCCCCACAACCCCCCAACAACCTCCCCACAACCTCCCCACAACCTTCCAGCAACCTCCCCACAACTTCCACACGCCCCACAACCTCCCCACAACCCCCATAACACCTCCCAACAACCTCCCAACAACCTCCCCACAACCTCCCCACAACCTCCCCACAACCTCCCCACAACCTCCCCACAATCCCCCCACAACCTCCCCACAACCTCCCCACAACTTCTCCACAACCACCCCACAACCTCCCCACAACCTCCCCACAATCTGCCCACAACCTCCCAACAACTCCCCCACAACCACCCCACCACCTCCCCACAACCTCCCCACAATCTGCCCACGACCTCCCAACAACCTCCCCAAAACCTCCCAACAAACTCCACACGCCCCACAACCTCCCCACAACCCCCCCACAACCTCCCTACAACCTTCCCACAACCTCCCCACAACTTCTACACGCCCCACAACCTCCCCCAACCCCCCATAAAACCTCCCAACAACCTCCCCACAACCTCCCCACAACCTTCCAGCAACCTCTCCACAACCTCCCCAAAACCTCTCCACAACCACCCCACAACCTCCCCACAACCTCCCCACAACTTCCATTCGCCCCACCACCTCCCCACAACCCCCATAAAACCTCCCCACAACCTCCCCACAACCTCCCCACAACCTTCCAGCAACCTCCCCACAACCTCCCCACAACCACCCCACAACCTCCCCACAACCTCCTCACAATCTCCCCACAACCTCCCAACAACCTCCCCACAAACTCCCAACAACCCCCCCACAACCCCCCAACAACTTCGCAACAACCTCTCGACAACCCCCCCAAAACCTCCCCACAACCTCCCAACAACCTCCCCACAACCTCCCAACAACCTCCCAGCAACCTCCTCACAACCTCCCAACACCCTCACAACAACCTCCCACCAACCTCGCCACAACCTCCCCATGTCCTCCCAACAACCTCGCAACAACCTCTGAACAACCTCCAACCCCCCAAGGTGCCTGCCCACTGCCACCACGGCCGCCGCCCTGTCAGCCGACCATGCCTTCCCACAACTGCGCCACAACTGCGCAACAACCTCCCAACAACCTCACCACAACCTCACCACAACCTCGCCATAACCTCCCAACAACCTCCCAACAACCTCACCAAATCCTCCCAATGACCTCCTAACAACCTCCGAAATCCCCAGTCGCCTCTTCAAAACCTCACCAAAACCCCCAAGGTGCTTGCTTACTGCCACCACGGTCGCCGTCCTCACAACCTCCTCGCAACCTCCCCACAACCTCCCCACAACCGCCCCTCAACCTCCCCCACAACCTCCCCACAACCTCCCCACAACCTCTCCACAACCTTCCAACAACTTCCACACGGCCCACAAACTCCCCACAACCCCCCAAAATCCTCCCCACAACCTCCCCACAACCTCCCCACAACCTTCCAGCAACCTCCCCACAACCTCCCCACAACCTCTCCACAACCACCCCACAACCTCCCCAGAACCTCCCCACAACCACCCCACAACCTCCCAACAAACTCCCCACAACCTCCCAACAAACTCCACACGCCCCACAACCTCCCCACAACCCCCCAACAACCTTCCAGCAACGTCCCCACAACCTCTTCACAACCTCTCCACAACCACCCCACAACCTCCCCACAACCTCACCACATCCTCACCACAACCTCCCCACAACTTCCACACGCCCCACAACCTCCCCACAACCCCCCGAAAACCTCTCAACAACCTCCCCACAACCTCCCCACAACCTCCCCACAACCTCCCCAAATCCTTTCAACAAACTCCCAACAACCTCCTAACCTCCAAGGTGCCTGCCCACTGCCACTACGGTCGCGGCCCTGTCAGTCATCCAGGATGCGGACCCGACGGGGTACCACAGCCCCCTGCAGTGCAAGGGTGCGTTCTGAGGGGAGGGGAGGGGGGGAGGGGGATGTGCACACAGTGCACGCGACAATGACTGTGTGTGTGTGTGTGTGTGTCTGTGTGTCTGTGTGTGCATGTGTAGAGTCTGCCCCATCGGGTTACCACAGCCCGCTGCAGTGCAAGGGTGCGTGTGGATTTGTGTGTGTGTGTGTGTGTGTGTGTTTGTCTGTGTGCGCATTTGCGTGCGTGCGTGCATGCGCGTGTGTGTGTGTGTGTGCAATGCATGGGTGTGTCTTTGCATGTGCATGTGTGTGTGCATGTGTGTGTGTGTGTATGTATGTCCTCTGTGTGTGCGTGTGTGTGCTCGATTTTGCAGTCTTGTTGGATGCATGTGTGTGTGTGTGTGTGTGTGTGTTTTGTGTGTGTGCTTGTGTGTGTGTGTGTGTGTTTGTGTGTGTGTGCCTGGCTGTGTGTGTGTGCGTGTGCGTGTTATGTATGTGTGTGTGTAGCCTCTGTCCTGTCGGGGCACCACCGCCCTCTGCAGTGCATTGGTGTGTGTGGGTCGGCACTGTTGTGGGTTCCCCTCAGTGTGGCGCAATCAAACGCGAAACTGTCTGTCTCCTTAAGACTGCCTCCTAACCATCACACCTCACCTCCCGCCACCTCCCCCCCCCCCCAGGCGGCATCCCATGCTCCGCACCCAAAGGGCTTTGGCAACGCAATATTCCACCTGCCCGTATTGAAATGTGGCGCGATCAAAAGCGACACGCTCTTTTAAGTCACGCCACTGAGCACCCTCACACCCCACCTCCCACCACCTTCCCCACATCCCCCAGGCAACCACACCAGCACGCCCCCAAACGGCTTTGGCACTGTAGCATCCCCCCTGCCCGCATTGAAATGTGGCGCGATCAAAAGCGACACTTTCTCCTTTAAAAAAAACACTGAGCACCATCACACCCCACCTTCCCCACACAATCTTCCCACGTCCCCCAGGCAACTTCACCAGCACGGCCCCCAAGGGCTTTGGCCTGTTCAGCGGCAAAAACGTCGTGGTTTTTCTCACAGATCAGGTGTGTGTGTTTGTGTGCGTGTGTGTGTGTGTGTGTGTGTGTGTGTGTGCGTGTGTGGTCGATTTTACAGTCTTGTTGGACGCCTTTAATGGCGTATTAGACTTGTGTTTTTCTTTTTTTTATGACGATTTATCTCATAGTCGTGGATGACGCACTTGCACGCAGTGTATTCAACTTTGATCAGCGTATATCGCCCGCGCACTTTATCCCCACACATCCCCACACATCCTCACACATGCAGTCAGGAGCGCGCCACGATGATCTACCCAGAGGGCTGGGAGAAGACCATAGCTGCCGTACACACATTTTCACACCGCCACACACCCTCACACCTCTTCACACCTCCGTACTCTGCAGGAGCACGCCACGATGAACTACCCAGAAGGCTGGGAGAAGACCATAGCTGCCGGTCACATCTCCACACATCCTCACGCATCCAACCCCCCACACACCTCTACAAACCCCCCACTCCGCAGGAGCGCGCCACGATGGCATACCCAGACGGTTGGGAGCAGACCTGGAAGCAGACCATATCTAGCTGTTGTCGGAAGCTGCCACTTACACATCCCCACACATCCTCACGCATCCCCACATCCTCACACATCCCCACACCCACCCACTCCGCAGGAGCACGCCACGATGAACTACCCAGACGGTTGGGAGCAGACCATACCTAGCTGTAGTAGGTAGCCGCCATCCACACACCCACACACCCTCACGCATCTCCACTCACAGACACACACCCTCACACACACACTCACACACACCACTCTGCAGAAGCGCGCCACGATGAACTACCCAGAGGGCCGAGAGCAGTCCACAGCTGCCATCCACACGTCCTCGCACATCCACACATCCCCACACCCTCGCACTTTGCAGGAGCGCACCACAATGAACCACCCAGACGGTTGGGAGCAGACCATACCTAGCTGTAGTAGGTAGCTGCCATTCACACATCCCCACACATCCCCACGCATCCACACCCCCTCACAGTAACAGTAACACGGGGTTTCCAGCTAAGCAGGCTACTCTTCTCTACTAGAGACACCCGACGATACTCCAGCATACTTCAGTACTAGAGTACCGCCGGCTCCCGGCCGGTAGACTACCGCTCCCGCCGGCTAGACTACCCCAAACAGCGGTCTCTGAGAGACCTGTCTGGCAAGAAGCATATAGGAGAGGACCTTCCTCAGTGTCACAGTAGTGGCCTTGGGGCCAGTCAAGCCGGCAGAGCCGACTGGCGTTGACTGGAGCGGTCCCCGCCTGGCAGTGCATGGCTGTCCAGCTCTCGTTTGCATGGGGCTCAGCCGGCGCCCCATGCCTCATGCATGGCCAGGTCCCACCCTGCAGGGGTGCATGGACGACAGAGTTGTCATGGAGGCTGCCTGAAGACCTTCCAACGCCAGTCACCGGCAGACGAGCGACCCCGGGGATGAGTGCGGTGACGAACGCTGCGATTGGTGAAGCGGATTGACTCTGTGTTGCCTCGGTGGTCGCCACCGCTGACCCCCTCACACATCTCCACAAATCCACACTCTGCAGGAGCGCGCCACGATGAACTACCCAGACGGCTGGGATCCGACCATATCTGCCATCCACACATCCACACACATCCACACTTCCCCACACATCTCCACAAATCCACACTTGGCAGAAACGCGCCACGATGAACTACCCAGAGGGCTAGGATCAGACCAAGGCCGCCATCCACACATATTCACACCTCCACACACCCTCACACCTCCATACTCTGCAGGAGCGCGCCACGATGAACTACCCAGAGGGCTGGGAGAAGACCAACCTCCCTGGGCTCACGCGCCTGAAGGCAAACGGCATCACCTTTAACAAGTAAGTTTGATTGAAATTTCGACTGTCTTTGATGCTGTTAAGATGCGGGGTGTTTGGGGTGACGAGCGGGTGAAAGCAGGTTGGCAGCTTTGTACACATCTACATCTTCCGGATGAGGCTTGCGCGCCGCAAGTCTGCCCCAGATCGAGGGTTTGAAGCTGTTTGTGTATGCATCGTGTCACGCGCGCAGGTCCATCACCAACACACGTGCATGTGCTCGGCAGCGCCTGCGACGGCTGCTGACTGTCCCATTCCCACAGCCCAGCACTGCCGCCTCCCACCCGAACCTTGAGCCGCAGATCTCACCCAAATCTGCCCGAGTCGAGGTTGTGTAACTGATCCTGACCATTGTGTTTACGCATGCGGGTCCATCAGTAGCACACGTGCACGTGCTCGGCAGCGTGCGCGACACCTGCTGACTGTCGCGTGTCCACAGCCCAGCACGTACACCTCCCACCTAAACGCAATCGCCCCAAATACGCCCCGAATCAAGGTTTTGAATTGACTCCGACCCCTCACGCGTGCAGGTCAATCACCAACACGTGCATGTGTTCGGCAGCGCGCGCAACGCTGCTCACCGGTTTGTTCCCAGCGCAGCACGGCGTGCGCTACGTGCTCGAGTACAACATGCCAGAGGATTTCTTCCCTCAGGTGACTGTGACTGAAAGCGAAAAAAATAAGTGCCGGTTGCCGGTCTGGGGGGGGGGGTCTCGGGCTTACCGAAAATGTCGCGCCCCTAAAACCCTGCAACCAAACCTGGAACCAAAACTTGGAAACCGAAACCTGAAAGCCAGACCAGACAGACCGGAGGTGGCTGAATAAACGCGGTCCAGGGGCTCAGCGCGCTGCGGGCGCGAGTCCAAACATGCCCGGGGACTTGTTCCTCCAGGTGGCCGAAAGTAACAAGACAAACTGGCAGCTGGCATGTTTTTTTGCTGTACACAGTCTGGTGCGTGCGTGCGCTACGTGTGTGTGTGTGTGTGAGCGTGCGCTGCGGGCACGAGCCCAACATGCCCGGCGACGTTTTCCCCCAGGTGATCGAAAGCAAAAGAATTACTGACAGTTTCTGTTGTTTCTGCTGTTCACGGTTTCCTGCATGCGCGTGCGCTACGTGTGCGTGTGTCTGTGTGGACGCACGCTGCGGGCGCGAGCCCAAACATGCCGGAGGACTTTCTCCCCCAGGTGACCGAAAGCAACAGAATAACTGGCGGTTGCCGGTCTGGGGGGAGTCACGGGTTCTCGGGTTCACCGTAAACGGCGACACCCTGCAACCATGCAACCGAGACGCCCCATCTTGGCAAGATTCCCCGCCTCGTGAGCGCCCTTAACAAAGTGCAACCTTACGGCATGGAACTGAAAACCCAAACACGAAACTGCCTGCCGCAAAAACGCGACGAGAAACATTGAGTTGCAGCTACAGGGGGGGAGGGGCAATAGCTATCTTTTTTGCTGTGGGAATACATGTTGGCAGGCAGCCGGCTGGTGGCTACCGCCTCTCACAAGTAATTGTTAGGGCCAGAACTGGACTTGGGTCTAGGCAGTGGTACTAGGACTAAAAGGCAGTCTTTGCTGGAAAGCCGATTTTACTGTTACTGTTACTGCAGGGGGGGGACGGGGGGGCAGTTTGTTCAGAAAAGAACCAATCACGGAGTCGGAAGCACATTGGCAAGAGGAGCCTTAAACTCGTTTTTGTTTCTTGACTTGGCCTGATAACATACAAGTAACCAGGGTTTCAAGGTTTCCAAAAATAAAGCTGTCACAAAGTGTTGACCTCAGAACACAGCTCAACCAAGTTGCTGGATATTCTGAAGAAACCATCAGAGAGAGCGCGTCAAGAGCTTGACGATTACCCATATTTGACGGTCAACAGTCAACGGCAAGGCAGCGGTGAAAGCAGTCAAAATTGATGGGGGGGGGAGGTCCTGCTGGTCGGTCGTATTTAAAACAAAAAAATAAAATCTCCGGATTCGGCCATAGAAGTACATTGGCGGAAGCACCGTCTAAACGGATGAGTTTTGATGATGCGGTCTGGAATCACTTTTTCTGCCCCCTCCCCCCCCCGGTTGACTTGCTTGAAATTAAAACCTTGCTAAAAAACAAGTAACAAGAAACAAGTAACACGGGGTTTCCAGCTAAGCAGGCTACTCTTCTACTAGAGATCACCCGCCGATACTCCAGCCCACTTGAGTGTACTAGAGCACCGCCGGCTCCCGGCCAATAGACTACCGCTCCCGCCGGCTAGACTACCCCAAACAGCGGTCTCTGAGAGACATGTCTGGCAAGGAGCATATAGAAAAAGGACCTTCCTCAGGGTCACAGTAGTGGCCTTGTGGCCAGTCAAGCCGACAAAGCCGACTGGCGCTGACTGGAACGGTCCCCGCCTGGCAGTGCATGGCTGTCCAGCTCTCGTTTGCATGGGGCTCAGCCGGCGCCCCATGCGTCATGCATGGCCAGGTCCCACCCTCCAGGGGGGGCATGGACGACAGAGTTGTCATGGAGGCTGCCTGAAGACCTTCCAACGCCAGTCACCGGCAGACGAGCGCCCCCGAGGGTGAGCGCGGTGACGAACGCTGCGAAAGGTGAAGCGGATATACTCTGTGTTGCCTCGGCGGTCACCACCGCTGAAGCCGTGATGGTGGCCCGCCTCCACGGGCAGCCATCTTGACCAATGTCCAGCATGCATTGACGGGCGCCAGCTCCTCCGCTCGTCGATCGACTCGTCGAGATCGGTGCCGCATGGCATCGTGCATGGGGGGAGGATAAGGGCCGTCTCCCAGCACGGGCCGTGGCAGCGCCGCGGCTACTCGCCAAGCCATGGCAGCGCCGGGCAAGCCGCTCCTTGTAGTGTTCCACCGAGGGGCAGTCTAGCAGGATCCAGGCCAGTCGTATTTTACCCCGCTCGTCAGCGGCACGGAGATCCTCGTCACCAGCAGCGCCGCATTGCTGGGTCCAGGGCTCGGCGACGAAAAAACGGCAATGCAATCCGACCGACACCCCCTGCAGGTCGAGACCCCCACTCTTGGCAAGCTCCCCAGCCTCGCAAGCGTTGCCATCATTGAGGCACCACCCTAAAACCAGAACCCTTCAACCCAAACCCTGCCAACCACCCTACCTCACCCCACACACCCCACAGAATCCCAGCAGGTCGAGACCCCCACTCTTGGCAAGCTCCCCAGCCTCGCAAGCGTCGCCATCATTGAGGCGCCACCTGAAAACTAGAACCCTTCAACCTAAAGCCCGCCAACTGCCCCCCCCCCCCTCCCCCCTAACCCCTAACCCCTAAACCCCACAGTTTGAGACCCCCTCTCAAGCAAGATCCTCAACCTTGCGTGAGCAGCCTCATCACGCCCGGCTATCCCTATCCCTATACATCCCCTATGCCCCCCCCCCACACACACACACATAGCAGGGTGTGACACACACACACACTCCCCCACACACACCCCACTCCCACCCCCAACCCCACGCAGGTCGAGACCCCCACCCTTGGCAAGATTCCCAGCCTCGCAAGCGCCATCATTGAGGCCGGATATGACCCGGTGTACAAGGGCAAGATTCATCTGTGAGAATTGGGAACGCGTGGAGTGGGGGGTGGGGGAGGGGGGCGGGGGGAGGTGTGTGTGTGTGAACCGCCCCACTACGTGTGCGTGTTTATGTGCACCACGCCACTACGTGTGTGTGGTGTGTGGGGGGGGGGGGGGCACCGTGCACGTGCACCCACAAGGACGCCACTGCGTTCGGCTGGAACCGCTGTGACGAAAAAAAATAGAAAAAGATGAAACAACGAAATGTTGCTTCAAATTAAATCACACACCAAAAAGGAAAAAACAAACAAAAACACAAGAAAAAACTGACGAAAACCCAAAACCCCCAAATCCGCAGCGCCAAGCCGCTCGACCCCAACATGACGTGGTCCCAGGAGGACGCCATTGTGTACGGATGGAACCGCTGGAATTTCCCTGACAAGGGCGCAAACCAGGAGCTGTGCGAGGTGGGGAATGCTAATGGTTTGTTGATTTCAAAACACATTTGTAATTTATTACATTTGTATTTCTGAACACTACAGTGTCAAACAGATATAGCCGTCCATGCGCTGCTGTATACTACGTACGCACGCACACGTACACACACACACACACACATGCACGCACACAACACATGCACACACACAACACAACACATGCACACACACACACACGCACACACACACACACACACGCACACACACACACACACGCACACATACACTGCAGGGTGGCGGCAACACTGGACCTGACGCATGGCCCAACGCCACCTGCGGTGCGTTTTTGTGTGTGTTTGTGTGCGTGGGGGGGAGAGGGTCTCGAAGGCTCAATGAAAACATGGAGAATCTTGAAAAACACCACACTGGACCCAGTGATTTGGTTTTGGGCTCCTGGGAGCCGTTGGGAGCCATTTGGCTACCGACGATCCCATCAGATAGAGCTCAACCAACGAAGCTGCTTGATGGTCTGACGATGCCATCAGATAGAGCTCAACCAACGAAGCTGCTTGATGGTCTGACGATGCCATCAGATAGAGCTCAACCAACGAAGCTGCTTGATGGTCTGACGATCCCATCAGATAGAGCTCAACCAACAAAGCTGCTTGATGGTCTGACGATGCCATCAGATGGAGCTCAACCAACGAAGCTGCTTGATGGTCTGACGATCCCATCAGATAGAGCTCAACCAACGAAGCTGCTTGATGGTCTGACGATGCCATCAGATAGAGCTCAACCAACGAAGCTGCTTGATGGTCTGACGATGCCATCAGATAGAGCTCAACCAACGAAGCTGCTTGATGGTCTGACGATCCCATCAGATAGAGCTCAACCAACAAAGCTGCTTGATGGTCTGACGATGCCATCAGATGGAGCTCAACCAACGAAGCTGCTTGATGGTCTGACGATCCCATCAGATAGAGCTCAACCAACGAAGCTGCTTGATGGTCTGACGATGCCATCAGATAGAGCTCAACCAACGAAGCTGCTTGATGGTCTGACGATCCCATCAGATGGAGCTCAACCAACGAAGCTACTTGATGGTCTGACGATGCCATCAGATACAGCTCAACCAACGAAGCTGCTTGATGGTCTGACGATCCCATCAGACACAGCTCAACCAACGAAGCTGCTTGATGGTCTAACGATCCCATCAGATACAGCTCAACCAAGCTGCTTGATGGTCTGACGATGCCATCAGATAGAGCTCGCCAAGAGTTTGAAAATGACATATTTGATGGTCAACGGTCAACGCTTGGGCAGCGGTCAAGGCGGTCAATGGGCGCGCCGGCCCCCAGAAAACAACGAAAAAACTGAAAACAAAATCACAGACTGGACCTGATGCTTGGCCTAACGGCAGCTGCGGTGCGTTGTTGTGTGTGCTGGGCTGGGGGGGTCTCGAAGGCTCTATAAAACACAGAAAACATTTAAAACCATCTAGGGGCGGCTTTGAGTCTTGAGCTGGACTCTAAACTAAGAAACTTGATCTGACACATATTTACCAACCACCCGCCCACCCCCTCGCTGCCGCACCCCCAGGCAACGCCGACGCGCGCTACATGTTCGACGCTGGCCCCGAGGGCGAGGGCCTCGAGGGCGCGCTCGCTTACCTGGACTGGGTCGCCGTGAACGGTACGCTCCTCACGCACATGGTCACTTGCACACTCGCATGCACACACACACACACACACGCGCACGCACACACACGCACAGTATGTACTGCATACATACACACATACACCATCAAAGGCGTCCGACGGACTGTAAAAGTCGACCACATGCATCACCACCCCCGCCCTATTGGGTCACGATCCTGACACTGGCAAATACGTTAAAACGCCGCAAACGGCCTCCCGCCGCTAGGCAGGGCACCTATGATGTATACAATCATGATCGTAGCAGGCGCGCTCGATGGTGCGCTCGCTTTCCTGGACTGGGTCGCCGTGAACGGTACGGTGCTCACACATACATCCACACACACACACACACACACAAAAAAAACTCACATACACACACACACGCTTACCTGGACCTGGTTGCCATGAATGGTACTGTACTCGTACACACACACACGCACACGCACCCACACATACACACACGCGCACGCACACACGCACACACACACACACACACACACAAACGCGCGCTTACCTGGATTGGGACGCAGTGAACAGTACGCTCCTCCCCAGTGTTCCCGCTAAGGATCTTGGGAACATGCTGTCGCACACTCACTTCCTCAATATCCGCCGCCGGAGCTGATACTTGGGGGGGGGAGGTGTGAAAGTGGCGATTTCACACTGTTCGGGTCAAAATTGCGCAATTTCGACCCGCAGCGCCGGCCTATCTCACCCCGAAATATGAAATTTTGCTTAGACTGGTTCTCCGTAACCGGTACGCTCCTCACGCATACTTGCACACTTGTATGTGCGAACACACGCACACGCGTGCACGCACGCACGCACGCATGCATGCATGCACACACACACATATATACACATACACACACACGCATGCATACACGCATGCACACACACACACACACACACAAGCATATACACATACGTACACACGCACGTGCACACGCGTTTACTAGGAAGTGCACTCCAGCTACCTCTCTCTCTTTATTTTTCTCCATCCTTCTTTCGCTCTGTCCTTTTCGCCCTCTGTCACGTTCTCTCCTGTTCTCCGTCTCTCTCTTTCTTTTGTTCCTCTCTATCTCTCTCCCTCTCTCCCTTCTCACCCTCTCGCCCCCGCGCACACACGCAAACACTCGCTCTGCCGCACTACCTCACAAAGGCACACAGACACACGCGCGCACACGTTTGCCCTCACACACATACCCCCCCCCCCCCACACACACACACACACACGCAAACGCACATACGCAGGCTCCGGAAAGCCCTTTTTCCTCATCGTGTCTCTCATCAACCCCCACGACGTGCTCTTCTACCCAACTGCTTACAATGAGTCTGGCTACAACGCGTCTCTGCTGAACGGCACCATTGGCCTACCTGCAACAGTCAACGACACGCTGCTGGGAAAGCCCACGTAAGACAGAGAGAGGGGAAGAGAGAGAGAGAGAGAGAGAGAGAGGGAGAGAGAGGAAGAACGTCGCTGGGTCAATTATACGGAACCCTTCCCCCCCCTGAGTCCCTGCTGAACGGCACCATCGGCCTTCCGGCAACAGTCAACAACACGTTGCTGAAATCCAATGTAAGAAAGGGAGAGGGGAAGTGAGAGAGATGGATGGAGAGAGAGAGAGAGAAGGAGAGAGAGTGAGTGTGTCGCTAGGCAATTATATGGGACCCCACACCCTCACCCTAGTAGGCACGATCGGCCTGCCAGCAACACGCAACGACACGCTGCTGAAAAAGCCCACGTAAGACAGAGAGAAAAAAAGGGGGGAAGGGAGAGAGAGAGTGAGAGAGAGAGAGAGAGAAAAAGAGAGAAAATGAGAGAATGAGAGAGAGAGTCGCTAGGCGGTCCGCCAGGCCAATCATACGGGAGCTCACTCCCTCACCTGAGTAGGACCTTGAATCTGAATCTCTGAATCTGAAACATCATCGGCGTGCCGGCAACAGTCAACGACACGCTGCTGGGGAAGCCCACGTAAGACAGAGGGAGGGAGAGGGGGGGTGAAAGAGAGATGGAGAGAGAGGGAGAGAGCGAGAGTGTGTGTGTGTGTGTGTGTGTGTGTGTGTGTGTGTGTGTGTGTGTGTGCTGCTAGGCCAATTATATGGGAGCTCATGTGAACACCCTCACCCTAGTGAGAGGTTGAATCCGCCTCTGGCACTATCGGTCTGCCAGCTTTCAATGACACGCTGCTGAAAATGCCAACGTGAGGATTATCCCCTAGAAGCAGTTAGGACCTATTTTGGAGGCGTCGCACAATAGCTCTCCTTTTTTTTGCTCTGGGACTACACGTTGGCAGGCAGCCAGCTGGTGGCTACCGCCCCTCACAAGTAATTGTTAGGGCCAGAACTGGGCTTGGGTCTAGGCGGTGGTACTAGGACTAGAGGTAGTCTTTGATGGAAAGCCGATGTAACTGATGTAACTGAGGATTAAGGGGGTCAGGGTCTAGGGTGCCAGGGCTGTGGCAGAATTAAGGGTTTGGGTTGGATGGTTGTACAGGTTTTACACGTATGCGTTACACGTACGCGAGGACCCCGGGGCGCGAGTTCATGGTCACTCTGATGGTCACTCTGACGGTCACTCTGATGGTCACTCTGATGGTCACTCTGACGGACCCCCCCCCCCCCCACACCACCACTTGCACGCACGCAGCGCGCAACTCGACTTCACAGTGATTGTGGGCGTCGGAAATCCGCTAAGGAATGACATGGTCGATGGTCACTGTGATGGTCACTCTGTTGGCCACGCTGACGAACCCCCCACATACACGCACGCAGCGCGCTACTCGACTTCACTGTGATTGTGGGCGTCGGATCCCAGCTGATCGTCACTCTGTTGGTCACTCTGATGGTCATTCTGATGGTCACTCTGATGGTCGCTCTGACGGACCCCAACCCCCCCCCACGCGCACGCATGCAGTGCTCAACTCGACTTCACTGTGATTGTGGGCGTCGGGTCCCCGCTAATCGTCACTCTGATGGTCACTCTGATGGTCGCTCTGACGGACCCCAACTTCCCCCACGTGCACGCATGCAGTCCTCAACTCGACTTCACTGTGATTGTGAGCGTCGGGTCCCCGCTAATCGTGACTCTGATGGTCACTCTGATGGTCGCTCTGACGGACCCCAACCCCCCCCACGTGCACGCACACAGCGCGCAACTCGACTTCACAGTGATTGTGGGCGTCGGATCCCCGCTGATGGTCACTCTGATGGTTACTCTGGTGGTCACTCTGATGGTCACTCTGACCCCCCCACACACGTGCACGCACGCAGCACGCAACTCGACTTCACAGTGATTGTCGGCTCCGGATCCCCGCTAAAGAACAACACAGTTGATGGTCACTCTGATGGTCACTCTAACGGACCCCCCACGTGCACGCACGCAGTGCGCAACTCGACTTCACTGTGATTGTGGGTGTCGGATCCCTGCTGATGGTCACTCTGATGGTCACTCTGGTGGTCGCTCTGACGGACCCCAATCCCCCTCCACGTGCACGCATACAGTGCTCAACTCGACTTCACTGTGATTGTGGGCGTCGGATCCCCGCTAAGGAACGACACGCTGCGCACGAACTATGCCAATTTCTACGGCAGCCTCGTCAAGAAGATGGACAGTTACCTGGTGCAGGCGAGTGCCTCTGCTGCTCATGTAACGAAGGCCTCCCTTGTCTGGATTTTCTAGAATTGAATAAAATGAAAAGAATGAACAAACGACACGATGCTCTTGAATGCAACTTACACACAACTCACCAACACACAACTAACCCACCACTGACACACAACTTGCAACCAATGCACAACTAACCCAGGTGCTGGAAAAGCTGGACCATCTGAACCTGACAAACAACACCGTCGTCATCCGCACCGCCGACCACGTGAGTGTGAAAGTGTGGACTTGTGGACGTGTGATGTGGACGTGCGGACGTGGACGTGAGTGTGAAATCAACCTGGTGTGGACGTGTGGACGTGTGGTATGGACGTGTGGACGTTGATGTGAACTTAAAGTGGTCTGGACATGCGGACGTTTGGACGTGTGGACGTGTGGTGTGGACGTGTGGACGTTTGGACCTGGGGACAAAGTGTGATCTTCAAGTGATGTGGTGTGGACGTTGGTGTGGTGTGGTGTGGTGTGGAAATGTGCGTAAACTTTAAGTGGTGTGGAATTGCAGTGGCGTGGGGGCGGTTTGCCATGGACACGGGCTTGCATGCCTCTGGCTGGCTGTCGGAACCGTTTGGAGCAGTTATTCTTGGCGGTTTGTCGTAACGGGGCACTGTGCTCTGAGGGGCTCTGTGTGTGAGCCTCCTAGTATCGTTGGTCTTGTGTTTACTCAACTTGTAGGCGCTACCGGTGTGTCCCTCCTTTTTGCTCTGGGAGTTCACGTTGGCAGGCAGCCAACTGGTGGCTACCGCCCCTCACAAGTTATTGCTAGGGCCAGAACTGGACTTGGGTCTAGGCGGTGGTACTAGGACTAGAAGGTAGTCTTTGCTGGAAAGCCGATGTAACTGTAACTGTAACTGCATGGGGTGTGTGTGTGTGGGGGGGGGGGTCATAGTGCAGGGCCAGATGTGAGTGGTCGATTTTCACAGTCTGTCGGATGTGTTCTGACCTCGACGGCGACGGTTATGCCATGCCTACACAGAGCGGGGGTCCCCTGCGTGTGTGGACACACATACACACACACACACAACACACGCACACACACACACACACACACACACAAACACACACAAACACACGCAGACACACACACACACAAACACTAACACACACACACACACACACACATACACACACAAACACACACAAACACACAGACACACACACGCACACACACACACACACACACACACACAAACATACACACACACACACACACGCACACACACACACACACCAGGGCGAAATGGGCATGTCCCACGGCGGTCAGCGCCAGAAGATGTTCAACATGTACCGCGAGTCCATCACCGTCCCGCTCGTGTTCTCCAACCCCGAGCTGTGGCCGACGCCGGTTGTTTCGCAGGTGCGTATTTTTGTGTGGTCTCAGGAATGAAGCTGGTTAAAGCATAATGAAATACGAATTCAAGTAGTAAAAAAAGGTGACGCTCGTGTTCTCCGACACCCCGAGCTGTGGCTGATGCCGGCCGTGCCGCAGGTGTGGGGCCGCAGAATCGAGATTTTTTTTTTTGAGTTGAATCTAAATATGTTTTGGAGTCGAATCCAGGGGGGGGTGGCAGAATCGTTTTTTTCAGACCCAGCGTTGAATTATTTTCAAAACGAGCCTGGACCCCCCCCCCCCCCCCCGTACACCCAGACCTTATCTGCCGGAGCTGAAACTAGGTGGGCAGCTTCGTGACATTGTTCCCATTCCATCGCACCATTTGGGATGCTGTACAACCCAATCCTGTTCTTGAAACGGGCCTCGGAAGACGGCCACACGCCCCGGTGCAGCCCCACACACCAAGGTCCCTTCCACACCCTCCAAACGATGAACCACAAAAATGACCATGGAT
>VFSX01000129.1:210000-230000 GCA_016618255.1 Chlamydomonas sp. UWO 241
TGGCACCCGCCCACCCACCCTACCACCGCCCCATCATCTGATCCGCGCAAGCGAATGCGGTCATAACGCCCGAGGCAGTCGGGGGTGCGCCTCAGACGGCGGTGGGCGCCGAAGGCGGTCGGGGTGGCGCCTTAGGCGGTCGGGATGACGCCGTAGGCGGCGCCTGGGGCAATCAGGGGTGCCCTCAGGCGACGCCTGAGGCAGTCGGCGCGACTGTGGCGCCGACTGATCCGCGCAATGTGCGGCGCGCATGCAAGTGCGCCGCCTGAGGCGCCGCCTCTGGCGTTGGGCATGTGGTGGGGCTGCTCTGCACAATTGGACCGGAAATGTGGGAGTTGCGGTGTCAGCTTCACGCAAGGTAGCGCAGTCGGGGGCGGGACACAACTTTCCCCAACGCACGCAGCCTAGCGTGTTCAGGGTGATTTATAACGGTGATGTGCCGCGTTTGGGGGGGTGGGGGGGGGGGGGCTGGGAAACAGGATGCTGGTTTTATGAGCAGCCATGGTCTTTGGGGGTCATACACTAGTTGCAGCCTCGATTTGGGGTCGATTGGAGTAGGTAAAATTCCGCCCCTGACCACTTGAGGAACACCTGCTCCCTCTGGACAGGACTCACTGATTCTCACCTACGACGATTTCCAGTGGGGGCAGCCAAACAGACGAACACGCACACACGCACACACAGAGACACACACACACACACACACACACGCACACACGAGTGCACACACGCACACACACACACACACACACACTCTCGGTGGGAGAGAGGCAGGAGTGGGAGGGGCGCTAAGGCCGCACGCGACGGATGGCGCACCCTGGAGGAAGTGCTTCTGCAATTTACCCGTGCGTCCCTACAGCTGCCGGCCTCTTTCCTAGGGTCTAATGCGCCATCAAAGGCGTCCGACGGACTGTAAAATCGACCACCACACAAGCACACAAACCACCACACCACCACACCTTCACAGGACTCACTCATTTTCACCTACGACGACTTCCAATGGGGGCAGCCAAACGGACACACACAAACACACACACACACACATGCACACGCACACACGCACGCACACGCGTGTACAGACACATGCACACCTGCCCCCCCCCCCCTGCCCCCGCCGCAGGACTCACTGATTTTCACCTACGACGACTTCCAGTGGGGGCAGCCAAACGGGCCGAGGGTGCGTGAGCCAAACCACATCGTCGCTCTGGTGGAGGATCGCTACAAGATCGCAAAGTACTACACGATGGCGAGCGTGGTGAGCGGCATGGACCAGGGTGTGACCACGGTGTGGCCAGATTGTGAACAAGAGTGTGAACAAGAATGTGACCAGCTTGCGTGCGCCAAACCACACCGTTGCTCTGGTGGAGGAGCGCTACAATATCGCAAAGTTTTTGCACGCCATGGCGAGCGTGGTGAGTGGTGTGACCAGAGTGTGACCACGGTGTGACCTGAGTGTGGTCAGAGTGTGACCAGAGTGTGACCAGCGTGAGCTAAACCACATTGTCGTGCTGGTGGAGGACCGCTTCAAGATCGCAAAGTATTACACGATGGTGAGCGTGCTGAGTGGTGTGACCACAGTGTGACCACGGTGCGACCAGAGTGTGACCAGAGTGTGAACAAGAGTGTGACCAGCGTGCGTGCATCAAACCACACCGTTGCTCTGGTGGAGGAGCGCTACAATATCGCAAAGTTTTCGCACGCCATGGCGAGCGTGGTGAGTGGTGTGACCAGAGTGTGACCACAGTGTGACCTGAGTGTGGCCGGAGTGTGACCAGAGTGTGACCAGCGTGCGGGAGCCAAACCACATCGTCGTGCTGGTGGAGGATCGCTACAAGATCGCAAAGTACTACACCATGGCGATCGTGGTGAGTGGCAGGGGTGGCACGCAAAACAGTGATTGTGTCTTCAGGCACAGTCCCCGCGCCACACCCACCCCCCTTCCCAATGACAGACCCCCACCCCACACGGAGGATGTCACAGTGGATACTTTTTCGTAAACCAAGACCAGTGTGTAGCCAGAATTCATGGCCATAGTGTTATGACGCCTGCACCGTTCAGGGTTCGCCGAGGAAGGGGACAGGGTGCGCTGACACCGTCCTGTCATTTTGGTCGGTTTGGGTGGAGGCGTGGGGACTGTGGTGTTTGGGGTAATTTTCTGGAGCCATTTGACTGGAAATCCGGCTCCATCGCTCTCAGATACGGAGCCATGTGCCAAAGCCAAAAAAACACTGGCGCCAAACACAACGCGGCACACAACAACAACAAAAAAGGCTGCACCATCGGTTGCGTGCAGACCGACCTCCTGCGCATCTCTGATGGACAAAATTGTCTGTTTGTTGCACGCAAAACAAAACGCGGCGCGCGGAACAAAAACTCTAAACGCACCACCTGTGAGTGCAGACCAGTGATGTCATTATCGTCCCCGCAGCCGCCACAACCCCCACTGCGGGGGCAATCAGGGAAATTTGGAAGGAAACTGCGGGGCGAATAGCGGGGATTTCGCTCCCAATCGTCGGAATTGCACTTTTCCGTACCAACAAAACTCTTGTGGCGGCAGTTGGGCATGTTCCCTCCTATGTTGCGGGGACAAACGGGACATCCTTGGTTCCCTTGACGACACCACTGGCGCGACCACTGGTCCGCCTTCCAGTGCTTTTTCAATTGATTGCAATTAATTAATTCTTCCAGCCTGGCCGCTGGCGGCCTGAACCAAAATCAGCAAAAATAAAATGGCAAAAATTGCAAATATCGAACGAAAACGGCAAAAATCGGGCAGTAAACCCTAAAAAATAATCAATTATTTCCGTCCGGAAACTGCCGTAGACGGTTAACCGCCCAATCGAAGAAGCACTGCCGCCTCCTCGGTCCTAACCGCGGGGGACACGGGTGTGACGATGATCGTCGTCGAAAGAACAACACGAAAGGAACAGTAACAGGCCCAGGAACAGGAACAGGAACAGGAAAGACACCACTGATGCAGACGGGCTCGCTGCACCTCGGCGGAGTAAAGCGACGAAACGCCGTTCTTGGGGCATTTTTGTTCTTCTTCTTCCAGAAAACGAAAAAATCCCTGAAACGTCTGTTTCTTGTTTCTTCGCCATCCGTGGCGCGATTTTCTCGCACGCGGAACAAAACGCACCGTGCAACCTGTTCGTGTTTGCAGATGGACTCCCTTCACATCAGTGGCCTCAACGAGGAGACGCCGGTCTCCGGATACGTTTTGTCTGTCATAAGACAACAAAATACCGGAAATGCCCGTGTCTCGTTTCTCCGTCATCTGCGGTTTCTCGCACGCGGAACAAAACGCACCGCGACACCTCTTCCTTTGTGCAAATGGACTCCCTTCGCGTCAGTGGCCTCAGCGGGGAGACGCCGTTCTTCGGACATTTTATTTCCTTCAGAAGGCAACAAAAAATGCCAGAAACGCCTGTTTCCAGTTTCTCCGTCATCCGCCAGTCATCTGCGGTCTCTTGCACGCGCAACAAAACGCACCCCGCCACCTGCTCATGTTTGCAGATGGACTCCCTTCGCATCAGCGGCCTCTACGAGAAGATGTCGTTCTTCGGATATGTTTTGTCTTTCAGAAAACAAAAAATGCTGGAAACGCCCGTTCCTCGTTTCGCCGCCATCCGTGTCGCGGGCTCTCGCACGCGCAACAAAAACGCACTGCGCCACCTCTTCAATTGTGCAGATGGACTCCCTTCGCATCAGTGGCCTCAACGAGGAGACGCCGTTCTTCGGGCCGTTCCTCGACATCAACTTTACTGAGGCGTCAAAGCAGGCAGGAGTCAAGGGTTGAGGGTTTAGGCATCAGGGTTCAGGGTTCACCACACCGCGCCACAGCACGGGCTGCCGAGTTTGGGCGTCTGGTTGCACATCGAACACGCACACACGCACACACACACACGCGCATACACGCGCGCATGCACACAGCACATGCAATATGCACACACACACACACACAGCGCAGACCAAGCACATCACTCACACACACACACACACACACACGCAGCCCATCAGCTCTGTTCTTCAATGGGAGTTATATGACACCGAGACTGACCCAACGCTACACACACACACACACACACACACGCACACACGCGCACATGCGCACACACACATGCACCCACACACACACACGCACCCACACACGCAGCCCACCAGCTCTGTGGTTCAATGGGAATTCTATGACACTGAGACTGACCCGACCGAGGTGAGTGTGAGGATTAGGGCTGCACACATGGCACCAGGCACACAGATTGCACTGGTGGCACATGATGGATTTTAGTCGTGTGTGACGCACCCAACAGGCAGCGTATTCGACCTTGCGTAGCGGCAGCAGAGGCTACTGATCAGTGGGTGTGACAATTAGGGCTGCCCATGGCACCATCGCGTCACAGAATAACGAACTTTTTGCTCTAGGACTACGCGTTGGCAGACAGCCGGCTGGTGGCTACCGCCCCTCGTACGTAGTGAGGGCCAGCAATTACGACCAGGAGCTAGGGCCGAACTGGAATTTGGTACAGGCGGTGGTACCAGGACTAGAAGGTAGTCTTCGCTGGAAAGCCGATATCACTGTACTTTGGGTTACTTTTGTCCTCGCAGTGGTTTTAAGCGAGGGGTCGTGCAGTGGGAGTTCTATGACATTGAGACCGACCCGACCGAGGTGGGTGTAAGAATTAGGTCTGCACATGGCACAATGGCGTCACATAGTAGCTCTCCGTTTTGCTCCAGGACTACGCATTGGCAGGCAGCCGGCTGGTGGCAGGCAGCCGCCCGCTGGCTGTAACCCCTCACAAGTTCTTGTTAGAGCCAGACCTGGACTTAAACTTAAGTCCAGAGGAGAGCTATTAACTTATAGACTTAAGATTATATATAGAGAGCTATATATAGAGAGCTATATAGAGCTATATATAGAGAGAGCTCTATATAGAGCTATATAGAGCTATAACTTATAGACTTAAGATTATATTAACTTATTGACTTAACCTATAGACTTAAGATTATATATTAATATATAATCTTAAGTCTAGAGGCGGTGGTACTAGGACTAGAAGGTAGTCTTTACTGGAATCTCGCTGTTACTGTTACTGTTACTTTCAGTTACTTCGTCCACGCAGTGGTTTCAAGGGAGGGGTCGTGCAGTGGGAGTTCCACGACATTGAGACCGACCCGACTGAGCAGTGGTCCCTGGGACAAGTAACAAGTAACAAGTAACACGGGGTTTCCAGCTAAGCAGGCTACTCTTCTACTAGAGACACCCGCCGGTACTCCAGCACACTTAAGTACTAGAGTACCGCCGGCTCCCGGCCGATAGACTTCCGCTCCCGCCAGCTAGACAACCCCAAACAGCGGTCTCTGAGAGACATGTCTGACAAGGAGCATATAGGAGAGGACCTTCCTCAGGGTCACAGTGGCGGCCTTGTGGCCAGTCAAGCCGGCAGAGCCGACTGGCGCTGACTGGAACGGTCCCCGCCTGGCAGTGCATGGCTGTCCAGCTCTCGTTTGCATGGGGCTCAGCCGGCGCCCCATGCCTCATGCATGGCCAGGTCCCACCCTCCAGGGGTGCATGGACGACAGAGTTGTCGTGGAGGCTGCCTGACGACCTTCCAACGCCAGTCACCGGCAGACGAGCGACCCCGAGGATGAGCGCGGTGACGAACGCTGCGATTGGTGAAGCGGATTTACTCTGTGTTGCCTCGGCGGTCGCCACCGCTGAAGCCGTGATGGTAGCCCGCCTCCACGGGCAGCCATCTTGACCAATGTCCAGCATGCATTGACGGGCGCCAGCTCCTCCGCTCGTCGATCAACTCGTCGAGATCGGTGCCGCATGGCGTCCTGCATGGGGGGAGGATAAGGGCCGTCTCCCAGCACGGGCCGCGGCAGCGCCGCGGCTACTCGCCAAGCCATGGCAGCGCCGGGCAAGCCGCTCCTGAAGTGTTCCACCGAGGGGCAGTCTAGCAGGAGCCAGGCCAGTCGTATTTTACCCCGCTCGTCAGCGGCACGGAGATCCTCGTCACCAGCAGCGCCGCATTGCTGGGTCCAGGGCTCGGCGACGAGAACGCGCCTCCGTTAATCGAGCCCCAAGTAATTCGTGTGTTTCCCGGCTCGAGCAACTTTGACCGCTCATACCAGGCGCAATACAAAGCGGGTGTCCACGCAACGCGTGCCGCTGGGCTGCTCTCGGCGAGAGCTTTCGAACGCACCCCTCCACGCTTTCACCCACCAAGTGCGGGGTGGTTTTCTGGAAGATGGGGAATCCGGCCCCGAGCGGTATACGGCTTGCAGGGGGATCACCGCAACTGAGGTGGGCGTTGGCCTTCAATCCGTGACAGCCTTGGCGCCCCCGCAGCCCCCGGTGCGGGGGCAAACCGGGAAACTTGGGGGGGCATCCCCCGCTGCGGGGGTGAATCGCGGGATTCTCGCTCAAACATTTGTGAAAATCAAGGACAACACACGCACGTGGAGTGCTGGAAGGCTGATTTCAGTTCTAAAACGTCCATTCCAGCCTCAGCAACACACACACACACACACGCGCGCGCGCAGGCGATCGACCTTGCCTTCCCCGGCAACTTCCGCTCGCCCGAGGACGATGTCCACTTTGAGCGCATGAAGCTTGCGATCGCACTTGCCGAGGCGACTCGCCTCAGGTGTGTGTGTGTCTGGGGGTGGGGGGAGAGCAGTTTAGGGGTACAAATGTATAGGTCTTTACAGAGGTTGAGTTCGGGCCTGCACTGTTGGATATATTTTGAATTCCTACGGAGGTTTCCTGTCCATCTGTGCTTGTTATAAATGCACAGTTGATGCATGAATAAAAATTCGGTTGAAATCCTGAAACCTCGACCGTTTGACCCCCCGCCACCCGCCCTCCCTGCCCATGTCTCTTCTCTTCACCTACCCAGCGAACATGAGTGGCCAAGTCTGCCGCCAGGAGGGAAACTTCACGGCGCCCACACATGCTTTTTCGTGTTTGGAATACATTTCGAGATGCCCTGCGTCCATCTCTGGTCTTCTGGAAACATACAATTGATTCATGAATTTTAGACATGGGACCGCAACCGTTGACCCCCCTCCCCCCTCCCTGCCAGGTCTCTTCTCTTCACCTACCCAGTTAACATGAGCGGCCAAGTCTGCCGCGCCAGGATGGCACCCTCGCGGCGCCCATGCACTTTTTGTAACGTTTGGAAACCTCTTTGGAGAATTCCATTTGTGTTTTTTTTCAATACACCATTCATAATTACAAAGTTTAAAACCGCAAACGCAAACCGCAAACGTAAACCGCAAACACAAATCGCAACCGCCCCCCCTCCCACACACACACACACACCCCTGCCCCTCACCCCTCACCCCCCACCCACCCACTCACCCACACACCCACACACATCCACCTACCCACACACACCCCTCCCCCCTCCCTGCCCAGGTCTCTTCTCTTCACCTACCCAGTCAACATGACTGGCCAAGTCTGCCGCCAGGAGGGAAACCTCAAGGCGCCCACGAGGCTGTCAGGATCCTACTACGGCGTGCCCACGGGAAACGGCACAGTGTATATCGAGGTGTGTGCGTGAGTGTGTGTGTCGGTGTGAGGTGTGGCCCTAGCCCCTAAAACCTCTTTCCCATGTCTGTCTGGATGGATGGATGGATGGATCCTACTACAGCGTGCCCACGGAAAATGGCAGTGTACATCGAGGTGTGTGCGTGAGTGTCTGTGTCTGTGTGGGGTGTGGTCCCTAGCCCATGAAACCTTTTACCCCTGTCTTTCTGGAGGGAGGGAGGGGGGGAGGGAGGGATAGCTCCTACTACGGCGTGCCCATGGGAAACGGCACAGTGTATATCGAGGTGTGTGCGTGAATTTGCCTGCCTGCCTGTCGGATTTCCTGCCTGCCCTGCCCTGCCCTGCCCTGCCCTGCCCTGCCCTGCCTCGCCCCGCCCCGCCCCGTCTCGCCCCGCCCCGCCCCTTGCCTGCCTGCCTGAAACACCCCGCCCCTTGCCATACTGCAGCTCGGGCCCCTCGACCGCCCCGGGATCCTCTGGGCGCGTGCAAGTAAAACCTGTAGAAGCTGCTTCTTACACCCCTCAACCGCCCCGGGGTCCTCCGGGCGCGTGCATGTAAACCCTGTAGGAGCTGCTTCGAACACCCCTCAACCGCCCCGGGGTTCTCCGGGCGCGTGCATATAAAACCTGTAGGAGCTGCTTCCAACACCCCTCAACCGCGCCCCGTGTCCGACGTGCTGGTGTCAACCTTGTGTAGCTCGACCTTTTGGTGGGCCTTGTGCCTGATAGTCCCGCTGGAACTTTGGAACTGATTGTGACCGCCGGCAGTGGATGTGTAACACTACTCTCTCTCAGCGGACGCATCAAAACCCGAAACCCCTCGAAAGAACACTGCAAAACAGACATCAAGAGGCCGCACTTTGCCCCTGAAATCGCCTACAAAAAACTGGCTATCCCTGTCCCATTCAGCTCGGCCCCCAAACCCTAACCCCTTCAAAGGCACAACAACGAAGGGGACTGAGAGGTCGCGCTTTGCCCCTGAAAACCCTCACAAAAACCCGCCTACCCCTATCCTCTCAGCTCGGGCCGCCTCGACCGCGCACCTACTCCAACGTTCTGACGTCCCCAATCGGACGCATGAAAACCCCAAACCCTTGCAAAAACACAACAAAAATGACACCGAGAGGACGCGCTTTGCCCCTGAACCCCCCTACAAAAACTAACCCTGTCCCATTCAGCTCGGCGCCCTCGACCGCCCCGTTTCCATCGTTCTGATGTCCCCAACCAGACGCATCAAACTCAAAACCCATGGAAAAAACAGCGAAAAAGACACTTACTGGCCGCGCTTTGTCCCTGATAACACCCAAACACACAACAAAATACACCGAGAGGCCGCGCGTCTCCCCTTCAAACCCTACTTCTAAAGCCTCTCAGCTCGGCCCCCTCGACCGCGCCCCGTGTCCAACGTTCTGATGTCCCCAATCAGACGCATCAAAACCCAAACCCTTGGAAAACACAGCAAAACAGACACCAAGAGGCCGCGCTTTGCCCTTGAAAACCCCTTGCTAAAACCTGCCCACCCCTGTCCCACGCAGCTCGGCGCCCTCGACCGCCCCGTGGCCCTGGTTCTGATGTCGCCGATCGGACGCATCGACGCGCGCCTCAACTTCACCTCGGCCGCCACTCTGCCGAGCGGACTCACGCAGGTACGGCTGTGGTGATCACAGTGACATCAGCTTTCCAGCAAAGACTACCTCTAGTCCTAGTACCACCGCCTAGACCCAAGTCCAGTTCTGGCCCTAACAATTACTTGTGAGGGGCGGTAGCCACCAGCCGGCTGCCCGCCAACGTGTAGTCCCAGAGCAAAAAGGAGAGCTGTGGTGATTGGGTCTTTAGATCTCAGAAAAGATAGTAGTTCTAGGGCATCTTCCTAAGGGTGCTGACGTCGCCGATCTGACGCACCGACGCGTGCCTCGACCCCCCGGCCGCTACTGCTCTGCCGAGCGGATTCACGCAGGTGCGTCTGCGGTGGTTGGGTTTTGCGTAAACCCTGAGGGACGGTGGCGGAAGGGAGAAGTCCTCCCTTTGCTCCATAGGTTTTAACCCTGAAATGGAAGCTGGGTGTTGGGCAGGCGGACCCATCGATGCGCACCCATACCACACGGCAAACGCTACTCTGCCGAGCGGCTTCACACAGGTGTGGCTGTGGTGATATGGCGTCATACCCCTGAATAGACGGTAGTGGAAGGGTGAAGTCATCCCTTTGCGTTTAACCCTTCATACGCACACAAACGCTCACACAAATGCACATACACGCACACACACACACACACACACGCACACACGCACGCACGCAGGTCACGGTGTGCGACGTTCACCGGAGGCACACACGCACACACACACACACACACACACACACCAGATACGCGCTCACTCGTAGATGCTATATGATACGCCTTAATAATATTGGCATTAAGGCCCACCTGTTCGACACGACTGTACGGCCTGTGCTAAATTACGGGTGTGAGGTGTGGGGCCCTGCGATGATGGCGGATGCTGGGGGGGCGTGTTTGCCGGGGCGGGCGGACGATGGGAGAGAGGCAGGAGTGGGAGGGGCGCTAAGGCCGCACGCGACGGATGGCGCACCCTGGAGGAAGTGCTTCTGCAATTTACCCGTGCGTCCCTAGGAGTCCGCAGCAACGGGCAGCAACTGGGGGATTTTGGCGCGGGAGGCGGGGTGGCGGCCGCTGGCGGCAGATTGGCTGCGCCAGGCGACGCGCTTTTGGGATAAGGCGCGGGGGCGGCCTGACGGTGACCTGCTTAAAGATGCAATGCGGGAGAGCTGGGGGCTGGCCGAAGCGGGGGGACGTGCTGGGCGGCACGCTTGCAGGTGTGCCTCGGAACTGTGGGGCACACCCTGGCGTGGGACCAGGAGGGACCGGTACGCATCACCAACCTGCTGGACGTGGCGACCGCGGCGTGGCTGGCCGCCGCGACAAGCACACCGGCGCTGCCGAGTGGCACTACCGTGCGAGATGTACGTGAGGAGTGGTCGCGCGGCTTTAAGATGCTGACCTACATGCGGTGGATGGCGGGTAGCGACAGCGAGCCGCCGGCCCTGTTGAGCTCAGGGCTGAACAGTGCTGCCCGGATCACGGCTCTAGCTAGGTTCAGGATGGGGCTCCATGAGCTGCAGATAGAGCGGGGGCGCTACGCCGTGGCGGGACAGAGGCAGCGACGCAGCCAGCGGGCGTGCTGCCTATGCGGTGGGCTAGAGGACGAGGCACACATGGTATTTGAGTGCCCTGCCTATGAAGAGGCACGGGTGCGGGCCCACAGCCTGTTTCGGTTCATCCCTCGCCCCGAGGAGGCCGATTTAGATGCGCGAATGCGGGAGTTTATGAATCCTCGACCAGGCCAGGAGAACCCCAGGTTCTGGCACGAGTTGGCTGACTTCCTTGTTGCCTGTTTTGAGACACGTACCGCGTGCACAGCAATCATGATGGCAGATGGCATGCTAGGGGTCTAATTTTGACAGCTGCCGGCCTCTTTCCTAGGGTCTAATGCGCCATCAAAGGCGTCCGACGGACTGTAAAATCGACCATACACACACGCACACACACACACACACACACACGCGCGCGCAGGTCCACGCCGTCTGCGACGTTCACCGGAGGCACACACACACACACACACACACATACACACGCACACACACACGCGCACATGCACGCACGCACACACACACACGTGCAGACACACACACACACAAACACACACACACGAAGGTCACGGCGTCTGCGACGTTCACCGGAGGCACGGGCGTGTTTGGCTCCTTCGGCCCCCCCATCAGGTGCGTTATTTTTTGCCCGGTAGGCTGGCGCACTGCGTGGCCTTGCGGGCTCTCCTGGTAGAGCTTCCCAAGTCACATAATCTAGGCCTTATGCCCTGGGGTCCTCCGGGCGAGTGCACGTTAAAATTGCAAATGTTTTTTTGTTTTCTCTTGGCGTCCGCCCACTGCGTGCCTTGTAGCACACACGGACACACACACACACACACGCACCCCTCCCCCCACCCCACCCACACACTCCCCACCCCACCCCGCCCACCCACCCCACACACACACATACACACGGCGCAGCGGCACCGGCACCCTCGTGTTCACCGCTCCGCCAGCATCACCACCAAACACAAGGGTACACACCACACTCAATTCCAGGCCGCTCAACATTCACACGCACGCACACACACGCACACACACGCACACACACACACACACACACTCATACACACACACACACGCACATCCCCCCCCCACACACACACACACACACGGTGCAGCGGCAACGGCACACTCGTGTTCACTGCTCCGCCGCGCGGCCCTCTCGACTTCGTTTGCCCGTTCGGCGATGGCGCCCTGCCGCTGGAGTACTGCTGGTCCGCGCCAGGCGTGTGTGCCGGCACGTTTGAGCTCACCGCGTCGGCGACGTACTGATCATTCATACCTAGCACCGCGCAAGCTCGACTTGACGTGTCTGTTCGACTCCCCGCGCCCGCCCCGCTGATTTGGCAAAGGGGCGCTGCTGCTGGGATACCGCCGGTCGGCGCCGGGCGTGTGCGCAGGCGCGTTTGAGCTCACGGCGACAGCCACGCACTGATCATACATGCATGCACATACACATGTACATACCCGCACATGCACGGACACATGCACATACGCGCGCGCTCGACTTCCTGTGTCTGCTCGACTTCCGTGCCCGCTCGATTTCCTGTGTTCGATTTCCTGTGTTCGATCGACTTTCGCGTGCCCTTTGACTGCATGGTCCCGGCAATGGCAGGGATAAGGAGTCGTGGGAACCCGCACAACTTGATGTGCATCCTATCTGGCATTGACCACGGCGACAAGTGTTAATTTTGGGGTGGATTTGAAGACTGATTTTGTGACAGCCGGTTGGACGTTGGTGTGGGGTTCCACACTTGGGTGACGCCAGGGAGTCAGGGCAGTCACAGATGTGGCGACAGTGGCTGTAAACGCCAGTTGCGAGAGAACCGGGCCGCGCGAGGTGGCATGAGTGAGGCACGACGCGCTGAGACAGAGACAGGGACTGGGACAAGGAGACAGAGGCATCGGTACAGAGACAAAGGTACTCAGAGCTTGGGATGAGGCAGTCACTGCTATCTGACTGGGTTCCCACACATACAGTCGGCGGTTGACCGGAGGTGACCCACACCCATGCCACCATGTACCAGGCCAGCGCATCTTTAGACGTACATGTGACGTGCCAGAATCCCCGCAAGCGCGCCGATAACACTCTATCCACGCGCCACCAACGTGTCCTGTCTCGCAATCTCTCGCAACACGCCACCAAGCTTGCTGTATTGCATTGCGTCACATTGGGAGACCGCCTTGCGAAGTACACCCGTTCAGATCTTCAGATCTGATTGCAAGGGCTCTGATGGGCCCGGGAGAAGCTGGCGGAAGCTGGTCGGCAATGCGACAGCATGTCAGCTCGCCGTCCGTCCCGCCAGCGCGTGCAAACAGATCCGATGTATGCATATCATCTCGACTGGTAGGCTGGCGCTGGCGCGCTGCGTGGCCTTGCGGGCTCTATTAGTAGAGCTCCCCTAGACGTGTAGTCTAGGCCTTAAATAACGCCCTGGGGTCCTCCAGGCGCGCACGTGTAAAACCTGTAAAACCATATCATCTCGTGTGTACTTCCGACGGAGTTACGAAAGGGTGGCCTGACGTCGCGACACGCCTCCATTTCGTCCTATCGACGCTCCTGGGCCCTGATTACACGAGGCTCGGCGCGCACACCACCGTGTTGCTGCACCCATCAGCAGATGTGACTGTCCCTGCTACGCGACCTGTTGCGCTGCATGTCGCGCTACCTGTTGCGATGCGCTGCTTGTTGCGCTGCCTGTTGTTGCTGCGTTGAGCTGCCTAGTGCGTTGCGCTGCCTGCTGCTGTTGTGTTGAGCTGCGCGCCCGTGACTGTGAAACCCATCATCAAAAGGCCCACTCTGCCTGTTGCGCTGTCTGTTGCTCCGACTGTTCCACTGCCTGGTGCGACGCACACGATGGGCCAATACGCCACCAAAGGCGTCAGACGGTAAACTGCACGCTCGACGTGGATTGTGAACCCAATCATCAGATGTCCTCCCAGTCCATTTCCCCGTCGGCGGCGCCCGCCTCTGGCGACGCCGGCAGCTCCGGTGCGGGTGTGGCGATGCGGCCTGCGTGCGTGTGTGTGTGTGTGTGCGTGCGTGCGTGCGTGTGTGTGTGTGTGTGTGTGTGTGTGTGTGAGGCTGGCAGCTCCGGTGCGGGGGTGGCCCCGCGGCCAATGTGCGTGCGTGTGTGTGTGTGTGTGTGTGTGTGTGTGCGTGTGAGGTTGGCAGCTCCGGTGCGGGTGTGGCGCCGCGGCCTGCGTGTGTGTGTGTGTGTGCGTGCGTGGGCGTGTGGTTTTGCAGGTTTTACACGTACGCGCCCGGAGGACCCCGGGGCGTGATTTAAGGCCTAGACTACACGTCTGGGGGAGCTCTACAAGGAGAGCCCGCAAGGCCACGCAGCGCGCCAGCCTACCAGGGAGTCAAAAGAAGAAGGTTGCCCCTCCTTCCCTCCCCCCCCCCGCCACTACACAAGCGCCAGCTAGCTAGGGATTAGGGGGGGTGTCGGGGTCTTGGTCTTGGTTTCGTGTCGGCTGGCTCAAGCTGTCGTCGTGTTCCTATGATGCTTTGGAACTGGTTGATGGCTGCCGTGTGCAGTTTCTGGCAGCAGGCCCTTGCTTGGTCGTGTGTGACCCCGAGCACTGCGAGTGCTTGGAGTGTGTGCTCTGTGTAGATATTGCCGGTAACGCCCACCAGGATTGGTATTGTCGTCACCGTATGGCTGTGGCTCTTCAGCATGTTGGCGAGGTCAGTGTGTTGTGTGCGCGCGTGTTCAAGTTGGTCGGTGTGGCGCGTGTCTATGCAGGTCTTGATCTCCACGATGTAGACTTAGGCGGGTCCCTCTGGGGTCTCCGTGTTATTTGGACAGGCCAGGAGCACGTCTGGTTTCAGCTTCCGGAGCTGGGCGGTGTGGGCTGCCTCAGTCACACCGGGCGGTCGCGGCAGCAGCCAGTCTGGCACATGGTTGCATGCAGTCCACTGTACCCTGTCTGTGTCGCATAGCTCTTGCCTCCCCACGTCTGCCGATACGATGCAGCCCCCCTTGCTGCCCTTCTGAATGCACTTCAGCACCTGTCGCGCCAGGGCATTGTGTCGTGCCGTGTACATCTTCTCCATCGTCTTGTGTTGGCAGCCTGATGCAATGTGCGAGCCTCTATCCTCCTGGTGGCAGAGAGGGCACTTGCTGTCTGTGCGCAAGCCCATCATGCGTGCCCGCTTGGATGACCACAGCACGCCCATGCGCATGGCGAGTGCAGATCTGCGTGCCCCATGCGGCACGCCCGCATGGGTCAGGAAGGCATAGCTGAGCTTCCCATCAGCGACCATGCCGAGCTGGCTGTAGTGGTGATAGTAGATGGAGCTGGTGTTGGACTCGCCCAGGTGGTGCACTGTGTGCATGTGCTGGCGGATCGCATCCGACGTGTTGTGAAGCGGTCGACTGTGTGCGCCGCCCTCCGCCTGCGTGGCTGTGGCTCCTGGGCCCATCGGGTCTGTCTGTGCGTCGTTCGTGGTGGTGGTGTTCCCCTGTTGCTGCCCCTGTTGCGCCTGTTGTGTTGTTGCGAAGGGCCAGTGTGTCTTGTCGTACCACGGCACCTCGCCGTGTGTCAGCGTAACGTCGACTTGATCAATCCCCCTAGCTGCCTCCTTTGCAGCTAGGTCGGCCATGTCGGTCCCGGCGCACCCACTGTGCGCCCGGACCTTGATGAGCTCGAGCGGGGCCATGTTGTGTGCCACTCTTTTGTGGAGCAGCTCCACGATTCTCCCCAGTATCTCCGCATGGCGATGCATGCGGGTCAGCGCCGGGTGGTGCACGGCCTTGCATCTCTGGCAGATCGATGCCAAACTGTCAGAAGCGATAACGCCCCCAGACGGGGGCGATGCACGAATGGCCTCGTGAAGCGCGGCCAGCTCCGCGTGGTTGACGGTGTCTCCGCCTGCCGCATGCCCAGGGTCTATCAGCGTCACCAATGGCGGTCCGTGACGCTGCATCTGCCAGTTTGAGGCACCTGACTGCATCACAGTGGGCACGTCTGGTGACGCCCCAGGGGCGCTAACGCGCATGCGCGATGCGTCCGTGAAGGTGATGGTGTCCCATGCGTGTCTGAGCTCAGGGGTGCCCGCGGGCTGCGCAGCGGGAGGGGGGTGAGCACGCGCTGCATGCAGCTCCATGCGTGCATGGGGCGTCTCGCGCGGGGCCTGCTTGAACCGCTTGGTTGCCTCCCATGCCGGGTGGCCCGTGGCATCTCCGGCTGGTGGTGGGTGGGTTGGATGGGTCGTGGCTGCCGGCTCTTTGATACTGCCTGCGTACACCCTTCGCAGAGCTGCCAGCAGAGCGGCATGCTTCTCGGGGCTCCACCTCAGCTGCAGGCGGGCGGCCTCGTTCCATACCAGCAGCAGGTCAGTGTGATGCGTGTGTGGTGTTGCTCTGTGGGTCTCGCGCGCCCACAGCACGTCGCTGTCTGCATGCGGGTCTGCACCAGAGAGCGTCGCGATGTGTGTGATCACGTGCGGTGCAGTGCGTGCCCATTGCGCGTACTCAGGTGTTGTTCTCTTGTGTGCGCTTGCGTATGGCAGCAGGAGGACCGTGCATGTCGCTGCGGGATCTTCGCCCTTGTGCTGGGCTGACATCGCGGCCCAGCGCACGGCGCGTCGGTGTTCTACAATCTCTGGTGGCAGCATCGCGTGCGAGTGGCCTGTCCATTGGTGTGAGCGAGCTGCGCCTGCCGCCCCGAAGGCCCGGTCGTGTGGATGCTCGCTGTCGTACCCGTGCTCAGGTGAGTGAGCAGTCAGGGGGCTGCTGTATCTTTCCTTCGTGCATCCCAGGTGTGCTACCAGCACTTCGGCGAAGTCGGGGTGTGAGGCACGCGGGGGGGCGCGTGCGCCCGCCTTCTGCTTGTGTGTGTGGCGTTCACGCTGCAGGTTGTCAATCAATGCCGCTGTGAATTCCTGATCGTTGACCTTGCCCTGCTCGTCTATTGTCGTGTGTGCGCCCGTGTTGTGGTCGTACATGGCATGGAGCTTGGCGAGCCGCTGTTCTGTGAGAACCCCCTCGCATGTGCCATCGCTGCTGTACACGCAGGCTGCACGCGTCGTCGCTGTCGGTGGGGCGGCGCGTATGTCGACACCGGCAGGGTGTGGTGGTGGCGCCCAGAGTTCGACGTCGCGTACCACGATGCGGCATGAACCCAGTGCTTTAACGTCCAGACCCGGGTGGGTTTCCGATGTGTTAAAGTTGATTGTGTCTCGGAAGGCTGTGCCCACCGTGCTCTCCCATTGCTGAGGGTCTGTGGCGTACGTCCCCTGACGTTGCATATTCTTGAGGCCACGGTCTCTTGCGTGTTTCGTCATGCGTGCAGGTGGGTTGTGTTTGTTGTCGTCATTCCATTTGTCAACCATCTCCGCGACCTCCTTATTTTCGCGCAAGCCTTCTTCTGGTTCCCAGGTGGGGCGCCAGTGGACTTCCAACATCACCGATGGTTTTGCATGTTCAGGGTGGTCCTTGAGGTCATGGCAGGCCGGGCAAACCCATTCTTCATCTTCCCCCGTGGGCGGCGTGTATCCCATGCACCCGGCTATGCATGCGGCGTGGTAGGTATTTTCGCATGTGTTACATACCGGCATGTCGTCGTGATTGGACGTGCCTGGGTTGGCAACACTGTCTGCGTTCCAACACACCTCGCATGTACATTCATCGTGTTCCAGCTCGTGTCGACCACACTGGCGGGGTGGGTGTGATGGGTCGGGATCATACCCTATTTCGGAAAATTCTGGCAGCGCCCAGGCGTCCACTCGTGTGCGGTTCCATTGTACCAGGTACTGGAGCTGGATCTCCCTTTTCTTGTCCCCGCCCTTGATGCGTTTCTGACTGGCGCCCTTGCCTGCGTCTCTAGCCATCACCATGCGCCATCCGAGGATTTCCTCCACACAGTCGGCCTGGCCGTATGCCTCCACTAGGATAGTTGCGATTGCTTGTGCCTGTTCTTCTTTGGTGCCCTTGGTGCCCTTGATTCTCTGCTCAACCTCTTTTTCTTTGTGGTTGTGCCGCAGGCACCCTAGGTTTGATGCCTTCCGTCGGTGTGGCTCTGGCATCGTCACGTGTGCTGCTGTCTTCCGTTTCTTATCTTGGTGGAAGGTAGGGTCGCGGCCGGGGGATCGTGTTGCCCTGTCTGTTCGGGTCGGTCTCACTGGGGAATTATGGCCCGGTGTTAGGGCGGTCTGTGTATTGGTCTGTGTGTCAGGAGAGGACTCCCCTGCCTGGTTTGGCCTGGTGGTGGTGCTCAGGTATCTGGTTATCAGAGCCTGGTCTGGGTGTGCCACGACGTGGGTGGGTGGTGGCGGTTGCCCTGGGGCTGTTGCGCCTGTCGCAGCCATGTGTGCCATATGCATTGTGCGTCGCTCCTTGCTCAGGTGCAGGTTCGTGGCCACATCCCTGGGCAGATCCCTCATTTCAAAGTCTTTGCCTGGTCCTCCACTCAAGAGAGTTGCGAGCGTGTTAAGTGCTGTGATCTGGGAGCGACCAGCTCGCCTCCCCCACAGCAGGCGGAGCGCCGCGCCTGTCATAACAAGCTGTCCGTTTGGCTCCATTACTTCCACCAGGTGAGCGATTCTTATTTCAGGGAGGGGTACTATGAATTTGAGTGGCACAGTAGGCTCATCATTTGTGCCCCAAGGGTCAATCCCCTTGTTCGTTTCCAGTACCTTTGCCAAGTCGCCGTATTGCGTGTGGTCATTTATTTTGATGGCAAGACCGGCGGCTCGTGTGATCGCGTGTTGGCGCACGCGCATGCGGTGGCGCGCGTGCCACGGGTCTGCCGCGAGTTTGCCCCCTCCTGCCCCGAGGACGTGCAGTTGTTTCTCCATGAGGGCGTGCGTGACCATCCCCAGTCTTCCCTTGTCTTGTAGGGACTCTAGGAGCAGCGTAGTGCTGCGTGTGGCGTATCCGACAGCAAGAGATGGCACGCCCATCTCCCATTTGTCGGTGTCCTCGTGCGTGAAAGCTGTCCCGGCACTGGTTGGCAGGTCGTATGCGCGTGTGTGTGTGTGTGTGTACCCCCCCCCCCACACACACACACCTGACTCCTCCCACTCCAGCTCATCATCTCCAGGCGGCGGCGTGTGCCGCGGCAGCGGCGCGCGCGCCGCCCCCGCAGCCTGGCGCGCGCGCTTCCCGCCGCCCCCGGGATCATCACAGCCGCTGTCGACGCCGTCTGTGAGGGCGGTGTGTGTGCGTGCGTGCTTGTGTGTGTGCGCGCGTGTGTGTGTGTGTGTGTGTGTGTGTGTACCTGATGTGCCTGCTGCTGCCACCATTGTTGGCGCGGCAGACGGAAGGCCCCCACACAGGTGTGTGTGTTTGTGTGTGCGTGTGTGTGCGAGCGTGTGTGTGTGTGTGTGTGTGTGTACCTGATACGCCTGCTGTAGCTGCCAGCATCGTTGGCGCGGCAGACGGAAGGTCCCCACACAGGTGTGTGTGTGGGTGTGGGTGGGTGCGCGCGCGCGTGTGTGTGTGTGTCTCTGTGGGCGCCCCACTCTGTGGGCCCGCGCAGTCATCGCCGCCGCCTACGTCGACCCCCCTTCACCCATGCCGCCGCCGATTCTCGCCGCCTCTCCTCCTCCGTACGCCCCCTGTCGTCGGCTGCCAATTCAGCAGCCAGTCGACGCATGCATCCAGGAACTCAGTCCATCCGCATTCTCTCGCACGCCCTCCCTCCTACCCTCCCGCTGCCTCCCTCCCACTGCCTCCCACTTGCACGACTACCGCTGTTCGGACACGACTTCGCTCTATGCCGGCGGCGCCATCACTTTCTTCCGGCTCACGCCAGTGACTTTTGCGCCCACTCCGTCACGTTCTACGCCCTCCGCAAACATCCATCTCTTCAACTTCACACGCGACATCCCCGAGCGCCCCGAGTTCGCCGAGCGAGTCACCACCGAGTGGATCATCTTCGCATGATTTCCACAACTGTGGAAGTCCTTCTGCCGACACCTAGTTTAAACTCAGTCGAGGCGGATTGACGAACACAGCCGTCAATGACCCGCCACTGCCAATTTCCCCCACTGCTTTACGAATGAGGTTGTTCACCCTCTTGCTGGCGCACGGTTGCTCTCCCGCCTTCAAACAGAATCTCCTCAATTGATGACTAGAAACAGCCTATCTAGGTCTGCCGTGCAGAGTTCTCTGTAACGATCTCTCTCTCTCTCTGTGTGTGTACCTGGTACGCCTGCTGCTGCCACCATTCTTGGTGCGGCAGACGGAAGGCCCCCACAGGTGTGTGTGTGTGTGTGTGTGTGCGTGTGCATGTGTTTACTAGATGCGCCTGCCGCTGCCACCATTGTTGGTGC
>VFSX01000129.1:232500-235000 GCA_016618255.1 Chlamydomonas sp. UWO 241
ACCATTCTCCTAGGGAGTTTGTGGCGGGGCGGATGGGACAGCAACTGACTCACCGCCTGACGCTGACTCGGCGCCCCCGCCGCCCGGGAGGTTATCCATAGGAGGTTGTTCTTGTGGATACAGTAACAGTTACACGGGGTTTCCAGCTTAGCAGGCTACTCTTCTACTAGAGACACCCGCCGATACTCCAGCACACTACTTGTGGATGGGACAACTCAAAAACAGACGCTGGCTCAGCATTCTCAGAGGAGGTTGTGACAGAGGGGGCTACAACTGACTCACCGCCCGACTCTGCTGACTCAGCCTGACTCAGCACCCGACGCTGACTCAGCACCCCTGCCGCCCGGGAGCTTGCTCTTGTGGATAAGGCAGCTCAAAATCTGATGCTGACTCAGCATTCTCCTAGGGAGGTTGTGGCGGGGCGGATGGGGCAGCAACTGACTCACCGCCTGACGCTGACTCGGCGCCCCCGCCGCCCGGGAGGTTGTCCAGGAGGTTGACCTCGATCGCTGGCTCCTCGTAGAAGTTGGTTGCGCCAGCCGCGTCGCCGAGCGAGCCGTGCATGATGGCGCCGCCGCCGCCGCGTCCGCCTGTATGTCCGTGTGGGAGAGAGAGGGGAGGTGTGTGCACGCGTGTGTGTGGTGGTGGTGGTGGTGGTGGGTTGGTGGGTGGGAGCGTGTGTGTGTGTGTGCGTGTGTGTGTGCCTGTGTGTGTCTGCGTGTATGTGTGTGTGGGGTGTGTGGGAGGGTGGAGGAGGGCAGGCTGCGTCGCCGAGCGAGCCGTGCATGATGGCGCCGCCGCCGCCACGTCCGCCTGTATGTGTGTGTGGGAGAGAGAGGGGAGGTGTGTGCACGCATGTGTGTGGTGGTGGTGGTGGTGGTGGTGGTGGTGGTGGTGGGTGGGAGCGTGTGTGTGTGTGCGTGTGTGCCAGTGTGTCTGTGTGTATGTGTGTGGGGGGTGGGTGGGTGGGTGGAGGAGGGCAGGCTGCGTCGCCGAGCAAGCCGTGCATGATGGCGCCGCCGCCGCGGCCGCCTGTGTGTGTGTGTGTGTGTGTGAGTCACACCCTGCTATGTGTGTGCGCGCGCATGAGTGTGTGTGTGTGTGTGTCCGCCGCCGCCGCGGCCTCCTGTGTGTGTGTGTGTGTGTGTGTGTGTGACACCGCCCACTCTCACTCTCTCACTCTCTTTCTTTCTCTCTTTCTCACACGCACACAGCCACCCACCCACACACAATCTGACGGACTGTGAAATCGACCACACACGCACCCCTCCCGTCGCCCCCCGACCGTCCGTCTTCCATCTTGACCAGCACCTGTAGCTGCGGCACCACCTACTCTCTCTCGCTCTCTCGCGCAATCACACACACACACACACACACAGCCCCAAACACACACACACACACACAGTCACACGCACACACCTCTCCCGTCGCCCCCTGACCGTCCGTCCTCCATCTTCACAAGCATCTGCTGCTGCGACACAGCCCACTCGCGGAGTGTCCCGTAGAACGGGGGCTGGGAGTTGCGGAGCGCCGACACAAGCTGCGTGTGTGTGTGTGTGTGTGTGGCTGTACGTGTGTGTTTGTGTGTTTTGCGTGTGGGTGCGTGTGTGTGTGTGTGTGTGTTTTGCATGTGTGTGTGTGTGTGTGCGTGTGCGTGTGTGCGCGTGTGTGTGTGTGTGTGTGTGTGTATATCCTATCCCAGGCCCGCCTACATTCATCTGTCGCCCCATCGAGGAGCTGATCCGACGTCCTCTAGGCCTGCCTACACCCGAATATCGCCCCATGGAATTAATCGGCCCATGGGAAGATGATACGCCGCGATTGAAGTTGAAGTTGGTTGGCCAGAGTGGCAACCCCACCCGCCATGTGATGTACCCCTCTAAGCGCTGATTGGGCACCCGCTGTAGACCGACACACATGTGCCATTTGACCTCTGGAACATTGCTTGTACTTTAGTACGGGTAGTGCTGTTGCAGTCATGTAACACTTTGGAATGGAATGGAATGGAATGGAATGTGTGTGTGTGTGTGATCTGTTACGATTATCTCTCTCTCTCTCTCTGTGTGAAGGTGTTTGTGTGTGCGTGTGGTATTTCAAGTCAAACCAGGAGTCAGTTTCCAGCGCTTGCCGAGCGGAGCGTGTGTGTGTGTGTGTGTGTGTGTCAGTAGAAGGGGAGCCGGGATTTACGCAGCGCCGAGCAGCGTGTGTGTGTGTGTGTCAGTGGTGCCTACAGGCGCGACGGCGAGCGGAGCGTGACGTAGAAGGGGGGCTGGGAGTTCCGCAGCGCCGAGCGGCGTGTGTGTGTGTGTGTGTGTGTGTGTGTGTGTGTGTGTGTGTCAGTGGTGCCTTCAAGCGCGACGGCGAGCGGAGCGTGACGTAGAAGGGGGGCTGGGAGTTCCGCAGCGCCGAGCGGCGTGCGTGTGTGTGTGCGTGTGTGTGTGTGTGTGTGTCAGTGGTGCCTACAGGCGCGACGGCGAGCGGAGCGTGACGTAGAAGGGGG
>VFSX01000129.1:242500-310000 GCA_016618255.1 Chlamydomonas sp. UWO 241
ACGCACTAATGCATGCATGCACGCACTCATGCATGTGTAGGGTGGGTGCTGCGACCCCTGCCCGCTCGTGCTCGCTATTTCTAAGGGTTTACATCCTGCCAGGAGGGCGTGAGCATGCGGGGATCGATCAGGAGTGCAAGCATGCATCCAGACCAGCACAATGGATGTGCCATGCACTACGTACCAGGGGCACCGAGGTGCTGCAGCACCACTATTGGAAACCCGAGGTTGTGAACAGGGAAGGGAGGGTTTACAAGGCTGCTCAAGCAGTTCGCAAAAAACTGGGCCACACTCAAGGTGTAGGGTTCTTCTGGAGTCCGAGCCGCCGTGTGTGGCCGCATTAGCTCTTCAAACACGCCCACTCACCACCCACCCACATCCTCCTTCCTCCGTGTATGTCCGTTCACAATGCCCGCAATGCACTCTTCTTCTCTGAGGGTCTTCAGGCTGGCATCGAGAGTGCGCGCGCCCTGCAGCAGGTACGGCACGCGCCACCCACGCGCCGGGCGTGCGTGATGGAATCAAGGGCCCCCAGGAGAGAGGCGGGGCAGCACGGCGAGCCGCCAAGTTTCCTGAGGTCTTTGGTTTTGTCTGTCGCAGTCGCAGGGACATGCGCTACACGGGGGACTCGGCGACGCGGCTCGATGTTCCAAGCTAACAGCGAGGTGAGTGCTGCGGCGGGAGGGCTCGCTAGTCCACGAAGGGACACCCCATGCCGTTGCTAGAAAGGGTTTGAGCTTTGCGCCACCCCCACCCCGCGCCTGCCCCTCCCCCTCCTGGGTCGCGCAGTTTACAACATGGGGTGTCGCTCCAACGAAGGAGCTGCGGAAGGGAGGCTGCGGAGCTGCAGGCTATTTTGCAGGTGAGACACAGATGCAATGGGGGGGGTCCGTGCAAGCCCCTAACAAGTCAAGTGGAATGTCCACTGCCAGTGGACGCTCGGGGGCGCATGGAAAGCTGGGCTTATGTGAGGACCCACCTCCGACCTCCGCTTGAGATAGACCCACGACCTCCCCCTCTTGCACACACGCAGGCCAGCTACCACGGAACACCCCCCGCCTCGTGCTTCGGCGTCTCCCCGCCCTGCCGCAACGGGTGGAGCGGTGGTGCGGCCAACCCCGCGGCGCACGACCCCTCGTGGTCTCGCGTTGCCGTCTCTGCCTCAAGGAAGAGCCTGGCGACGCTGCGTGAGCTGGAGACCACGGGCGGCCCCTCCTTCCTGCGTGGCGACCTGCTGGTCGGCAGCCCACAGATGGGCAGCATGGACTGCTCGCCGCACACCATGCACACGCCGGCCATGCAGGCGCCGGCGAGCGTGATGCAGCAGCAGCAGCAGCCCACGGCGCAGGCTGTGGGCGGAGGCGGCAGCGACGGCCTGCCGTTCTCATGCCACACGCAGTACTTCACGCTGCACCAATGAGGAGCCAACCCCCAGCCGCCGTTGGTGCTCGACGTGCTGTTGAAGCCCGGGAAGGGCTCGGCGCCGTGGCATTCACATGACCCCTCATATATGCACATGCAGACACGCACGGCCGCAACTCACGCGCAGTTTTGGCGCGTGTGTGCAGGGCGGCGTGCCTCTCTCGGGCCACTCGTGGCATTTGTGCTCGTGTGTGTGGCCGAGTGCGGCCACCTTATGATTCGTACACGACAACCATACACTCCCAGCGACCCGTGCACATGCACATAAAGCGGCGCTGCCTGTGACAAAAATCCCCCCAAAAAATTCTCCTTCTGACTCCCCACCTAAACCCTTGTTCGGGGTGCCTGGCACCCAACTGTTGACACACCGCTGGTTCTTCCAGCGGATGGGCCATGCGTAGCGACGCGGCGCATCGAGCGCGACGGTTTGTGCGTTCCTGCAACCCCCCCTCGCTCCGTATCACACCCCCGCGCGAGGGGTGCAACACATGCACGGCTCGCATGATGTACTCCCCACCGACACCACCAGGCGCGCACACACCACGCGCCGACGTAACAATCCCGGGACCCTCAATTTCGTGGCACTCTGGTGCGGCACTGACTCTCGACCTGTTTTCCATGTTTGCGAGCCTACAGACTTAAGGTGTCGGCAATGCATACCCCTCCCCCCCCGTTTCCCCCACCCAAAACGAGTGAGCCTCATCTGTTCCTTCTTGAGAGCCGGCCTGATGCAGCCGTGGGGTCACCGTGAGGTGCTTAATTTGCTTATTAATATATGTATCGTGTGTGCTGTTTGCTTCAGCCGGATCCACAGCTGCCGGCGGTCCGAATCGCCGCCGGCGAGCTCCGGCGACGCGCCGAGGGTGTGTGGGGCTCCTGGGGGTGTTGTGTTTGCACCTCTGGCCACGCACCCCGTGGGCGTGTGCGGACACGTATCGCAGCGCTCTGGCTGGGTTTATATGCTTGCCCAGCCAGCCTGCTCGTTCGTGAGTGCCTGAGGCAGGGCGGGTCGTGTGGCCACTGGATGTGTCGCGCGCCTCCGCTCAGCTAGGGGCACTGCGCACCAAACAAGATTTGCCGAGCGTAGGTGGGGGGGTTTGGAAACAAAACTCTGTAAACTACTGTTGTTGTGAACGAGTCGAGGCAGCCGTCGTGCGCGTGTGTGTCAACGGACCAACCGCTGTGTGTGTGTGTCACAAGACCAACTGCCATGCGCGTGTGTGTCACCAGACTAACCGCCGTGCGCGAGTGTGTCATCACTCCAGGGTGCCTGCTCAGGGTGCCTCGGCTCGCACCAGGGCGTCATCCTCTAGGGTTGCTAGGCCATGTCTTCTGGTAGAGATCAGGGTTGCAACAAGGGTTCCCTTGGGGCTGCTGAACCAGCTGTCTCTACGATCTCCCTGCAGAGGGAGGCACAAGGACTCATGGCTTGGCACGCCTGCGCGGCGCCTGGTACGTCTCCAGCAGGCCCTTGATTACGAGCTGGCAGCGCGCCTCGTCGGAGAGGTAGAGGAACGCCACCTACGTCCGAGTTTGCGCGTGGTGCGTCAGTAACGATAGTCCCCCCCCCCTCTCCCCTCTGTGTGTGTGCGTGCGCGCCGGCACGTCATGCACAGGCAAACTGCGCTGTCTTCCTAAGCGCGGTTACGCGCTTGTATGTGAGAGTCAATGCCGCAAGGGGAGTTGATCCGCGAGCTTTTGCCCGCCCAGAGCACCAGAGCATAGCGCACTTGTCACCCTTAACCCCGAGCCCTAGACTCACCAGCACCTCGAGCGCGGTTGCACGTTTGTACGTGAGAGAGCCAATGCCGCGAGGGGGGTTGATCAGTGAGCTGCTTGCTGCCCAGCGCACCAGAGCAGAGGGCACGTGTCACCCTCAACCCCAACGACGCCCCACACAATGAAGCCCTAGACTCACCTGCACCTTGAGCGCTGTTGCACGCTTGTACGTGAGAGAGGCAATGCCGCGAGGGGGGTTGATCCGCGAGCTGCTTGCTGCCCAGTGCACCAGAGCAGAGGGCACTTCTCACCCTAAACCCCAAGCCCTGAAGCCCCACACACTGAAGCCCTAGACTCACCAGCACCTCGAGCGCGGTTGCGCGCTTGTACGTGAGAGAGTCAATGCCGCGAGGCGGGTTGATCAGCGAGCTGTTGCCCGCCCAGCGCATCAGCGCGCGCTCGTCGTCGGTGAGTGGTGGGGGGCCGGTGCGGCCGGTTGTGTTGGGAGTGCTGCTGCTGCTGCTGCTGCTGCTGCCGCCTTGACTGCTGTCGGTGCTGCCCGCCCCGCCGCTGTCCTGCTTGCTGCCGCTGCCACTGCCCCTGGCGCTGGCGCCGCTGCTGGCGCTGGCGCTGCTGCCCGCTCTGCCGCTGTCTTGTTCGCCGCTGTCCTGTTTGCTGCCGCTGCCACTGGCGCTGCCGCTGCCGCTGGTGCCGCCGCTGGCGCTGGCGCGGCTGCCCGTCTCGCCGCTGTCCTGTCCGCTAGCGCTGTGACTGCCGCTGGTTCCGGTGCCAGCGCCATGCGCTTCGCCCACACACCCGCCCTCTCCCGCGCCAGCCGACTCCCGCCCTCTCCCGCCGCCAGCCGACGCCTGCTGCCCCTGCACCAGCCGGCTGCTGCCACTGGCGCTGTTGCTGGCTCTGTCGCCCACACGCCCGCTCTCCTCTGAGCAGACAGCCTGCTGCCCCTGCTCCTGCCCCTGCCCCTGCCCCTGCTCCTGCTGCTGCTCCTGCTCCTGCCTGTGCTCCTGCTCTTGTCCTTCCTGCATCAGCACCCCGTAGTATATCGCCTGCATTTGGGGTTCAGGTTGGATCACTCTTTCTCAACATTAATGGGTTTAGGTGCATCCTGTTCCTGCTCCTGCATCAGCACCCCGTGGAAGATCGCTTGCGTTGAGGATTGAGATCGAAGGGGCTGCGGCGTCAGGGGCCCAGGAATAGCCGGCTCCTGAGTTGAGGAGTTGAGCACAATGGATGTGGCTCGGCAGCAAGGCCGGCCTCCAGCCTCCTCCCGACACTATTTTCTTAAGCTACTGATTCAGCAGCTAGGCGAAACTAGTGGCACTCGTTCTGATTGGAAGACTTTTTCGGACACGGCGTTTGAGCGTGCTCAGGATAGGGTCGGGTGGAGAGCCGTGGTGTACGGTCCGGCTGCCCCTCAGGCGCCGGCCCCTCCACCACGGCGGTCAAGTAGATTGGCAAGCGCCACTTGACCCCCTATCCCCTAGAAGCAGTTAGGACCTATTTTGGAGGCGTCGCACAATAGCTCTCCTTTTTGCTCTGGGACTACACGTTGGCAGGCAGCCGGCTGGTGGCTACCGCCCCTCACAAGTAATTGTTAGGGCCAGAACTGGACTTGGGTCTAGGCGGTGGTACTAGGACTAGAGGTAGTCTTTGCTGGAAAGCCGATGTAACTGTAACTGTAACTGAGTTGAGGGTTGAGATCGAGCGCGCCGTGTGTATGAGACCGCCTCTCTTTCTTTTCTATTTCCTCACCTGCTTGCTCCGCAATCGCGCGCCAACTGCCAACTGGCCAACTGCGCCAACTGGCCAACTGCGCCAACTGGCCAACTGCCAACTGGCCAACTGCACCCCCCCTTAATCTCTCTCCCTGTCTCTCTCTCCCTCTCCCTCTCTCTTTCTCTCTCCTTCTCTCTCCCTCTCTCTCTCTCTCTCTCTTGCTCTCTCTCTTGGTCTCTCTGTCTTTCTCTCTCTCTCGCGCGCGCGTGCCGTATCTCACATGCAGCTCTGCAGCTGCGTGCCGCTTGACCGCCTGTTTGTTTGCACGCATGCCGCTCTCTCCCACACTCTCCCACACTCTCTCCCTTACCTATTGTAGAATCGGCCCAGCGGCCGCAGGTCTGATGGCCTGCCCGTCATCTCTATTTCTCTCATACTGTGTCCCTGTCCTGGTAGGCTGGCGCGCTGCGTGGCCTTGCGGGCTCTCCTAGTACAGATCCCCTAGACATGCAGTCTAGGCCTTCACTCACGCCCCGGGGTTACAACATAAAAAAAACGCAGCGCAACGCAACTCGCTCGCTTTCTACACCACACAGCCGCACTCGCTCTTTACACCACACAGCCGCGCTCGCTCTTTACACCCCGACACGTCTTTACACCTTATACTACCTAGCGTGTACGTGTAAAACCTGTCTCACCTGCTAGCCCTCACTCCCACTCTCTCCCACACTTCCTCTCTTGTTCTCCCTCTCTCTCTCGTTCTCCCTCTCTCTCCCTCTCTCTCTCTCTCTCCCTCTCTCTCCCTCTCTCTCTCTCCCTCCCTCCCTCTCTCTCTCTCTCTCTCTCTCTCTCTCTCTCTCTATCTATCTCTCTATCTCTGCCACATGCTAACCCTATCTCTCTTTCTCTCTCATTCTCTGCCTCTCAGAACCCCGCACTCTCTCTCTCTCACTCTCGCTCTCACTCTCCCTCTTTCGCACCTGTTGCTCCGAAGTCGCGTGCCGCTTGACCGTCTACTTGAACGTGTGCGCATGCCCCACGCGCACTCGCCCCTAACCCCAAACCCTGAAACCTGAACGCCGAAGGTGCAAGCCCCATATTTCTGACCTGTGGCTCGGCAGTGCCGTGCCGCTTGACCGTCTGGTTGTACGTGCACGCATGCCCCACTTGCGCTCGTCCCCAACCCCAAACCCTGAACCCCGATGGCTGGATGCAAGCCCCATGCCTGTCACCTGTTGCTCGGCAGTCGCGTGCCGCTTGACCGTCTGGTTGTATGCGTGCAGCGCCTGCGTGCAGTGATTTTATTTTCAGGACTCGTAATTAATTGTTCCACAGCTGGATTCTGCTTTGACCGCGTTGACCATCTGGTTGTACGCGTGCAGCGCCTGCGCGCAATTTCAATTTGGTGTAGAGGTATGAGTCCACTGCGGGCGGTCACAATCGGCTCGAAAGCTCCAGCGGACTACGAGACAGCAGGCACGAGGCCAACCGTTCACACGAGACAGCAGGCACGAGGCCAAACGTTCAAGCTTCAAAAGTGGCCCGAGGCAGCGCCACCCACAAGAGGTGGCGGTATGATAAGGGTCCCCCAGCAGTGATTGAGCAGCGACCCCGCCAGTGAATTCCCTTTCGGCGTGTGGAGCCGGAGTTTGGAGCCATGGAGCTGGGGAATGGGGGGGGGGGGAGGGGGATTTGAGATGAAAGAAATGCCGCAAAAGTGTGCAACAAACACATTCCCACCAAGATACAAATGTTCCTGCTGGCTCTGTTCTGAGGATTCTGGCCGCGACGCTCCGTGGTGACACGCGGCTTTGCCTCAATCACTACTGACCAGTGATTATTTGTTCACGACTTGTCTCTTTGTTTTTCTTGGAGCTAATGGACTGAAAATACGGCTGCAAGGCTCCCCAATCCGGCTCCGAACGCCGGGAAGAAAACACTGCTACTGACACCCGTGGTCCAGCAGTTGTTTCCTTTTTGGCTGTTTTCGGCTGAGTTTCAGGCTAACCTATCTGGAACCTGCCGGGTAGCCAGCCATTTCCAGTCGGGCGTCAGGCCTAGCGCGCCGACACGAGTCTGATCTTCTTCATGAGCGGTGGTCACCAGTGATTTCCTGCTTGGCTGTTCACAGCCGGACGCAGCCGGAGATTGAGTCAAACCTGGCTGCAACCTGCCAGGTAGCCACCCAGTTTTCAGTCGGGTGCCGGGCCTAGCGCGCCGAGTCACAAGTCGTATCTACATCATGAGTGGTGCCACCAGTGATCTCCTTTTCGGCTGTGCACAGCCAGACGCAGCCGGAGTTTCAGTCAAACCTGGCTGCAACCTGCCGGGTAGCCAGCCAGTTCCAGTCGGGCGTCAGGCCTAGCGCGCCGACACGAGTCTGATCTTTTTCATGAGCGGTGGTCACCAGTGATTTCCTGCTTGGCTGTTCACAGCCGGATGCAGCCGGAGATTGAGTCAAACCTGGCTGCAACCTGCCAGGTAGCCACCCCGTTTTCAGTCACGTGACGGGCCTAGCGCGCCGACACAAGTCGGGCCTAGCGCGCTGACACAAGTCGTATCTACATCATGAGTAGTGGTCACCAGTGATTTCCTGTTTGGCTGTGCACAGCCGGACGCAGCCGGAGTTTCAGCCAAACATGCCAGGCAGCCAGCCAGTTTTCAGTCGGGTGTCGACCCTAGCGTGCTGACACAAGTCGTATCTACATCATGAGTGGTGTCACGAAGACTGTACAATTCATCATCCCACCCGTACATCCTGCCTAGCCTCTGCTTCCCCTACGGTGGATGTCTAGAGGACACGATCCCGCGGGTCTGTGAACCCCGGCCGTGCCCCCACGGAGAGGAAGTTGGATCTGGGGGCCGAGTGCCCTGTCTAGGTCCAGCCCCGACCCACTAGCCCCCCACCACCAGTAGCCAGCCACCAGTCTGTAGTGCTTGGGCGCTCGATGCGCCGCAAGCAAGGTCGAATACGCTGCCTGTAAGTGCGTGACACACGACTGTAAAATCCATCACCGAATCACCTGTGTGCCCGACCCGAACGAAAGGCTCCTCACGGTGGCCTCCCACACGGCATCACCAAGAAACGCGAGCGTGGTGGGGTTGTACTGGGCGCGCACCTGCGGCGCAGCGGTTGAGAGGGGGCGGACGGCGATGTGTGTGTGCATGTGTGTGTGCGTGTGTGTGTGTGTGTGCGTGTGTGTGTGTGTGTGCGTGTGTGTGTGTGTGTGTGTGTGTGTGTGCGCGGTATGTGCAGACGTGCACGTGGCTGTGCGTGTGCGTGCGTCTGCGGCTGCGCATGCGCGTTGCATGTACGGACGCATGCACGGACCATGCCATGCGCGCCATGCAAGCCGCTCCTCCCACCCCACCTGCGACCTCGGCACTTGCGCCGGGCGCGGAAGCCTGATCATGCCATCGCTCTCGCCTCCCTCTGACAGACAGACACGCGTGCGTCTCCGAGAGAGAGATGGGGCTGGCTGGGTGCACCGATGCGGCAGGTGGTGACAGCCCGAGGTGCTGGCGATCGCGAGGCCTGAAGTGCGCTGAACGCAGGACATGTCGTTCGTGCGAGAGCTGGATAGTGAGTCGCGCTGGCTGACAAGTTCGTCCTCCCACACACACGCGCGCGTATTCACTCAAACAGCGGGCGGACAGCACAGCACTGTCCTTGAGTTCCTTGGTCCAAGGAACTGCGCCTCCAGTGCCAGGTGCCCGCGTCCCGTGACAGCATCTGGCTGTGCCTAGACTAGGCTCATGCTGGCGGCGTCCGCATGGCGCTGCATGGGTGCGCGGCTGCCCACCCCGCCCGGCTGCCCACCCCGCAGCAGCCTGCTGGCGGCGCATGCGGGCATCAGGCGCCCCGCGGCAGGCCTGGGCGGGCCCATGCTGACGAGGGCACCTGACAGCGGTGGTGGTGGTGGTGCGCATGTGGCGCAGCAGCTGCGGCGTCCTGTCCTCGCAGCAGCCATGCAGGAGGGACATGCAGAGGGAGGAGAGCCTGCTGGTGGCAAGTCGAGCAGGTACAAGGGTATCACCTGGAGCAAGAGCAGAACTACATGGGTGGTGCGCGTGTTGAACCCTCAGACCAAGAGTCGGAAGACAATCGGGACCTACGCCTCCGAGGAGGACGCAGCCAGGGCGTACGACTGAGTGGCTGTGAAGCTGCGTGGTCTAGACACCTAACGCAACTTTCCCGATGAGGTCGTCACTGAGATGCCTGCATCACAGGGAGACAAGCGGAGGGACAGCAAGACCTCGCGCTTCCACGGTGTCACCAGAAACAAGGCTTCAAAATCATGGCAGGTGGAGCTGTACAACCCTCAGACCAAGCGCAATGAGCACATCGGGCGCTACGCCTCCGAGGTGGACGCAGCCAGGGCGTACGACTGCGCAGCTGTGAAGCTTCTTGGTCTAGGCTACACCAAACGCAACTTCCCGGTCGAGGTCATCAGCGAGCCGCCAGCGACGGTGCGTGGGAGAAAATCTTCGCGCTTCACCGGCGTCAGCTGGAAAAGGAACCGCTCTGTTTGGCTGGCACAGCTGTGGAACCCGCACACCAAGCGCATGCAGGCCATCAGGACCTACGATTCCGAGGAGGCCGCAGCCATGGCATACGACTGCGCAGCTTTGGAGCTGCATGGCCGAGACTGGCCCAAGCTCAACTTCCCAGGAGAGGTCATCACCAAGGCGCCCGAGTCACGAGGTGAAGAGCAGAGGCAGCTCGAGGCCTCGCGGTGTAGGGGGCAGGGGGCCAGTTGCGCAACGTTGCGCGGGTTAACCCGGGACCCAGGCGTGCCTGGCAGGATGCCCGACTTCCCCACCTAGGTCGAGAACGGTTGTTTGCGCATGTCAGTCTCTTCAGTGGCCGTGGGATGACGAGTCGGAGCTAGGGCCCGGCCAGTGTGAGGGGTGCAGCTGCGAGGAGAGCAGGAGCGGGCCCGCCCCGGGGCGGAGCCGCGGCACTGGACGCGCACCAAGCCCAACTTGCCTCCTCGTCAGGTGCATGCAGGCCAGGACGGAGAGGCGGAGTAGGTTTTAGGGTTTTAGGGGAGGTTGTTACAGCCCGGGAGATCAGACGTTGCACACGCGTTGCAACGTTGGCATAGAAGGAGTGACAGGAGTTACTTAGTGTGGGGATGAGAGGCTCAAGAGGGAGCTCTCAGAGGTGGAGTAGCACGAGGCCAGGAAGGGCCGCTCCAATAGCCACGCGGGCAGTGGCGCACAGTTGTTAACCATCACGTGCCGAACACCTCCGACGCACTGTTCTCCAGCCCCCTGCCAATCCATCGGCACAGTCACTCATCACAGTAGCAGCTTCTCACCAGCTGCGTACCAGTTGCCTGCCGGCTGCGTACCAACCTCTTACCGACTGTGTACCAGCCGCTTGCCGACTGACTGATGTCCAGCTGCTGACCGGCTGCTGGCCAGGTGCTATGTGGCTGCTTACCAGGTGCTTACCAGGTGCTGTCTGACTGTGTACCAGCTGCTTACCAGGTCCTAACCTTACCAGGTGCTGTCTGACTGCTGACAGCTGCTGACAGATGGCTTACCAGATGCTAGCCGGCTGCTTAACAGCTGCAGTACCAGCTGGAACCAGTCTTTGGGCGTGCATGTATGTGCGATGCTTACGGAGGGGGGGTAGGGTGTAGGGGTGGATGGGGGGGAGGGGCAAGCTACGCAGCGCAAAATGTCATATTTTTGTCCCTAAAACTCCCAGTCGTAGGGCACCAGCACGGGCTGCGAGTGATTGGTGTGGGGAGGGGGGCAGGGGGAGGTGGGGAGGGGGGGGAGGGGGCGGGCGGGGCGGGGGGGGGGGTACCAGACTGGCCGCCGAATGAGCGCACCACTATTTTTGTGAGGGGTGAAGTTGAGGATTGGGGCACCTCACCTTAGGCTGCAAGTGCGCGGGGTGGGGTGGGTGGGGTGGGTGGGGTGGCAGGGGGCATGGGTGTGCCTGCGAGGGAAGAGTGGGGGGGGCAATTTCGTGTGGGGAAGAATGTGCGGGGTCTGAGAGCAAATACTGAAAGTGCCTCCAAGGACGCGCCTCCTAGCCAGAGAGCTAGAGAGAGACATTATATTATAGCGTGTTCTCTCCGTTTGGGCTTGGAGGCCGCGCTGGGCGCGGGGTGGCTGTTTCCGCGGGCCTCACACTCGGTGCGCCCTCGACGCGCCGTCCAAGCGTCGAGAGCACACACCAGTGCCGCGCAGGTACCTGAGCCTCCACGTCAGCAAGTGCCAGGTGCCGCGTCCCGTAGCAGCAGCAGCACGCGCGGATCGACTCGCGGTGCCCATGCTGGCGCCGTCCGGATGGCGCTGCATGGGTGCGCGGCCGCCCGGCTGCCCACCCCGCAGCAGCCGGCTGCATGCGGGCGCCAGGCGCCCCACGGCAGGCCTTGGCGGGCCCATGCTGACGAGGGCACCCGCCAGCTGTGGTGGTGCGCGTGTGGTGCGGCCGCTGCGGCGGCAACCTGTCCTCGCAGCAGCCATGCAGGAGGGGCATGCAGAGGGAGGAGAGCCTGCTGGTCGCAAGTCGAGCTGCTACAAGGGTATCAGCTGGCACAAGCGCGACTTTGTACGGTTGGTGCGCCTGCAGAGCAAGCACATCGGGGGCTACACCTTGGAGTTGGACGCAGCCAGGGCGTACGACTGCGCGGCTGTGAAGCTGCTTGGCCTATACACCGAACGCAACTTCCGCGATGAGGTCATCAGCGAGATGCCTGCGACAAAGGACGATGAGTGCAGGGAGAGCAAGACCTCGCGCTTCCACGGTGTCACCAGGAACAAGGGCTCATCATCATGGATGGTGCACCTGCGGAACCCAGACACCAAGCGCAAGCAGACCATCGGGCGCTACACCTCCGAGGTGGACGCGGCGAGGGCGTACGACTGTGCAGCTGTGAAGCTGCTTGGTCTAGGCACCAACCGCAACTTCCCGGCCGAGGTCATCAGCGAGCCGCCTGCGACGATGCGAGGGAAAAAATCTTCGCGCTTCACCGGCGTCTCGTGGAAAAGTGACCGGTCTGTATGGCAAGCCTACCTGAGGGACCCTCAGACCAAGCGCCAGAAGAAGATCGGGACCTTCGACTCCGAGGAGGCCGCAGCCACGGCGTACGACTGTGCGGCTGTGCAGCTGCATGGCCCAGACTGGCCGAAGCTCAACTTCCCGGGCTAGGTGATCACCAAGGCGCCTGTGTCACGAGGAGACGAGCAGAGGCGGCTCAAGGCTTCACAGTGAAGCGAGCAACCCAGGCGTCCCGAGCTCAACTTCCCTGCTGGGCGCGTACGGGTGTCCGTGCGCCACGGTCTTCTCAGTGGCTGCGGGACGGCGAGCCAGAGCAGGAGCTTGGTGCGTGTGAGGAGGAGACGGCGAGCCCTCCTGAGGATCGAGCCGGTGTGTGAGGAGCAGCTGTGGCCACTGGAGGAGAGCAGGGGCGGGGCGGAGCCGCGGCACTGGACGGGCGCCAAGCCCTACTTGCCTCCTCGTCAGGTGCAGGTCGGCGAGGAAGGGGAGGCGGAGTAGGTAGAGCGCGAGGGCGGGAAGGGCCGCCAAACTAGCCACGCGTACAGTTGCGCACAGTTGTTAACCATTGAGTGCGGAACCACTCCGATGCACTGTTCTCCAGCCCCCTCCAAATATATCGTCACTCATCACAGCGACACAGCTGCAGCTGCTCAACAGCTGCTTACAAACTGCTTGCCGGGTGCTTATCAGCTGCTTACTAGCTACAATTCCAGCTGTCATGAGTGTGGGCATGGGCGTGCATGTGTGTGCAACGCTGAATGAGGGAGGGGTGGGGTTTTGGGGGTGGCGAGGGCCGCCGAATGAGTGCACAGCTATTTGTGTGAGTTGCAGATTGGGGCGCCTCCCCCCAGGCTGGCGCTGCGTCTGCGGCATATCCCCACAACAGAGCACAGTGCCCCCCCGCCTTCGTGTAGCACGTCGGCCTGTCGCCAGCTGTTGCGGCAACACCAAGGCGCATACCCGCATATCCCCTTGCTCCCTTGCACATCAATGCACAAATTTTCGTATGTTTGGCTGTGATTCTTGAGTGAGTTGTGGTGCAGCAAGGGTCTCTCAGGTGCTGCCTGCCTTGGACTGCAACAGTTGTGCAACACCATCTTGCGACCTTGTGTGCGACCTTGTGTGTGACCTGTGGCACCCCCCCGCTGCAGCGACGTGATGGAACTATTTCCTGCTGATCAGATCTTTGCAGGGCGATCTACATCGATGCGGCGCGCGGTCGGACACACACACACCCCACACACCACACCCTCAGGGTCAAGGCAGCAGGAAACACGCATTTGTCAAACAGGGCCCCAAAGGGCGGCTAGCACACACCAGTGCCGCTCATCAGGCGCCCGCGCCTCCAGGTCAGCGAGTGCCAGGCGCTGCGTCCTTGTAGCAGCAGCAGCGGCAGCACGCGAACTCGACTCGCTGTGCCCATGCTGGCGCCGTCCGCATGGAACTGCAGTGAGATGTCTGCGACAAAGGGAGATGAGCGGAGGGAGAGCAAGGTCTCGCGCTTCCGCGGCGTCACCTGGAACAAGGTTTCAAATTCATGGCAGGTGCAGCTGTGGGACCCGCAGACCAAGCGCAACGAGCACATCGGGTACTACGCCTCCGAGGTGGACACAGCTAGGGCGTCCGACTGCGCAGCTGTGAAGCTGCTTGGTCTAGGCACCAAGCGCAACTTCCCGGCCGAGGTCATCAGCGAGCCGCCTGTGTCACTGGGAGCCAAGATGAGGGAGAGCGAGGCCTCGCGTTTCAGCTTCGGCGTCAGATGGCACAAGCGCGGCTCTGTATGGCAGGTGGACCGGTGGAACCCAGAGACCAAGCGCACGGAGTACATCGCGATGTACTCGATCAGATCGGATCCTACGCCTCCGAGGTGGACGCAGCCAGGGCGTACGACTGCGCGGCTGTGAAGCAGCTTGGTCTGGGCACCAAACGCAACTTCCCCGATCAGGTCATCAGTGACATGCCTGTGTCACTTGCAGATGCGATGACCTCACGCTACAAAGGCGTCTCCTGGTATTCGCGCAACTTGGTATGGGAAGTGAAGCTGTACAACCCGCTGACCAGGCGCCTGCTCAAAGCACATCGGTTACCACGACTCCGAGGTTGACGTAGCCATGGCGTACGACTGCGCAGCTGTGGAGCTGCACGGCCCAGACTGGCCCAAGCTCAACTTTCCGGGAGAGGTCATCACCAAGCCGCCTGAATCGCGGGGAGACGAGCGGAGGCGGCTCAAGGCCCCGCGGTGAAGCAGGCAACCCAGGCGTGCCTGGCACGCTCAACTTGCCCACCTAGGTCGAGAATGGGTGTTTCTGCACGTCAGTCACTTCAGTGGGATGTCGAGCCGGAGGTGGAGCCTTGCCTGTATGAGGAGCAGTTGTGGCACTGGAGAAGAGCATGAGTGGAGTCGAGGCACTGGACGCGCACCAAGCCCTTCTTTCTCCTCGCCAGGTGCAGGCAGATGACCAGGACGGTTGGGCGGACTAGGTAGAGGAGCTGGAAGGGGGACTGCCCCAATAGCCACACGTGCGTGCGTGCAGGTGTAGCAAACAATGGAGTGCTGCTATGGCTATGGGCACCGTCCCCCAGTCCAGTCGATCAATCGCCCCGGTCAATCTATCGCAACAATGTCACCTGCATACGGGCGCATGCAATCAGATGCGCATGCGCACGCACGTACACGCAGCGCACGCACACGCAGCGCACACCCAGCGTCTACCTGTGTGCCCCCCCCCCCCCCCGCCTGGCTCTCTGCTGAGCCTCACTCACCTTGTTGGAACGGCGAGTGCCTGGTTTTACAGGTTTTACACGTCCGCACCCGGAGGACCCCGGGGCGTGATTTAAGGCCTAGACTACACGTCTAGGGGGCTCTACTAGGAGAGCCCGCAAGGCCACGCAGCGCGCCAGCCTACCAGGGTGCGAGTGCCTGTATCACGTCAGCCGCCAGCATCCTCTGCGGTCTCCGTAGGTGGCAGCTGCGCTTGCCCCATACGGCTGCCCGACCGCCCACCTGAGCGCAAGCGGCAGTTGGGCGGCCTATGGCGGGGATGGCCCTGAACTGGTTACAAAATGTGATGTGGCTGCCTGCCTTGATCACACCTCTACTCCGTCATCTGCCTGCGCTCGCCTGCCACGTGGGCGGCCGGCGCCGGCCCACCCTCCCATTCATACGAATACATGCCTTCTGCCCTGCCCTACCGACTGTTGTGCACTGCCCCCGTCACCCGTGCCAAAGCGTGTGCTGCGTTGCTCCCTGATGAACGCGCACACGTGGCTGTGCGTTGAGCAGTGCGCTCCCCAAGGGCGCATCAGTGTGGCCGTGGCCACGTGCGCCCCTCCTCCTTTCCATCCATCTGCATCTTGGGGCTGCGCGCACGCGACGCTGCGGCTGGCGCCGCGCCGGCCCTGCCGACAGGCCACCCCGTCTGCACCGCGCACTTGCTGACGCTGCATCCTCCCCCTCGGGACTGCTCACTCCTCCTGGCTGACCCAGTCCGACAGCGAGCCGAGTATCAGAGCTGCGGAGCAGAACGCGCCGGCCGGTGGGAGTGACACGGCGGTGGGTGATGGGGCCGGGTGGTCGTCGTGGTTCTGTTGCGGCTGAGCGGTGTGCAGGCTCGCAACGCTGCCTCCTGCGGGCGCCGGGCTTTGGCGGGGCTGGTGCGGGGGCTGCTGCTGCGGCCACTGCTGCCACTGCTGCTGCTGCTGCTGCTGTGGCTGAGGCTGTGACTGCTCTGCCTTCCACGACTGGCGGTGCGGGCCGGTCGTCGAGTCCGCCTGCTGCTGCTGCTGCTGCTGCTGCGGCTGCTGCGGCTGCTGGCGCGGCTGCTGCCACTGCTGCTGCGGCTGCTGCCACGGCTGCTGCGGCTGAGTGACTGCTGCTGCCGTCGCCACTGCCGTCTGGGCGCCTCCCCCCGGTGCCTGCCACTGCTGCTGGCCACCGCTGGCTGCTGCCACAGGGGAGGTGCGCTGCTGCTGCTGCTGCTGCTGCTGAAGCTGCTGCTGCTGCGCAGCTGGCGGCGTCCACTGCCCGTGCTGCCACTGCTGCCGCTGCAGCGGCAGGCTGCCGTAGCCGCCCGTGCCCTGGGCCCCGCCGTGCTGTGACTGCTGCTGTTGCTGCTGCGCCGCAAGTGGCAGTGGTTGCCACGGCCGAGGCGCCTGCGCCTGTGCTGTGTTGGCCTGTTGCTGCTGCTGCTGCTGCTGCACCGCAGGTGGCAGTGGTTGCCACGGCCGAGGCGTATGCGCCTGTGCTGTGCTGGCCTGCTGCTGCTGCTGCTGCGCCACATGTGGCAGTGGCTGCCACGGTTGAGGCACCTGCGCCTGTGCTGCGCCCTGCTGCTGCTGCTGCACCGCAGGTGACAGTGGCTGCCACGGTCGAGGTACCTGCGCCTGTTCTGCGCCCTGCTGTTGCTGTTGCTGCTGCTGCTGCTGCAGCTGCGCCGCAGGTGGCAGTGGTTGCCACGGTCGAGGCGCCTGCGCCTGTGCAACGCCTTGCTGTTGCTGCTGCTGTGGTTGCTGTGCAGGCGACTGGTACTGGTGGCCTCCACCGTTTGCAGGCTGGGGCTGAGGACCCGGCGCTGCAGGCGTGGCAGGGGCGAACGCCTGGTGGGCGCGCTGTCCCCATGCGCTCGTGCTCGGGGGTGTCACCGCGTCAGGACGCTGCCACGCCTGCCACGCCTGCCAAGGCCGCTGCTGCTGCTGCTGCTGCTGCTGGCCGGCTGGCGGCAACGGCTGTGTGCTGGAGGTAGAGACCTCACCGGGCTGCTGCTGCTGCTGCTGCAGAGACGAAGGGTGTTGCGCCTGCGCCAGGGGCTGGTGCTGCTGCCATGGGGAGCTGCCGCTTGCACGCGGTAGCGATGGCTTGCCGCACGGAGCTGCAGACGCGTCCACAGATGTCCACCGCCGCTGCTCCTGCTGCTGCAGCGGTTGCGGCAGCAGGGCCGGCTGCTGCGACAGATGGGGCGCCGGCAGCGCAGGCGCATGTGACGTGGGTGCCGAGGAGTTGCGGGCGCCTGGTTGCCACTGGTGCTGCTGAGCCGGGCGCGGGTGCGGCTGCAGGTCCAGTGGCTGCTGCTGCTGCTGCTGTTGGGGCGGCGAAGGGGCGGGCAGAGGCTGAGCCGGGCGCGGGTGCTGCTGCGGAGCCGATAGAGGCTGCTGCTGCTGCTGCTGAGGTTGAGCGGCTTGCAACACAGCAGGCTGCTGCTGGGCAGGCGACGGCTGAGAGGGCTGCGGCGTCGGACCCTGCGGCTTCTGCTCCAGAGGCGACGGGTGGGGCGGCCACGCCTGCGCCATCGGCTGCTGCGGCTGCGCAAGCGGGCCCGCCACCGCGGTCGACGGCGACGACACAGCCGCCTGCTGCACTGAAGGCTGCATCCGCGGCTGCTCCTGCACCTGTTGCTGCTCCATCGGCTGCTGCTCCTGTGGACGCTCCTCCTTAGGCTGCAACAGCTGCTGCTGCTGCCACCCTGCGACCTGTGGCTGCTGCAGCTGCTCCTGCACCTGCTCCTCCTTCGGCTGACTCAGCTGCTGCTGCTCCTGCTGCTGCTGCGCCTGCTGCTGCTGCTGCGCCTGGTGCTGCTGGTGCGGCTCCTGCTTCGGCTGCACCAGCTGCTGCTCCTGCTCCTGCTGCTGCTGATGCTGCGGCGACCCAGGCGGCGTCTCTTTCGCGGGCGGCGCCGCCTTCTTGAGCCAGCTAGACATGAGCGACGCCTGTGCCTGCTTGCCCTGCCGGTCGGACTTCGCCTGCCCGTGCGGCACCCAGTCCTTGATCTGCTGCCCCTTGGTTTGCCACCGCCGCAGCTGCCCGAGCCCGTCAGCCGCGCCGTCGGCCTTGCCACCGCCCTTGCCCTTCCCGCCGCCCTTGCCGTGGGCCCCGTCGCCGCCCGCCGGGGGCGCTGACGCCGATGTTGACGGCGCCTCACCCCCGCCGGGGTTCCCCACCGCAGGGTAAGGAATGACCCCGCCTCCCCCTGCCCCTCCTGCGCTGCTGCTGCTGTGCGCCTTGTTGCCCATGCTGTGCGGCCACTGCGCGCTGCTGCTGGCCGCCATCAGAGCGCGCTCCGTCGTCGACAGCGGTGCGCTGTTGCCGCACCCGGGCCCCGCATCACCGCCGCCACCGCAGCTGCCGCCAACGCTGCCGCAGCTGCCGCCACCGCCACCCGCCGTCGACGTTGAAGCCTGCGCCGTGTTGGGATGGATTGGATGATGCGGGTGGGCCGTCAACCTAGCCGGGCCATGGCTCTAGCTAGGCTACCTGCTTACCTGCCTAGCTGCCTGCTGCTGCTGTGGCAGCGCCATGCGCACCGGAAGGTGCTGCTGCTGATGCTGCTGATGCTGCCTACCTGCCTGCTGCGGCTGCTGCACCCAAAGCACTGTGCATCTACCTGCTGTTGCTGCTGCCTACATACCTGCCTACCTGCCTACCTGCCTACCTGCCTGCTGCACCCACAACACTGAGCACCGACCTGTTGCTGTTGAGGCGGCGGCGCCGGGCGCACGGGAGGGTTCTCCGTGATCGAAGCAAAGAAGCCGCCGAGCGAGGCAGACGCGCCGGCGAACGCGTGGTGGATGCCGACGCTGGAGCGGACCTGCGGGCACACATACGTGACCGAGTTGCGTTACGACACCCACAGACCCTGATGGTCCAGGCCATGGGAGTTGCATATGGGTGGTGTGGTTGACGCGCCGGCGAATGCGTGGTGAATGCCGAAGCTGGAGCGGACCTGTGGGCACGCACAGCAACGGTCACAATCGGAAAGCAAACGATGCGAGGGTTGCAAAGAAGCTGCTGTGCGAGGAGGACGCGCCGGCGAACGCATGGTGGATGCCGACGCTGGAGCGGACCTGTGGGCACAGGCACGCACACCATCAGAGTGGCAATATGGGTGGTGCGGTTTTTGTGCCGGCGACACCGTGGTGGGGTGCCGACACTGGAGCAAACCTGCGGGTATGTGCACAGCCGTAGATGAGAGCACACTCAATGTGAGAGCTTCATGGGATTCGGGTGTCGGTGAAACCCTTACATTGTTGGTTACCCAAAAGATGGTGAGTGACAGAGGGAAAGAGGGACAGAGGGACAGAAGGACAGGGCGAGGGGGCGAGAGCAGGAAAGCAGAAGAGTGTGAGAGGGGGAAAGCGTGAGAGCTTAAGAGCGTCAGAGCGTGAGAAAGGGAGGGAAAGCGTGAGAGCGCGAGAGCGTGAGAGGGAGAGGGGGAGAGACAAAACAAGAAAATGAGAGCAAGAGAGAGGAAGAAGGAGGGACAGAGAGGGAGAGAGAATGTGTGAGGCGTTCGCACCCACCCAGCGCGAGAGCCCGGCTGGATGCGACTGCAGGAAGTGCTGCCCCAATACTTGCGCGCGTGTGCAGGTGTGCGCGTGCGTGTACGTGTGTGCACAGTGCATGTGTGACCGCGCTTGATCCTTGCACCCACCCAGCGCAAGAGCCCGGCCTGGTTGCGCCTGCAGATCGCGCTGTTCCAATATGTGCGTGCAGTGCGTGTGTGCGCGTGTGTACATGTGTGTGTGTGTGTGTGTATGTGTGTGCACAGTGCATGTGTGACCGCGATTGATCCTTGTACCCACCCAGCGCGAGAGCCCGGCCTGGTTGCGCGACTGCAGGAAGCGCTGGTCGAGCAGCACGATCGCGCCATAGTCGTACTTGTGGCGGATGCAGCGGCCGACCGCCTGTGGGGGGGTAGTGGGGTTTATGGATCTTTGAAATCAAGGGCTACCTATGTGTTGGGGGTTTTGAAGGGGGGGGTGAGGGGTCAAGGCGTGGCAGCAGCACGATCGCGCCAAAGTCGTATTTGTGGCGGATGCAGCGGCCGACGCCCTGCGAGGGTTGAGGGTTTGGAGGAGTGAGGCGTGTGATTTGAAGGTGCAGGGCAGGTGCAGGGTACGGTTGATTTAAACCGTTGGCTACAAGAACGATTGCGCCGTAGTCGTGCTCGCGGTGGATGCAGTGTCCGACCGACCGCCTTGCGTCACGTGCAGCCATCTTGAGTGGGTATGTGGGTGTGGTGGATGCTGTCGTTTTAGTTTTTGTTGTTATTGTTGTTGTTGCTGTTGTTGCTGCTGTTGTTGCTGTTGTTGTTTCCTGCAGCGTGACGGACACGTATTCACTGCCAGCAAAACCCCAGACAAAGCGCAACCCTAAACAAAGCATCGCACGGAGCCCCCCCATGATAATTCAGAACACCTGCAGGCTTTTGAACACACATCCACAGCCAGTAAACAGTACCTCTGGTTGCAGCATCTCACAAAGCACACAGCACCCACACCGTACGCAGCGTGCCATGATGGGGTCCCAACCGTGCCCACAACAGGGTCCCACCTGGTTGAGTGCGCGGAACGCCTGCTGGCTGTACCACACGTCCCCAGTGAGCAGCGCCTTGTTGTGCTCACACACACACACACACACACACACACACACCTGGTTGAGAGCGCGGAACGCCTGCTGGCTGTACCACACGTCCCCAGTGAGCAGCGCCTTGTTGTGCAGGCGCGGCGCGGAGTCGTTGAAGTCCTTCTTGAGCTGGACCTGTGTGTGTGTGTGTGTATGTGTGTGTGTGTGAGAGTGTGTGTGTGTGTGAGAGAGACAGTGCGTGTGAGAGAGAGTGTGTGCGTCCAGAAAGTGTGGGTGCGTGTGCGCGCGTGTGTCACAAACACAGCGCACCTTGGTGTCCTTGACCGCTGGGAACGGGATGCCGACGATCAGAGCCCCGCGCGCATACGACTCCGCAAATACTACTTCAGTGCAGTTTTAGTCTTGCAGTCATGTAACTACTTCACTCGTCAAACACTATCTTGGAATACTCCTACCTTGGTGCCCTTGACCGCCGGGAATGGGATGCCGACGATCAGCACACCGCCCGCATACGTTTCCGCAAATAAAATTTCAGTGCAGTCTTAGCCTCGCAGTCATGTAACTACTTGACTAGGAGTTGACTAGTCAAACATTATCTTGAAATGTGCATACCTTCGTGTCCTTGACTGCTGAGAACGGGATGTCGATGGTCAGCACGCCGTGCTGATTCACAAATATGAATTCAGTGCAGTCTTAGTCTAGCAGTCATGTAACTACTTAACTCGTCAAACACTATCTTGGAATACTCCTACCTTGGTGTCCTTGACCGCCGGGAACGGGATGCCAACGATCAGCACACCGCGCGCGTACTCGTCCGCAAAGTCGATGCCCTCTGACGCCTGCGTGTGCACAAACACGGTGAATGAGAATGTGAATGTGGGCATGTACGGGGCCTGCGTGTCCTGTTACCAACTCTGCCGCCACTCATGCATGCACCACACAACGAACCGCAACCCACCTGCCCCCCTGCAGGCAGCAAGCAGCAGTGCACCCCACAGCTCCCTTGGTGCTTCCCCATCGCCCAGCCAGCTGCCTGCCAGCTGCCCGCCAGCTGCCTGCCAGCTGCCTGCCAGCTGCCTGCCAGCTCCCTATCAGTTGCATCCCCTAAACTACCTTTGCCCTGCAAAGCGCAAGCAACAGCGCGCCCCGCCCATGCGCGTCACTGCACCCTGTGCCTCCAGCCCATCTCGCCAAGGCAGCCACCCGCCAGCTGTCTGCCAGCTGCCTGCCAGCTCCCTGTCAGTTTCATCCCCACGACCCACTTTCCCCTGCAGATCGCAAGCAGCAGCGCGCCCAGTCCCTGCGCGTCACCACACCCTTGTGCTTGCACACCATCTCACCCAGGCAGTTGCCTGCCTGCCAGCTGCTTGCCAATTCCCTGTCAGTTGCATGCCCACAACCCACCTTCCCCCTGCAGATCGCAAGCAGCAGCGCGCCCAGCCCCTGCACGCCACAGCTCCCTTGGTACTTCCACCCCATCTTGCCCAGGCAGCTGCCTGTCAGCTGTCATAAATATGGGAGGCGCTATCACACGCTGCACCTCAACCACCACACCACCGCAACCCACCTTCCCCCTGCACGCCGCAAGCAGCAGTGCGCCCCGCCTGCGCGCGACAGCCGCCTTGAACTTCCCCATCGCACAGCCACAGCCTGCTTGCCAGCTGCCTACCACCCACTTCCTCAATCGTACTCTGCAGAGAGCCACCACACGCGCGCAGCACCACAACCTCCCACCTTCCCCCTGCAGACCGCAAGCAGCAGCGCGCCCGCCCCTGCGCGTCACAGCTGCCCTGTATTTCCCCATCTCGCCAAGGCAGCTGCCCGCCAGCTGCCTGCCAGCTCCCTGTCAGTTGCATCCCAACCAACTCTGCAGCGCCACAAAGACCCACCTTCCCCCTGCAGACCGCAAGCAGCAGCGCGCCTCGCCCGCGCGCCACAGCCGCCTTGTACTTCCCCATCGCAGTGTCAAACGCCTTTCCGGCCTCCCTCGGCTCCACGGTCACTGGTTTCAGCGCATTGATCTCCTCCAACATGCCAGTGGTCTGCATTGGGGCGAGGGGCGGCGCACGCACACGTGAAAGAGAGTGCGTGGGCAGAAGCTCCCGCGTTTGCTGGGGATCGGGAGGTGCGTCCGCACGTACGCACATATGCATGCGAGTGAGAGGGCATGGCGGTGTGTCGCAGGGCCTTCCCCGCAGTGCTTCCCCTGCGAGCCGTACACCGCTCCGAGCCGGATTTCCCATTTCCCAGAAAACCACCACACACTTGATGGGAGAGGGCGTGGAGCGGCGCGTTGGAAAGCTCTTGCCGAGAGCAGCCCAACGGCATGCGTTGCATGAATACCTGCTGTGTATTATGCCTGGTATGAGCGGTCAAAGTTGCTGGAGCCTGCAAAAAACTAATTACTAAAATCCTTCCCGGGGACCACTGCTTCCCCGGCCTCTCGCGGCTCCACAGTGACTGGCGCGTTGGTACCTCCTCCCACAGGCCAGTGGGGCGAGGAAAAAAGGGGTCGCACGTGTTCACACAAGTGGGAACGACCAACACCCACCTTCCAGCGCTCGCTAAGCCTTTCCATCAGCGCGTAGCTTGGCATGAACAGCAGCACGCCGTCGGGGATGATGCGGCAGCACTCAAGCACCGCACGACCCATGGAGTCCTGGGGTGGGTGGGAGGGGGGGGGTCTCATGTGTGTGCGTGCGCGTGTGTGCGTGCGTTTGTGTGTGTGTGTGTGTGTATTGTGTGGACGTGTGAGTTTGTGGTGGGAGGCAGGCAATGCGAGTGCTCATGTGGGATGATGCGGCAGCACTCAAGCACCGCACGGCACATGGAGTCCTGAGACGGTTGGAGACGGTTCACACGTGTTCGTGTGTTGGAGAGCAGAGCAAGAGAGAGGGACAAAGAGAGAGCAAGAGAGATTGCAAAAGAGAGAGCAAAAGGGAGCAAGAGAGAGCAAGAGAGAGAGCAAGAGAGAGCACGAGAGAGAGCAGGGGAGAGCAAAGCAAGAGACGGAGAAAGCAAGAGAGCGCATGCACCCTGGTGGCACCTACCTGGAAGTCGAGCGAGTTTGCGACCTTGAACGTTGCGGTGAGGCTCTGGCCGTCTGGCCCGGCAGGCACCACGCCAGCCCACACCTACACAGTCGTGCACAGCATGTGTGTGCATTTGCGGTCGCATGCGTGTCCATATTGTGCGTGTGCTATGGGGACGCACGCATGCGTGTGTGTGTGTGTGTGTGTGTGTTGTGTGTGCGTCAGGTCAAACGTGCGCCCACATTCCCACCTGTCGCGCCATATCTACCACGTGCGGTGCCGCCAGCTTCACCACTGTCCCAGGCTCTTATGGTTTAAAGTTCAGGATTCTGGGCTTAGGGTTTAGGGCCTAGGGTCCAGGGCGTGAGTCTAGGGTTCAGGGTTAAGAATGCCCCCATCCATGCGCACCTGCCGCGCCATATCCACCACGTGCGGCACCTCCAGCTTGACCTTGGACTCGGTCCCAAGATTTCAGGGGGTTTAAGGGTTCAGGATTCAGGGTCTAGGGTCTAGGGCTCAGGGTCCCCATAAATGCGTACCTGTCGCGCCATGTCGACCACGTGCGGCGCCTCGAGCTTGACCTTGAACTCGGTCCCGAGCTCAGTGGCAAACGAGTCGAGCGGGGAGAGCGTGCCGCTGTAATGCAGGTGTGTGTGCGTGTGCGCGTGTGTGTGTGTGTGTGTGGTGGTGGGGGAGGTCCTGAGCTCAGTGGCGAACGATTCGAGCGGGGACAGCGTGCCGCTGCAACCCAGGGGTGCGTGCGTGTGAGTGTGTGTGTGTGTGTGGGGGGGGGGAAGAGGCAGCAAGGAGGCAAGAAGCAGTAGCCTGGCATACACATATTCACACACACACACACACCTGCTCATCACCACCGAGTGCGCCTGAGGGGTCAGCTCATGGAGCACACACACACACACACACACACACACACACACACACACACAAACGCACACACACACGTGAACGCACACACACACACACACACAAACCTGGTAAGCACGACCGAGTGCGCCTGCAGGGTCAGCTCACGGAACACGACGGCTGGGTTCATGCACCAAAGGCTCAGCTGAGTCGTCATGCCGCCCTGAGGCTCCTCCCCCCCGCCGCGGCGCCCGCGCCCGCGCCCGCCGCCTGGGTGTGTGTGCGTGTGTATGTGTGTGTGTGTGTGTGTGTGTGCATGTTGTGAGTGTGTGTGTGTGCGCGTGACTGTGTTCGTGTGCGCCCGCGTGAGTGTTTGTCTGTGTATGTGCCTGTATTGCTAAAAGCCTGAGTGCATGCATGCATATCTGTGTGTGTGTGTGTGTGCGTGTGCATGTGTGTGTGTGTGTGTGGGAGTGCAAGTGAGTAAGTAAGCATCTGCCACCCTCCTCCCACACAAACACACAAAAGAGCACCCACCACCGCGGCTCTGGCTCTGAAGCTGGTGACACACGACCATGCGGTAGTCGTGTACACAGTCGATGACCTGCGGTGAGTGTGTATGTGTGTGTATGCGTATGCGTGTGTGTCTGTGTGTGTGTGTGTGTGTGCATGTGTGTGTGTGTGCATCAGTGATGCAGAAAGTGTTTTGGCGTAATGGCGGTCTTAAGGCGTGCGGAGGCCCCAGCCGGGCCTGCCGGCCCGGCGATTCTACGCGGCCATTTTTCCGGGGGCTGCGCCCCCGGACCCCCGCTTTCCAAAGTGTTCTTGTTGGTTGAGCGGCAGTTTTGTTTTTACGCTGCTCCCTCGTTTCTCTTCCTTTCCTAATTTCTTGCTTACTTCTCCTACTTTGTCTTTTCCCTGTGCCTCATAAACATCACAACCACAAACCCACGCAAAGCGTGTCGATTCTCGGTGTAAATCAGAGGTGCCCCTGATGCAAATCTGCATTTACACTTCACCCCCGCGCCTGCACCGCTCTCTGCACATGCGTGAGTGACTCAGCATGGATCAGCACACACAATCTGCCCCTACAGCAGACAAGTAGCTCACTTGGGCGTAGCATGACGTGAGGCGCCCCCTCCCCCTCCCTCCTACTGGCGCGCGCGCATGCAAGCGGCGGAAGCCAGAGTCACATTGGAATTCTGAATTTGATGGCATCCTTTATAATGTTGGATTCCAGGCTATGGAAGCAGTCTTGAGGGGGCAAAAAAACTGAGCACGCACGCCCAGACGAGCTGTCGCACGTGGCGTGTCTGCATGCATGCATGCAGTGGGCGCCGGGGCGCAGCCCCCGCAGGAGAATAAGAACCAGTAATGCATTGTGTTTTATACTAGAGAATGGCATGACCTGCTGCAGGAGCCAGGGGGGGCTGTTACATTTGAATCAAGCAAAAGTGTGACCAACCACCTCCGCCTCCTCCATCTCCGTCCCCCTCCACCGATCATTGCGTGAGCTGAGCGCTGATCGGATCTGATGCTCGACGCCCAATTCGCCCTACGCGCAAGGCGCCTGGGGGCGCCGCGCTACGCGCAAGGCAAAACGCGGCTTCGCGGCGTCCCGCCGCGCTACGCGCGGGTCCCGCCAAACGACCCAAAATTATGCGCAAGCATGCGCGTATAGCCTTTCTGCATCACTGGTGTGCATGTGTGTACGTGTGTGTGTGTGTGCGTGTGCGTGTGTGTGCACGCGCGTGTGTGTGTGTGTGTGTGTGTGTGGCAGGGCACGGAGGCGCTGCTTTAGGCCCGTTTTGGATTGCATTGAAGTTATACGAGGGACCATTTTGTGTGTGTGTGTGTGTGTCAACCATGCGGCGGTAGTGCACACAGTCGATAGTCGGCAGTGTGTGGCTGGTAACACGCGGCTAATGTGTCACTTGTGGGGGTCCGGGTGGGCGGTAGCCGTGCATCTGCAGCGGCTGGTGCAGCGGTGGTGGCATCTTCTGCCCCGTATGCATATGCATCGCCCCATGCTGTGGCATCCAGATCTAGGGCTCTGGGCTTAGGGCTTGTAAGGGTCAAGGGTCCAGGGCTAAGGGTCCACCTGTGGAGGAGGGTGGGTCTCTCTGCTTCTTTTGGAGTAGCTCTCTCGTGTTTTGGTAGACTAAGGGGAGTACTTGGATTGAACAACAAAAGAATTTTGATTCAAAAAGGTACATATGAATCCACTACGGGCGGGCAGTAGCCGTGCAGCTGGAGCGGCTGGTGCGGCGGCGGTGGCATCTGCTGCCCCGCATGCGTATGCATTGCCCCATGCTGTGGCATCTAGAGCTAGGGCTTTGTGCCTAGGGTCAAGGGTTTAGGGCTAAGGGTCCCCGATCGGTATTACGTAGTAAATACCGTAAGGGATTTCTTGGGGCGTGTGCGGCTGGCGCCCCCCATCTCCTGCTGCCTGCTTCACGGGCCGGCGATGGTGGCGGCAGAGGCGGTGGCGGTGGCAGCGGCGGCAGGGGTGAGGGTGGTGGTGAGGGCGGCGGAGGCGAGGCCCAGCCGGCCCAGCAGCCCGCGCCCCCAGCCCAGCCGGCATGGGAGCCGCTGATGGTGGAGGCAGTGCGACGCCTGTGCCCGGAGGCCCACCCGAGCCTCTTTGTGCTTATGGCTGGCCTCGCATCTGGGCCAGGCACCCTGCCTAGCGGCATAATTGGTGAGTGCGAGAACCTGGCGGTGGGCGTGTCGCTGCTGGCTGGGCCGCTGCGGCGCATGCTCGATGGGGTGCAGGCCCTGGGGCCGGTGGCGCGCATCCCGGGGCGCGTGCGAACAGCTGAGCTGTGGGGGGGCGGAGGCGCCGCTCTGGGCAAGCCCCCTCCTCCAGCTGGAGCTGCCGGGCACGCAGCGGACGGTTGAGTAGCGGGAGCCCCCTGGTGAGGTGGCTGCGCACGCGCTTTTCAGTGGGGGCGATGCTACCAGCTGGCGAGCGGAGGGCCTCGCCCGCGTGCGCAGCGCGCTCCCTGGCATGCACACGGTTGCGGACCTGTGTGCGCTGTGGGCGTGGCTCGCTGCTGTCGACATGGTGCGCAACACACGCACGGTCGACCACGCGTGCCTGGTGGCGTACGCGGCCGCGGCCCCGGCGCGCGCGTCGCTCGTGCTGGGGCAGTTTCGCGCGGCACTGGCGTGTGGCGCCTGCGACGGTGGCGGTGCCTGGAGGGGGGTCCTGTGCCGTGCCCTCTTCCCGGACGCGCCGCTGTCAGTGACTCGGGGTGAGCCGGACCTGCTGTGTGTGCGGCGCACGCTCGACCCCTTCTACACCGCAGTGGCGGTCGTGCTTGCGGCACTGCCCGCTGCCTGGGTCGAGGCTGCGGCTGGTGGTGCCGCCCTCACCGCCCTCAGGCCGCTCCGCCAGTTCTGCCCCCTCCCCAGAGCAGGCGAGTGCACGGACGTTGTGGAGATTGTACGGCTGGTCGGCTGGCAGCTGCCGAGTGTCATCACGCCGGCTGGCTGGCAGCGTGGGCGGCCTTGCCTGCGCTCCACAGCTGCCCGACCTGCTCCTCTGCCTGCAGCTGCGGGGGGCGGCGCGGGTGAGCCGCGGTGGGTGGGGTTTGCGCATGGCCCGGGTGTGGTGGGGAAGCTGACGTGTAAGCTGGCGGTGGCGCTTCAGCTGCGGGCGGTGGTGGACGAGCGGCGGGTGCGGCGGGCGGCCACGGTGGAGGCGGCTCTGGCGCTGGACCACGGCCTGCACGGGGGGCCCCGCGCGACCGACGCGCAGGTCTGCGCAGGGCTGCGCGGCCTGGAGGCGGCGTTGCCGGCGCTGTGGCGGGTGCCCCTCCTCAATGCCCGCAAGGAGCCCAGCTGGCGCCTGTGGGTGAGTGGTTTCCACAAGCAGGCTGCGCTGGGCGTGCCCGAGTGCCCGCGCGGGTGGCGGTGCCGTGAGGAGGACGGGCCGCCGGCGACGGCATGGCGTGCACACTGCTTCTGGGGGTGCCCGGTGGCGGAAGCAGTGGTGGTGGCGGTTGCTGCTGCCCTCCCTGCCCCTACTCCGGTCGTCACGTGCTGCCAGGTGTGGCTGTTGCAGCCACCCGCTGGGGTGCGGCCTGGTGTGTGGGCGGTGGTGTCTGCGCTCGTGGTGGACGCAATGGAGCGCGGCCGCCGCCACCTGTGGCGCATCACGCGCCCGCGTGATGGTGTGCTGCCACTTGGTTGTGCGGCGGCGGCCGCGCGCGCGGGGGAGCTGGCGACGACTGAGCTGTGGGATGCGCTGGCTGCCTTCGCTGAGGGTGGCGTGGTGCCGCGCGGGTGGGCGGCTGCGGTGGGCCCGACCCACCCCTTCATCGGAGTGGTGGACGGTGGGCTCACTCTGAATAAGACATCCTAGACCCCTGAGGGTGTGTGTGAGGGAGGTGGCGCCACACGCGCGCGGTGGTGGGTGTGGTGTGGTGGCTGAGTAGAGTGCTGCGGCGGGTGCCGTGCTTCGGCCTTTAGGGGTTGGTTGGGGGTGGGCCTTCTTGGTCCCTTCATGGTACTGGCTTTACAGCTGGTTATACCTGGGGTCTGCCTCTGACGGATTCAGGCCTGAGTGTGCTGCCTGGCTTAGGTGCTGCTTGCTTGGTGCCCGCCGCCGCGTGTGGGTGGCGCTGCCGTGGGTTCCCCCCCCTTTTTTGACTTTTGGCAGGGCTCCTGCTTTTATTGATCCTGCTGGAACTCTGGAACTGATTGTGAACGCCGGCCTGTGATTGTAAAACCCTCTTGTTGTTGTTGGTGCCACGGGCTTTAGGGCGGAGCTAGCTAGAAGCTTAAGCAGGGGTTGTCATCCCCTTTCTCATTTCGACATCATCTTCGTTGTCGCGAGTGCAGACATGCTGCAACAAATGGTCGCTACGCAGCGCCCCTTGCTGCACGTGCAGCAGGGCAGTGTGCACGAAGTGGCCTTTCACATGGCTGGTCCCTCCGTTCGCCATCGTCGCCGCGACCTCCGGCGCACAGCCATAGGCATGAGCCTTCGCTAGCATTATAATTCGGCGCACAACCTGCCGTGCAGTGTGCGCGACATGCGACGTGTTTTAGGACAGCCATGCATGCATAGCCGTTCAGCAGTTGCGGTCCCTCAGTTCGCCATCGTCGCCCCGATCTGCGGCGCATAGACATAGCAACGAGTCTTCGCTACCTACGCTCCTCGGCGCACAAGCTGCCGTGCGGTGTGCGCGACATGCAACGTGCTGTAGGTACAGCCATGCATAGCCATTGCATGGCTGTCATAGTAGGCTCCTAGCATGCAGCCGCCTGCCTCTACCACTAGCGACGTAATAGCGAAGTATAATCACTATTTCGCGGGTTGCGAGTTCGATTCCCGCCCCGCTTTGCTCATTTTTGCGACTAAGTAAGCAAGCATGCGAGAACCACGCTGCCTGTGCGCAGCTATCAGCTACCGGGCATCAGGCAGACAGTTAGCAGGCAGGCGCTGCAGCTAGGCAGCCTGCGCGTGCATGCGGCAGGCAGCCTGCTGCAGGTAGGCAGCGTGTGTGTCTGTGTGTGTGCTCGCGTGCGGCTAGCATGCTGCAGCTATGCAGCGTGTTGCAGCTAGGAATCTTGATTGCTTTAGCTGTTAGCAATCAGCATGTGCTGCAGTTGGGGGCGGCAGCTAGGCGGTGTGTGTGCGTTCGTGCGTGCGCCATGCAGCGAACTGGCAGCAACCAGACCAGGCAGCCAAACAAACCGATCGGGATGCGACGCATGGAGCCCTTACATTCACCTGTGGAGGGTCAGGCGGGCGGTAGCCATGCAGCTGGAGCGGCTGGTGCGGTGGCGGTGGCATCTGCTGCCCCGCATGCGTATGCATTGCCCCATGCTGTAGCATCCAGACCTAGGGCTTTGGGCTTAGGGCTAAGGGTCAAGGGGTTAGGGCTTCAGGTTCGTCTGTGGGGGGGCGGGCGGGCGGTAGGCATACAGCTGCAGGTGCTTCCCCTTTTGCGCCTGAAATGCCCCATGCTGTGGCATCCAGACCTAGGGCTCGTGGCTCAGAGTTAAGGGAGAAAGGTTCAGGGTTTAGGGTTCACCTGTGGGAGTTCGGGCGGGCGGTAGCCGTGCAGCTGGAGCGGCTGGTGTGGCGCAGTAGCATCTGCTGCCCAGGCTGCACCTGCATTGCCCCATGCTGTGGCAGCCACCCCTAGCTAGAGCTTAATACGGGCGTAATGTACAGTGTAAACGGCTCGCCTGTGGGGGGTCGGTCGGGCGGTAGCCGTGCAGCTGCAGCGGCTGGTGCGGCGGCGGTGGCATCTGCTGCCCAGGCGGCGCCTGCATCACCACACAGCGCGGCACGCACGAGGGCTTGAGGCAATGCTACAGCCGCGTTGCAGAGGCTGAGAAACAAACCAGAAGGAGGCCTACTGGCGGCATGCACGCATGGGTGCGTTGGCCATTTGGGCGGAGCCGGGCTTGCTACCTCCCGGACTTAGTCCGAGGGGCGGGGGTTGGATATATAGTTATTAACATAATTAAAACGATGCATCCCCAAAAAGCGCAGCATGCGTGAGTGCGTGAGCATACACACAAGTCAGCCGGCACCCTTGCGGACCACCTATGCCTTAACACACACGCACACACGCACACACGCACATACATATGCACAAGCGAGCACACCCACAATGACACACGCGCACACCCACATGCACGCACTTGCACAAACACACACCATGCACGCATGCGGACACACACACATACATACACACACACACACATGCATCACCCCCTGTGGCAGCCAGCCCTGCTGCTGCTGCGCTGCTTGCATCGCAGTCTGTGGCCGCCAGCCCTGCGTGTGTGTGTGTGTGTGTGTGTGCGTGCGTGAGCTGCATCCGGCCGCAAGCGCTGCAGCATTGCTTGCACGAGATCCCATGTCCCCAAGTTTGACCAGCCTCACACAGCTTCACGTTGGCTCCAACTAACCACACACTCCACACCCACACAAATACTCCACACCTGCTGAAGCTGTGGGGGCTTCGTAGGTGGGTCCCCGGGGTGCGCCGCTGCGGGGTGCGCGTGTGTGTGTGTGTGTGTGTGTGTGTGTGTGTGCCTCTGTGTGTGTGTGTTTGTGTATGTGAGTGTGTATGTGCGCGTGTGTGTGTGTGTGCGTGTGAATGTGAATGTGAATGTTCATATGTGTGCACCCATTCAGCACCCATGCAGCACCCGTGCAGCACCCGTACAGTGTACTGCTCGGTTGGTTGGTTGGCTGTGTGCGTGTGTGTGTGTGTGCACGCGTGCACGTGTGCATGCGTGTGTGTGTGCGCGTGCACGTGTGCATGTGTGTGTGTGTGTATGTTCACACATGCGCACCCATTCACACCTGGCGGCACCCATCCGGCACCTGCAGCCGCTGGGGCGTGCCCGTCACTGGGCCCATCCAGAACCCAATCCAGCACCCATACGGCACACATACAGTGTAATGCTTGGTTGGCTGTGCGTGTGTGCGCGCTTGCGTGCGTGTGGTGGTCGATGTCACAAAGAATCAGGCCCCTTGATGTGTGTGTAAATGTTGAAACATGCGCACCTGGGGCACCCATCCGGCACCCGCGGTCGCTGGGGCGTGCCCACCACTTGGCCTATCCAGCACCCAATCCAGCACCATTACGGCACACATACAGTGGAACGCTTGGCTGGTTGGTTGGTTGGGTGTGTGTGTGCGCACGCTTGCGTGCGTGCGTGTGGTGTTCGATGTCACACAGAATCAGACGCCTTTATGTGTGTGTACGTGTTCAACATGCGCACCTGGCGGCACCCATCCAGCACCCCACCGACACGCACACAGTGTAAAGCTTGGCTTGTTGGTTGGCTTGTTGCGTGTGTATGTGTGTGCGCACGCTTGCATGCGTGCGTGTGGTGGTCGATGTAACACTCAATCAGACGCCTTTATGTGTGTGTAAATGTTCAAACATGCGCACCTGGCGGCACCCATCCAGCAGCCGCGGCCGCTAGGGCGTGCCCGTCACTGGGCCCTGCCCCCGCCTCCTGCTCTCCTCGCCTCTCCTCCTGCTCCTGCAGAGGTTGGGAAGACACACAACAAAACAAAGGAGCACATCAGAGCACATCAGAGCACATCAAGGGGCGGTGTCAGAGCGCATCACAGGTGCCATAGGGGCCTCTAGCTAGGCCATATCAAGGCCTTATCACAGCACATATCAAGGCCATATCAGAGCGCATCATAGATGCCATATCAGAGCACTTTCAAGAGGCCGTATCAGGGCACATCAGAGCCCATAACATAGCACATCAGAGGCCATAAATGAACTTGGGTTTACACCCTAAAACCCTTGAACCTCAAAGCACGACACTGCAAAAGCCTAGCCCTGTATTCACGAGGCTCGTCAATGCCACCCCACCTGCTCCTGCGCCTGCTCCTGTGCCTGCATCTGCATAAGGCCTGCCGCTTAACTTTTCTCTCTCTCTCCCTCTCTCTCTTCGTCTCAACACTGCGACTGCCACTGCAGAGCTCTACCAAAGGCCTGCCACCACGCCTGCGTCTGCGTCTGTCACTGCGCAAGGCCTGTCCCTTGCTATGCACGAGGCTCGCCAATGCCACCCCCACCTGCTCTTGCGCCTGCTCCTGCGCCTGCCACTGCGCCTGCCACTGTATCTGCATAAGGCCTGCCACTATACCTCTCTCTCTCTCTCTCTCACTCACTCTCTCTTTCTCTCACACTTCCTCCAGCACTTCCTCTGAAAAACGCTCACTGCGCCTGCCACTGCAGCTACCCAGGGCCTGCCACTGCGCACGCATCTGAGCCTGCCACTGCAAACGGCGCATTCCCTTTGCACGAGGCTCGCCAATGCCACCCCCACCTGCTCCTGCGCCTGCCACTGTGCCCCCTGGTGCGCGAGCCACCACTCCTCCTGCATGCGCTGCATCACCCCTGCTCCACCGTGACCCTGCCCCTGCGGCAGTGACAGCGGCAGCAACAAGGGTGTGGGGATCAGACGGGTTGGGGATTTGGAGGTCTGCAGGCGCACGCTCTGCACAGGCGGCAGAATCAGTGACAGCAACAGCAGCAGCTGCAGTAGCCGCAGCACTTGCAGCACTGGCAGCTTCAGCAGCGGCAGCAGCATGGCAGCAGCGGCAGCAGCATGGCAGCAGCGGCAGCAGGAGCAGCAGCAACAGCAGCAGCAGCACTGCCAGCAGCGGCAGCAGAGCGAAGTCAGCCGTGAGTGCATGCGTAGCCGGCGTGCAAAGCGCCAGCGCCCTACGCGACCCTTGCTTGCGTGATCTGCGACACGCCGCCGCCCGTGCTAACACCGCCCGGCGTGTGCATCAGGTCAAGCGGCCCCGCGGGCGTCACTTCGTCTCCACCGGCGCACGCCCCTTCACCCCCGGGCTGCTGAGTCCCCGCCAGGCTCACGGTGAGGTCGACCACCGCGCCGGGCGTGCGCATCGCGTCGCTGTCGCTGCCGCCACCGCCGCTGCCGCCGCCAGGCGTGGTGTCGAAGCCGCTTCCGCTGCCGTCGCCAGCGGCAGCGGCGAGCTCTGCCCCCGCCCCGCCGCCGCCCCCGCCGCCGCCTACAGCAGATGCTGCAGCAGCAGCAGCGGCTTCGCCAGGGTCGGCGGGCGCAGCATCCTCAGGCGTGTTGCCAGCGCTCCCGCCCCGTCTGGGCGCAGCGCCGCCGCTGCCCTCGCCCTGTTGTGGGAGTTGGTGGGTGGTGGGTAGGTTGTGGTTGCTTGCCTGTCGGTGGTTGGTGGTTGGTTGATGGCTGGCTCTGTCTCGTGTGGGTGCACCGCCCCGCCGCAGCCGCATTGTTGTAGTTGGTGTTTGGTGAGTAGCTTGTGGGTGTGTGGATGTCGGTGGTTGGTGGTTGGTTGATGGCTGGCTCTGTCTCGTGTGGGCGCACCGCCCCGCCGCAGCCTCACTCGCCCTGTTGTAGAAGTTGATGGTTCGGCTGTCGGTGGTTGGTTGTTAGTTTGTGGTTGCTCGGCTGCCAGTGGTTGGTGGTTGGTTGGTGGTTGGCTCTGTCTCGTGTGGGCGCACCGCCGCGGCCGCCATGTTTAGAGGTTGGTGGGTAGGGAGGTTGGTGGTTGGTTGGACGTGGTTGGCGGTTGGTGGTTGGCTGGTGGTTGCTGCCACTGACGGTTGGGGCTGAGGCTGCCGCAGAAGCGGAATCAGGTGGGCAGGGTCAATTGCTTGGCAGTTGCGAGCCGGGAGTCGAGCTAGTAGGAAGAAGCAGGTCGGCGAAGTTATCCAGGTGTCCATGTCCCTCAAGTGGAGCCACCAGAGACTCCTCCCCTCCTTGTTCCCGTGCTGCTGTCGCTAAGCAGTGTCGGCATGACTGCATTGCTTTAGTGTCACGTTGGCCTCTGAAGATAAAATAAATTTCAGTCTACCTGTTTGTACGCAAAGCTCCCGAACGGGCGCTTGGGCAGCGGGGCGCCGCCGCCTGTAGTGAGCGGCCCGCGCTTGGTGCCGCCCGGGACGCCAGCTGCAGCTCCGGCAGCAAAAGCAACGAAAGGAGCGCCAGCAGCGCCGGCAGCGTCCTCGTACCCAGGCTTGCCAGCCATGCCTGTGCCAGCACATCACCAGGGGTTAGGCAGTGCTTGCCGGGGGATGGGCAGTGGATGACAGCGGCCCGCGCTTGGTGCCGCCCGGAGCACCAGCTGCAGCTCTGGCAGCGAAAGCAGCGAAAGCAGCGCCAGCAGCGCCGGCAGAGTCCTCGTACCCAGGCTTGCCAGCCACGCCTGCACCAGCACATCGCCAGGGGGTTAGGCAGTGCCAGTGTGACAAGGCACCGGCAGCGCCAGCAGTGCCAGCTGCAGCGCCAGCAGCGCCAGCAGTGGAGTCCTCGTACCCAGACTTGCCTGCCATGCCTGCGCCAGCACATCGTCAGGGTGCGTTAGGCAGTCACTGAGTGTCAGACAGGATGGGGGTGCCCAGGCACTGGGGGATAGGCCGGCCCAGTAGAACGGAGCAATTTGCCCATGCCCCACTGCGCCTGTCACGCCAGCTGGCCTGAAGTGTCAGCTTTCCAACGCGCCCACCCTCGTCTGATGGGTCTCAGTGCGGCATCCACGCGTGCGACAGAAGATGGGTGAAATACGTCCCTTGAAAGTGAGAGAGAACCCGCCCTCGCTTTAACACTAGGAGCACCTAGGGAGAACCCGCCCTCTCTAACACTAGGAGCACCTACCAGCGGCGACGGCCGGGCGCTTGGCGGCGGTCTCCACAAAGTCATCAGAGTCGGAGTCGCTGCCGTCGCCGCCTGCCTGCCTGGCCCGCACCGGGCGCTTGGACCCGGCAGCGGAAGCAGCAGCAGCAGCAGCAGCAGCAGCTGCGTGTGTGCGTGTGTGTGTCTGTGCGTGTGGTCGATTACACAGTCCGACAGATGCCTTTGATGGTGTATTCGACTTGTGTATGTGTGTGTGTGTGTGTGTGTCATAAGTGAAGGAGGTGCCATCCGCCCTCCTGGCCCGCTGCTGCTGCGGTCGCAGCTGCTGTCGTGCTTTGAGGACGAGGTCGCAAGGAATGAGGTGGCAGTGGCAGACGCCGCAGAAAATTTCTGCATTAGCTGTTACCACTATGCTGTCACTGACTTGGAGTGCTGTTGGATTTTGCATTCGTGTGCGACGCACCTACAGGCAGCGTAGGACAAGAAGACGGCGATCAGCAGTTGTAGCAGTTGTGAAGCACTGTGTGTAACATTACACATTTGACCATGCAACAGGGATCCAGCAGGGTGGTCGCAGCTGTGACTGTGACTGTGACTGATGACCAGAGCCCCACACGCACCTGTGGCTGCGGCAGCGCCGGCAGCGGACGGCGGCACGAGCGGCAGCGGGTTCCGAGCAGCGTCCGTCGCCTGCTGGGCCGCCAGCCGCGCTGCCTGTAAACGTGTGTGGGCTTGATTTTAGGGGCGAAGGCTTGGGGTTTAGGGCCTGAGGGCGAGTGGAAGCGGGTTCCGAGCAGCGTCCGTCGCCTGCTGGGCCGCCAGCCGCGCTGCCTGTAAACGTGTGTGGGCTTGATTTTAGGGGCGAAGGCTTGGGGTTAAGAGCCTGAGGGCGAGTGGAAGCGGGTTGCGAGCAGCGTCCGTCGCCTGCTGGACTGCCAGCCACGCTGCCTGCGAATTGTGGTTGGTTAAAAGTTAAGGGCGAAGGGAATCGTGTTACGGGCTTACTAGGGTTAACGGGGGTGGCGCGCAGGGACGTCTTTATGACCGCCTCTGGTGTGCCGCTTTTTGCCCTCCTTAGAGGCATCGGACCGACTTTGAGCGCGTGCTGGGGGCGCTAGACGTAACCCCTGCTTCCCCCGGGTTAAAATCTGCGACATTGGTGTGTGGATTCACACCTTGGTTGAAGGGTGGGGGGTGGGGGTGACTCTGACCACGATTTTTTTTTAATAACAAAAACTGTTTTCCGTGTAATGCGTTGTATTACGGGTAATACGGCCCCGTGAACTAAGATTAAGGGCCTGGGGGGCGCAAGTGGAGGCGGGTTCCGTGCAGCATCCGTCGCCTGCTGGGCCGCCAGCCGCGCTGCCTGCGCAAGTGTGGGGGCTTGAGGTTTAGGGGCGAGGGCTTAGGGCTTGGGGTTAAGGGCCTGGGGGCGAGCGGCCGCGGGTTCCGGGCAGCTGCCTTCGCTTGCTGGGCCGCAGGCCAAGTGAGGCGTCGGCAGTGCAGGCGCGGGCGTCACTTAAGCACGCCCCCAACGGCTGCTCACAGATGGGGGACTGGCAGCGGGTTCCGGGCAGTTTCCGGGCCTGCTGGGCCTCAGGCCAGAAGAAGCGCTGGCAGGGGCGAGCATCTTACGGTGGCCGCTTGCCGTCGGGCCTTCCAGCCTGACGCTGCTGTGCGCTGGAAGGCCCGAGCGAGCAAAGCGAAGCACGCAGGACCCCACTGCGGATGGGCCTGGCTTGAGGCCTGGCTGGGAAGCACGCGCTCTGATGCCTGCCCCTCCCAACCATGCACCCACCTGCGTGTCAGCCTGCGCGTGCCCGTACATCATGCGCAGCACGAGCAGCGTACGGTTGATGATCCCGAGGGCAGCGCCGCCGGCGCCCGCGCGTTTCATGTCCTCTGGAACCGCCTGGTCCGCGCCTTCCCCCTCTACGCGTGTGTGTGTGTGTGTGTGTGCGGTTCATGTCCTCGGGCACTGCCTGGTCTGCGTCCTCGCCCTCTGCAATATGGCACGCATGCACGCACACATGCATGCACGTGTCAGCAGCCGCGTGCTTGGTGTGTGCAGCGGGTACTGACTAAACTGAAGAAACCTAGTGTTCATCAGAGCGGCAGCGACGCGGGCGCGCCCATGGACGAAGTCAGCAGGGCTCATCCACAAGTCTACTATATAAATGGTCATGTGTACGCATTGTAGAAGAGTAGCCTGCTTAGCTGGAAACCCCGTGTTACTGTACGCATGTAAGCATGGGATGCACACACGCACACACGCACGTGGCAGCAGCCGCGTGCCTGGTGTGTGCACGACCACCCACGCATGCCAAACTTGGCCTGCAACTCGTACTGCCGCGCCTTTGGACGAAGGCAGGCTCGACCCACAAGTGTGTCTCGTGTCATGTATGCGCGTGTACGCATGGCCACCCACCCACATGGCCACCCACCTGCCCACATGGCCACCCACCCGCCCACACGGCCACCCACCCACCCACCCACCCACATGGCAACCCACCCACCCACCCACCCACCCACCCACCCACATGGCCACCCACCCACCCACATGGCCACCCACCCACCCACACGGCCACCCACCCGTGCCAAACCCACCCACATGGCCACCCACCCACCCACCCACATGGCCACCCGCCACCACCCACCCACCCACCCACATGGCCACCCACCCACCCACATGGCCACCCACCCCCCACCCACATGGCCACCCACCCGCCCACACGGCCACCCACCCGTGCCAAACTTGGCCTGCGACTCGTACTGCCGCGCCTTGTTGTAGGCGCTCCACAGCTCACGCACGCGGTCGGGGCCCAGCCCTGCATCCTTGAGGCTGTCCACCATAGCTTTGCCGCTCTCGACCATCTCAGTGGTGGCGTACTCCTGCGCGTGTGTGGTGTGCATGTGTATTGTGTGTGTGTGTGCAGAGGGCATGGCATGGTGTCCGAATACTAGCAGGGGAGGGGCCGTGGTCTGCGCATCTGCGTCCTTGAGGCTGTGTCCTCCATTGCTTTGCCGCTCGCGACCATCTCAGTGGTGGCGTACTTCTGCGTGTGTGTGTGTGTGTGTGTGTGTGTGTGTGTGTGTGTATGTGTGTGTGTGCGCACAGGCCCTGTGCAATAGTGTGGCCGTCCTGCGCCTGCCCACCCACGTCCCAGTCCTCAAACCGTTGGAAATTATGCATACAACCCAAACCTTGGGGCAGTATGCCACGCCTACACAGAGTGGGATCCCCTACCACCATTAGCCAGCCATTCCAAGTAAGGTGGTCGGGCTCTGCGCGCCAAGCACGGTCTGGTATACGCCTTTATGCGGCACACCTCGCCAAGCATTGAGATGTGGTCCACACCTCACTTCGGTGCACTCAACAACAAATCCCTGTAACATCCCTGTAAAATCCCTGTAACATCCATCATCATCATCAGCAGCAGCAGCAGCAGCCTCACCTTGGTGCGCATGCGCGGCCCAGCCGCCGCGCCCTCCAGCCACGCAGCGAGGTGTGTCATGCCGTCGAGCAGCGGCCTGTAGAGCTCAGGCCGCTCGGTGAATCGCACAGCGTTGTCAAGCGCCTGGGGAGGGGAGGGGTGGGGGTGGGAAGTAAGGGCAGACCGTGCCCTGCAGCCACGCCGCCTGGTGTGGCATGCCGTCAAGCAGCGGCCTGTAGAGCTCCGGCCGCTTGGTGAAAAGCACCGCGCTGTCGAGCGCCTGGGGAGGGGGGGGGAGTAGGAGCAGGCGCAGCACAACGCAGGGCAGCACCGCACATCGCAGCGCCGCACATCGCAGCGAAGCGAAGCACAACGCTGCGCAGCGAAGCCCACATGACAGCGCAGCGCAGAACAGGGCAGCACAGCACAGTGAAGCCCATATCACCGCGGAGCGCAGAACAGGCCAGCACAGCACGGCGAAGCCCACATCACAGCGTATCGCAGCACAGCGCAGCCCACATCACAGCACAGCGCAACGCAGCGCAGCGCAGAGCAGCGCAGCGCAGCGCAGCGCAGCACAGTGCAGCACAGCGCAACGCAGCGCAGCGCAGAGCAGCGCAGCGCAGCGCAGCGCAGCACAGTGCAGCACAGCGCAACGTAACGTAGTGCAGCACAACAAAGCGCAACACAACGTAAATCAGCACAGCACAGCACAATCTCCAGCCCAGCCCAGCCCAGCCCAGCCCAGTCCACAGCGCGCGGTCACCTTGGAGATGGTGAGGCGGGTGGCAAGGGCAGGCAGCGCAGCGCAGTACAGCACAGGGCAGCTCATCCCACCCCACAGCACGGGGTCACCTTGATGGCCTCGTGCAGCGTGCTCAGCTCGACGTCCGTGCTGCCGGCCTCCCTCGCCACGTCCTCCATGTTGTGTGCCTCATCGAAGATGAGCACAGCGCCCGTGATGTCGAGGTCCATGGCCGCGCGCACAGCGGGGTCGATGAGGTAGCTGTGCAGGGTGGAGAAACAGGTAGGCTTCAGGGAGGGTGCCAGAGCCAGTGCCGGGGCAGGGCAGGTCAGGTCTGCGTCGTAAAAGAAATTTCCATAACCACGCATACAGCGGGATTGGTGAGGTAGCTGCGCAGGGTGGGAAGGGTGCAAGTCTGGCTACAGTGCCGGTGCCAGCGCAAGTGTCGGGGCAGGCCAGCGGCGTCGCGATGCCGGGGTCCATGGCCGTGCGGGCGGGATCGATGAGGTAGCTGCAAGGGTACGCAGGGTGCAGGGTAACAGTGCCAGTGCGAGTGCAGAGGCAGGCCTCATCGAAGATGAGCACAGCGCTCGTGATGTCGAGGTCCATGGCCGCGCGCAAGGCGGGGTCGATGAGGTAGCTGCAAGGGTGGAGGTACAGGTCAGTTTCAGTCAGGTTGGGCAGGGTGCAGGGTTACAGTGCCAGTACTAGTGCAGAGGCAGGCCGCTTCGAAGATGAGCACAGCGCCCGAGATGTCGAGGTCCATGGCCGCGCGCAAGGCGGGGTCGATGAGGTAGCTGCAAGGGTGGAGGTACAGGTCAGTTTCAGGCAGGTTGGGCAGGGTGCAGGGTTACAGTGCCAGCACTAGTGCAGAGGCAGGCCGCTTCGAAGATGAGCACAGCGCCCGAGATGTCGAGGTCCATGGCCGCGAGCAAGGCGGGGTCGATGAGGTAGCTGCAAGGGTGGAGGAACAGGTCAGTTTCAGGCAGGTCGGGCAGGGTGCAGGGTTACAGTGCCAGCACTAGTGCAGAGGCAGGCCGCTTCGAAGATGAGCACAGCGCCCGAGATGTCGAGGTCCATAGCCGCGCGCACGGCGGGGTCGATGAGGTAGCTGCAAGGGTACGCAGAGTGCAAGGCAGGGTTACAGTGCCAGTTCTAGTGCAGAGGCAGGCCTCATCGAAGATGAGCACAGCGCCCATGATGAGGTCCATGGCCGCGCGCACGGCGGGATCAATGAGGTAGCTGCAAGGGTACGCAGGGTGCAGGGTTACAGTGCCAGTTCTAGTGCAGAGGCAGGCCTCATCGAAGATGAGCACAGCGCGTGTGATGTCGAGGTCCATGGCCGCGCGCACGGCGGGGTCAATGAGGTAGCTGCAAGGGTACGCAGCGTGCAGGGTTGCACTGCCAGTTATGGTGCAGAGGCAGGCCTCATCGAAGATGAGCACAGCGCCCATGATGAGGTCCATGGCCGCGCGCACGGCGGGATCGATGAGGTAGCTGCAAGGGTACACAGGGTGCAGGGTTACAGTGCCGGTTCTAGTGCAGAGGCAGGCCTCATCGAAGATGCGCACAGCGCCCGTGATGTCGAGGTCCATGGCCGCGCGCACGGCGGGGTCGATGAGGTAGCTGCAAGGGTACGCAGAGTACAAGGCAGGGTTACAGCGCCAGTGCATGGGCAGGGCTCGTGTCAGCTGTGCAGGCGCTGGCGACGGATGGCAGAGGAGCTGTGGGTGGTTGCAGGGGCAGGGCACGTATAATGGCGCCGTCACAGGCACCCCTCGCGCTTATGAGCGCTGACGCGCAAGCCGCAACCCGCAGTCACATACAATTCAAGGTACGCACCTACCTCCCCGGAGGAATGAATTTCTGTCACTTCCTGGGTGGTTTAGAGGGTGGATCTGGGGGCCTACTGCCCTGACAAGGTACAGGCCCTGAGGACGTGCGCGCACGTGGGGTTGACTCTCACCCCTACCAAGTAGCCAGCCAGTTACAGCATGAAACTGAGCTTAGGTGTCGGGCGCTAGCGCCAACACAGGTCTAATACATCGTGACCGGTGTCAAACAGACCGTAAAATCCATCATTATCGACCCAGAGGCTGATTCCTGGACCCTCAGCCTGAAGCCTGCACCCCGAAACCCCAGCATTCAAACCCTGAAAACTAGGAGGCCATAAACCTGCTAGCCCAGAAACCAGGCCCTACCCACTTGCAGAGCCTCCTCATCAGACTCCTCCACCACCCTCAGGACCCCTCACTAGAGAGTTTGGTCGGGTAACGCGCACACACACCCCAGGGGCACTCGCGCCTTCCTCCGACACACAGCCGCACTCGCTAGCGTGGCGTGGATGGCTGGCTGGGTGGCGACAACGCGGATGGTGTTGTAAGTGGGTTGCTGGGCGGGCGATGTGTGCCCTCCACGAGGAAATACCAATTGCGCACCTGTAGGGGCAGAAGACGAGGTCTGCCGTCTGCGCCATGTCACGCGACGTAAAATACGGGCACACCTTGGCGCGCGTGCACGCCTGATGCAGTGTGTGAGGGGCGTGGCGGAGTGGGGGGCGTGGGCACCGGCCGTGTGCGGCGTGCGTGCGTGGTGTGTGTATGCTTGCCGACTGCCTGTGAGCTGGCAGGGGCAACAGCAGTAGCAACAACAACAGCAGCATACCACAGCACGCCCACAGCGCCCACAGCAAGTCCACAGCGTGCCCACAGCCCGTCTGCAGAACGCCCACAGGGCCCAAAGCGCCCACAGCGCCCACAGCCCGCCTGCATCCCGCCTGCAGCACGCCCACAGCGCCCATAGCATGCCTCCAGCACGCCCACAGCGCCCATAGCCCGCCTGTAGCACGCCCACAGCACACCCACAGCACGCCCATGGCACGCCCACAGCACGCCCACAGCACGCCCACAGCACTCCCACGGCACGCCTGCAGCACGCCCACGGCACACCCACTGCACGTCCACAGCCCACCCACAGCACGCCCACAGCACGCCCACAGCACACCCACATCCCGCCTGCAGCACGCCCACAGCACCCACAGCAAGCCGACAGCACGCACACAGCCACCCACAGCACGCCCACAGCACGCCCACAGTACACCCACAGCACGCCTGCACCACGCCAACGGCACGCCCACAGCCTGCCGGCAGCGCGATCACAGCACCCACGGCATACACACAGCACGCCGACAGCACGCCTGCAGCATGCCCACGGCACGCCCACAGTCCCCCTGCAGCACGCCCACAGCACGCCCCTAGCACGTCTACGGCACGCCCACAGCACGCCTGCAGCACGCCTGCAGCACGACCAAAGCGACGACAGCATGCCGGCAGCACGCCCACAGCACGCCTGCAGCACGCCCACAGCACCCACAGCACGCCCACAGCACGCCCACAGCGTGCCCACTGCACGCCCACAGCACGCACGTACCACGCATACAGCACGCCCACAGCACCCACAGCACGCCCACAGCGTGCCCACAGCACAACAGCACGCCCACAGCCACCCACAGCACGCCCACAGCACATCTACAGCACGCCCACAGCCACCCACAGCACGCCCACAGCACGCCCGAAGCACGCCTGCAGCACGCCCGCAGCACCCACAGCACGCCCACGGCACGCCCACAGCCACCCACAGCACGCCCACAGCACGTCTACAGCACGCCCACAACACGCCCACAGCACGCCCGCAGCACGCTTGCAGCACACCCAGAGCACCCACACCACGCCCACAGCACGCCCACAGCCACCCACAGCACGCCCACAGCATGTCTACAGCACGCCCACAACAGACCTGCAGCACACCTACAGCACGCCCAAAGCACGTCTACATCACGCCCGCAGCACGCCCACAGCACGCCCGCAGCACGCCTGCAGCACACCCACAGCACCCACGGCCCGCCCACAGCCCGCCCACAGCCAACCACAGCACGCCCACAGCACGTCAACAGCACGCCCACAGCTAGCCACAGCACGCCCACAAAACGTCTACAGCACGTCTACAGCACGCCCACAGCATGCCCACAACACGCCCGCAGCACGCCTGCAGCACACCCACAGCACCCACAGCACGCCCACAGCACGCCCACAGACAACCACAGCACGCCCACAGCACGTCTACAGCACGCCCACAGCTACCCACAGCACGCCCACAACACGTCAACAGCACGACCACAGCACGACCACAGCACGCCCACAGCACGCCCGCAGCACGCCTGCAGCACACCCACAGCACCCACAGCCCGCCCACAGCCCGCCCACAGCCACCCACAGCACGCCCACAGCACATCTACAGCACGCCCACAGCCACCCACAGCACGCCCACAGCACGCCCGAAGCACGCCTGCAGCACGCCCACAGCACCCACAGCACGCCCACAGCACGCCCACAGCCACCCACAGCACGCCCACAGCACGTCTACAGCACGCCCACAACACGCCCACAGCACGCCCGCAGCACGCCTGCAGCACACCCAGAGCACCCACACCACGCCCACAGCACGCCCACAGCCACCCACAGCACGCCCACAGCACGTCTACAGCACGCCCACAACAGACCTGCAGCACACCTACAGCACGCCCAAAGCACGTCTACATCACGCCCGCAGCACGCCCACAGCACGCCCGCAGCACGCCTGCAGCACACCCACAGCACCCACAGCCCGCCCACAGCCCGCCCACAGCCAACCACAGCACGCCCACAGCACGTCAACAGCACGCCCACAGCTACCCACAGCACGCCCACAAAACGTCTACAGCACGTCTACAGCACGCCCACAGCATGCCCACAACACGCCCGCAGCACGCCTGCAGCACACCCACAGCACCCACAGCACGCCCACAGCACGCCCACAGACAACCACAGCACGCCCACAGCACGTCTACAGCACGCCCACAGCTACCCACAGCACGCCCACAACACGTCAACAGCACGACCACAGCACGACCACAGCACGCCCACAGCACGCCCGCAGCACGCCTGCAGCACACCCACAGCACCCACAGCCCGCCCACAGCACGCCCACAGACAACCATAGCACGCCCACAGAACGTCTACAACACGCCCACAGCTACCCACAGCACGCCCACAACACGTCTACAGCACGCCAACAGCACGACCACAGCACGCCTGCAGCGCGCCCACAGCACGCCCACAGCACACCCACAGCACACCTGCGGCACGCCTACAGCACGCCCACAGCACGACCAAAGCACGCCCACAGCACGCCCGCAGCACGCATGCAGCACGCCCACAGCACCCACACCACGCCCACAGCACGTCTACTGCACGCCCACAGCACGCCCACAGCACGTCTACAGCACGCCCCCAAACACCCACAGCACACCCACAGCACCCACAGCACGCTCACAGCGTGCCCACAGCATGCCCACAGCACGCCCACAGCCACCCACAGCACGCCCACAGCACGTCAACAGCACGCCCACAGCCACCCACAGCACGCCCACAGCCCGTCTACAACACGCCCACAGCCACCCACAGCACGCCCACAGCACGTCTACAGCACGCCCACAGCACGCCCACAGCACGCTCGCAGCACACCTACAGCACGCCCACAGCGCCCACAGCACGCCGGCAGCATGCCCACGGCACGCCCAAAGCACACTTGCAGCACGCTCGCAGCACACCTACAGCACGCCCACAGCGCCCACAGCACGCCCACAGCACACCTGCAGCACGCTCGCAGACCACCTACAGCACGCCCACAGCGCCCACAGCACGCCGGCAGCACGCCCACAGCACGGCCACAGCACACCTGCAGCACGCTCGCAGCACACCTACAGCACGTCCACAGCGACGACAGCATGCGGGCAGCACGCCCACAGCACACCTGCAGCACGCCCACAGCACCCACAGCACGCCCACAGCACGCCCACAGCGTGCCCACTGCACGCCCACAGCAGGCACATACCACGCATACAGCACGCCCACAGCACCCACAGCACGCCCACAGCACGCCCACAGCGTGCCCACTGCACGCCCACAGCAGGCACATACCACGCATACAGCACGCCCACAGCACCCACAGCACGCCCACAGCACGCCCACAGCGTGCCCACAGCACAACAGGACGCCCACAGCCACCCACAGCACGCCCACAGCACATCTACAGCACGCCCACAGCCACCCACAGCACGCCCACAGCACGCCCACAGCACGCCCACAGCACGTCTACAGCACGCCCACAGCCAACCACAGCACGCCCACAGCAGGTCTACAGCACGCCCACAGCACGCGCACAGCACGCTCGCAGCACGCCTGCAGCACGCCCACAGCGCCCACAGCACGCCGGCAGCACGCCCACAGCACGCCCGCAGCACGCCGCAGCACGCTGGCAGCACGCCCACAGCACACCTGCAGCACGCCTATAGCACGCCAACAGTACCCACAGCATGCCCTCAGCACGCCCACAGCGTGCCCACAGCCCGCCAACAGCACGCTGGCAGCACGCCCAAAGCACGTCTACAGCACGCCCACAGCACGCCCACAGCACGCCCGCAGCACGCCTACAGCACGCCCACAACACCCACAGCACGCCGGCAGCACGCCCACAGCACGCCCACAGCACACGTGCAACACGCCTACAGCACGCCCACAACACGTCTACAGCACGCCCACAGCACGCCCACAGCACGCCCACAGCCACCCACAGCACGCCCACAGCACGCCCACAGCCACCCACAGCACGCCCACAGCACGTCTACAGCGTGCCCACAGCTCGCCAACAGCACGCTGGGAGCACGCCCACAGCACACCTGCAGCACGCCTACAGCACGCCCACAGCACAACATCACGCCCACAGCCACCCACAGCACGCCATACCTATCCATAAGCTCTTCGCCAGGGGCTCCCGCCCTGGCGCCGCTCGATGGCGGACAACCGGGACAACTGCGCTTGGTACTGGGCGGCTGAAAATCTGGAAATTTACCCTGAGCGGCTGTGACGCACAGCACTACTGGTGAACTGGTCCTGATGGGGCGAGGCTATGTGGCAGATGGGGCAGCGGTACGATGGAGAGCACGATGCACGATGGCGAGAATTGCGGCGAGCATGCACCCCCTCTCACAACGATCGGAACTCAAGCAAATTGCGGCTCCTAATGGTTTACTGTGCCTGGATGGAAGAGAGAGACGGATGGCGAGAAATTAGAAACATGGGAAGCGAGGCACATGCGGCTAGGCTTTGTGAGGAGGTTGTGGCGCAGGGGTTCCCCGCCCCAAGGCGCAGATTATAGATGGCGCAGCAATCAATACACTAGCCGTGCGGCATGGGGCGAGGCGAGGCCCCACCAGCGGGCGGGCACCATTATGGAGATGGCGGTTAAGAACGGGGAATGCGGCTACCGGGGATGAGGCTACGGGTTATGCATGCCAGAGGACGGCGGACAAGGCTAATGCGTCACGGCGCATGGGTAAAGAACGGGGAATGAGGCTACGGGAGCTGGCGGGCGCGGCGCGCGCATGGCGCGCGCGGCGCATGGGGGTTGCATGGCGGTTGCATGGCGGCGCTCTGCGCGTGCATGCATGGAGGAGATTGCTGGCAGGCATGGAGGAGATTGCTTGAGGGCAAACAGGAGATTGCTCGCGGGCGTGGAGGAGATTGCAGGCGGGCATGGAAGCGGATGGCGAGAAATTGAGAAACATGGGAAGCGAGGCACATGCGGCTAGGCTTTGTGAGGAGGTTGTTGCGCAGGGGTTCCCTGCCCCAAGGCGCAGATTATAGATGGCGCAGCAATCAATACACTAGCCGTGCGGCATGGGGCGAGGCGAGGCCCCACCAGCGGGCAGGCACCATAATGGAGATGGCGGTTAAGAACGGGGAATGAGGCTACAGGGAGAGGATACGGGTACAGATGCCAAAGGGGACGGCGGAACAAGGATCAGCCATAGGTGTCACGGGGGATGGCTAAAGAACGGGAATGAGGCGGGTGGTACGGGTGCTGGCGCGCATGGAGCGCGGCGCGGCGCATGGAGATCGCATGCCGGCGCCCATGCATGGACGAGATTGCTGGCGGGCATACAGGAGATTGCTGGCCGGCATGGAGGAGATTGCTTGCGGGCATACAGGAGATTGCTGGCGGGCGTGGAGGAGATTGCTGGCGGGCATGGAGGAGATTGCTGGAGCCAATGGCGGCGGCGGGACTAGTAGTAGAACACAGGCGCACACCAACAATGCGTTGCTGTCACTACCTGGGTGGTATAGAGTGGATCTGGGGGCCCAGTGTCCTGTCTAGGTCCAGTGCGTGCGCGCGTGTGGGGGTTTACCCTCACCCCTACCAGGTAGCCAGCCAGTTTCCCACAAACTGAGTTTAAGGTGTCGGGCGCTAGCGCCGACACCGGTCTTATACATCATTACTGGTGTCACACAGACTGTAATATCCATCATCATCATCAGCACGTCTACAGCACGCCCACAGCACGCCCACAGCACCCACAGCACGCCGACAGCACGCCCACAGCCACCCACATCACGCCCACAGCGCGCCCACAGCACGCCCAAAACACACCAGCAGCACGCCTACAGCACGCCCACAGCACGTCTACAGCACGCCCACAGCACGCCCACAGCACGCCCACAGCCACCTACAACACGCCCACAGCACGTCTACAGCACGCCCAGAGCCACCCACAGCACGCCCACAGCACGTCTACAGCACGCCCACAGCACGCCCACAGCACGCCCGCTGCATACCTGCAGCACGCTCAGAGCACCCACACCACGCCCACAGCACGCCCACAGCCACCCATAGCACGCCCACAGCACGTCTACAGCACGTCGACAGCACGCCCACAGCCACCCACAGCACGCCAACAGCACCCACAGCACGCCCACAGCACGCCCACAGCGTGCCCACAGCATGCCCACAGCACGCCCACAGCACGTCCACAGCACGCCCACAGCACGCCCACAGCACGCTCGCAGCACACCTACAGCACGCCCACAGCGCCCACAGCACGCCGGCAGCATGCCCACGGCACGCCCAAAGCACACTTGCACGCTCGCAGCACACCTACAGCACGCCCACAGCGCCCACAGCACGCCGGCAGCATGCCCACGGCACGCCCAAAGCACACTTGCAGCACGCTCGCAGCACACCTACAGCACGCCCACAGCGCCCACAGCACGCCGGCAGCACGCCCACAGCACGCCCACAGCACACCTGCAGCACGCTTAGAGCACGCCCACAGCACGTCTACAGCACGCACACAGCACGCACACAGCACGCATGCAGCATGCGTGCAGCACGCCCGCAGCACCCACAGCACGCCCACAGCACGTCTACAGCACGCCCACAGCCACCCACAGCACGCCCACAGCACGTCTACAGCACGCCAACAGCACGCCCACAGCACGCTCGCAGCACACCTACAGCACGCCCACAGCGCCCACAGCACGCCCACAGCACGTCTACAGCACGCCCACAGCCACCCACAGCATGCCCACAGCACGTCTACAGCACGCCAACAGCACGCCCACAGCACGCTCGCAGCACACCTACAGCACGCCCACAGCGCCCACAGCACGCCCACAGCACGTCTACAGCACGCCCACAGCATGCACACAGCACGCATGCAGCACGCGTGCAGCACGTCCACAGCACCCACAGCATGCCCACAGCACGCCAACAGCACGCCCACAGCACACCTGCAGCACGCCTACAGCACGCCCACAGCACGTCTACAGCACGCCCACAGCACGCCTGCAGCACGCCCGCAGCACGCCTATAGCACGCCCACAGCACCCACAGCATGCCCTCAGCACGCCCACAGCGTGCCCACAGCACGCAAACAGCACGCTGCCAGCACGCCCACAGCACACCTGCAGCACGCCTACAGCACGCCCACAGCACGTCTACAGCACGTCCACAGCACGCCCACAGCACCCAGAGCACGCCCACAGCACACCCACAGCGTGCCCACAGCACAACATCACGCCCACAGCCACCCACAGCACGCCCACAGCACGTCTACAGCACGCCCACAGCCACCCACAGCACGCCCACAGCACGCTCACAGCACGCCTGCAGCACGCCCACAGCACCCACAGCACGCCGACAGCACGCCCACAGCCACCCACAGCACGCCCACAGCGCGCCCACAGCACGCCCACAACACACCTGCAGCACGCCTACAGCACGCCCACAGCACGCCTGCAGCACGCCCACAGCACCCACAGCACGCCGACAGCACGCCCACAGCCACCCACAGCACGCCCACAGCGCGCCCACAGCACGCCCACAACACACCTGCAGCACGCCTACAGCACGCCCACAGCACGTCTACAGCACGCCCACAGCACGTCTACAGCACACCCACAGCACGCCCACAGCACCCCCGCTGCACGCCTGCAACACGCCTACAGCACCCACAGCACGCCCACAGCACGCCCACAGCCACCCACAGCACGCCCACAGCACGTCTACAGCACGCCCACAGCCACCCACAGCACGCCCACAGCAGGTCTACAGCACGCCCACAGCACGCGCACAGCACGCTCGCAGCACGCCTGCAGCACGCCCACAGCGCCCACAGCACGCCGGCAGCACGCCCACAGCACGCCCGCAGCACGCCCGTAGCACGCCCGCAGCAAGCCCACAGCACACCTGCAGCACGCCTATAGCACGCCCACAGCACCCACAGCATGCCCTCAGCACGCCCACAGCGTGCCCACAGCACGCAAACAGCACGCTGCCAGCACGCCCACAGCACACCTGCAGCACGCCTACAGCACGCCCACAGCACGTCTACAGCACGTCCACAGCACGCCCACAGCACCCAGAGCACGCCCACAGCACACCCACAGCGTGCCCACAGCACAACATCACGCCCACAGCCACCCACAGCACGCCCACAGCACGTCTACAGCACGCCCACAGCCACCCACAGCACGCCCACAGCACGCCCACAGCACGCCTGCAGCACGCCCACAGCACCCACAGCACGCCGACAGCACGCCCACAGCCACCCACAGCACGCCCACAGCGCGCCCACAGCACGCCCACAACACACCTGCAGCACGCCTACAGCACGCCCACAGCACGCCCACAGCACCCAGAGCACGCCCACAGCACACCCACAGCGTGCCCACAGCACAACATCACGCCCACAGCCACCCACAGCACGCCCACAGCACGTCTACAGCACGCCCACAGCCACCCACAGCACGCCCACAGCACGCCCACAGCACGCCTGCAGCACGCCCACAGCACCCACAGCACGCCGACAGCACGCCCACAGACACCCACAGCACGCCCACAGCACGCCCACAGCACGCCCACAACACACCTGCAGCACGCCTACAGCACGCCCACAGCACGCCTGCAGCACGCCCACAGCACCCACAGCACGCCGACAGCACGCCCACAGCCACCCACAGCACGCCCACAGCGCGCCCACAGCACGCCCACAACACACCTGCAGCACGCCTACAGCACGCCCACAGCACGTCTACAGCACGCCCACAGCACGTCTACAGCACGCCCACAGCACGCCCACAGCACCCCCGCTGCACGCCTGCAACACGCCTACAGCACCCACAGCACGCCCACAGCACGCCCACAGCCACCCACAGCACGCCCACAGCACGTCTACAGCACGCCCACAGCCACCCACAGCACGCCCACAGCAGGTCTACAGCACGCCCACAGCACGCGCACAGCACGCTCGCAGCACGCCTGCAGCACGCCCACAGCGCCCACAGCACGCCGGCAGCACGCCCACAGCACGCCCGCAGCACGCCCGCAGCACGCCCGCAGCAAGCCCACAGCACACCTGCAGCACGCCTATAGCACGCCCACAGCACCCACAGCATGCCCTCAGCACGCCCACAGCGTGCCCACAGCACGCCAACAGCACGCTGGCAGCACGCCCACAGCACACCTGCAGCACAGCACCTTGGCAAGGTCCACTACTGGGGCTTGGGGTTTGGGTTTAGATATACAGGGTTTACAAGGAAATCCCTGGTTCCCATTTGGGCTTTGAAGTGAGCCCTGATTTTCTGTCGCCGCACCTTGGCGAGGTCCTCAATGTCGTGCACGCCGACGCCGGGCACGCCGGCGCCGCGCCCAAACTGCGGCAGCGGGGGCAGGAGGGGCGGTTGCGCTTGGGCTTCAGGCTGGGCTTGCACTTGCGGCCTCACGGGCCAGGCACATCGTTTGGGTGCATGCAGGGCATGCAGCGCTGCTGCGTGTCGCTGCTGCTGCTGCTGCTGCTGCTGCTGAAGCAGCAGCTGGATCACGGCCGCTGGGTCGTTGAAGCGGCACCCAGCACTCGCAGCACTCACAGCACACCCAGCAAGACCCAGCACTCGCCTTGGAGTGGAAGCGGCATCCGAAGCCGTCTTTCATGAGGGACTCGCACTCCTCATCGATGCGCCCAGACTTGACGACCGCTTTGTTGATGCAGTACTGCGTGCGAGATGCCTGCATGCGCGCCAGCGGTGGCGGTGGCGAGGGCAGGGGCGCGGCGCGGTTGAAGGAGGTAGGCCAGGCGGCGTAGAAGCAGAGTGGTGCACGCAAGGCAGGCACGGGCAGCAGCGCGTCGCACCCACTCCACTCTGCCGCACACCACCCCGACATCAGCTTACCAGGATTGCCATGCTCGGCTTGTACGGCGTCCGCTTGAGCTCGCGCACCACCTGCGCGATCTGTGAGTGTGTGCGCGTGGCGTAGAAGATGCGCGGCAGCTTAGGGATGTTGGCGCTGCTCCCCTGGCCCCACTTGCTGGGCCCTGCACCCGCGCCCACGCTGCTGCTTTTCCCTGCCGCTGCTCCCGCTGTCGTGCTGCCTGCGAGGCCACTCGGGTCGCCACCTGCCCCGTGGCTCTGGCCCTTCCCGCCTCCGCCCGCTGCAGCCTCCGCCTCCCGCCGCCCCGCCTCCGCATGCTCCACCGCCCGCCGCGTGTGCATCTCCGCGATCTCGCGCCTGCGCTTTTGCTGCCACGCGAGCGCTGAGCACAGCAGCGACAGCGTCTTGCCGCTGCCGGTGGGCGCCTCCAGCAGCGCGTTGTCCTCGTCGTTCAGTGCCTGGCGCGCATGGGCGCAGCAGCGCGTGACGGGTGGGGCATGCAGGGTGGGAAGGACAGCATGTTGGCATGTCGGGCGCATGCGTGCATGCTCTGCATGGGGCGCGTGTGCATGGACGCCGACCCATGCCCACCTCACCTGGATCAGTTTCGCCATAAGACACAGCTGCACCCCGTACGGTACATGGGGGAACGATACTTGACAGCCGCCGATCCTGTGCTGAGTGCCCATGCTGAGCCGGCTAGCTCAAAAAACGAGATTTCGTGGCTCAGCTGCGCGAGGCTGCGCTCGTGGGTAGGAGCCACATGGGTTGCCGCGCAGCTAGACACGCCTAGGGGCGCAAGGTGCGGCAATAGGGGCTCTGTCCAGTTCTCATGTTTATGTATTTGCATTCTATACTTTTCCTCACACCGACCCCGGACGTCCCTACTCGCGTGCATTACACGTTCATACTCACACCCTCGACATGGAGGCCGTGACGTTTTCGGCGTTCGAGCAGCGCGCGGCCGAGGCGGAGGCGCGACTATCCATGCTGGAGCTTAAACTGGCGGGTGCGTGGCTCGCCATCTATCGCCAGCGCAGTCGCATGATGCGTAGACGCGCGTGGTGTCGCCCGTGCCGTGGCGCTGTGCCCATGCATGCATGGACTGACCTGCATGGCACCTGGTGCCTCACCTCGCGCAGGCGCGGCAGGCGGCGGCAGCACAGCTGATCTCACTGAGCTGATCTCATTGCGGGACATGCTTGTTGCGGCACGCGAGGCAACGGTGGAGCTGCAGAAGGAGCGTGACCAGGTAGGAGCTGCGGGGCGGCTGTGGCCGCGCGCGCATGTAGCAGACGACGGCCGCAGCATGTGGCATGACTGCTCAAGCGTGCGCATGGCAGCCTTGGAGCCGCGCCACTGACCTGTGCCTCAGCACACATGCATGCATACAACCAGGCATGGTGAGGACGCGGGGAGACGGCGGCACACACGCACCCGCAAGCAAACGACGACCCACGCACCCACACCCATGCTCGAGCCCACCCGCCAGCTCGGTGAACACTCACAAACCGCGTGTGCAGGTCGTCAACGAGAGCGCAAAGCTCAAGTACCAGGTGCTGCACCTGAAGCGCGCGCTGATGGAGGCTGACGAGAAGGTGGCGGCGGCAAAGGCGTGACGGCCGTGATGGAATATGCTGCTGCTGCCGCTGTGTGCGGTCGGTTGGTCCTGTCCTTCCCGGTGACGGTTATTCGCCAGGCGTCTGTTTTGACGGTGTGCCAGCGGCGGCTTGCCACGGCCGCAGGTTCGGCCGTTGTGTGCAGGACCTGCACCGGGGCTTCCTGTGACGACGCTTTTGTTAATGGGTAGATGGGATGGTAGATGCGATGGCTATGTCTAGATTTGCAGCACTTCTGCTGCTGTGTTCGGAATTGTGTAGGAACGAACTGTAATGGTTTCATTGTTGCGGTTTCGGTTTCGTTCGGTTTCGTTCAGTTACGGTTTCGTTTGAAGAAACAACTGGCAGTGATCTTTATCTGCACACAACCGGTGCCTCTATTGACTTTTTCTGGCGTATGCTATCCCGATCAGCTCGCCGAACAGCCCCTGCCGGCAGAACTCGATCCATACCTCGCGGATTTGTGGCACCTCCGGCAGCACGTTCCTACCCCGGCCAGCGCCTTGGGGCCATGGGAGCGGACGGCTCTGATGGCAGTGGGCGCACCATCTTCGTCCTGGGCCTAACAGGCAAGCAAACTTTTGTGCGATGCGATGTGTGCTCAGATGCGTGTGCGGTGTTGGTGGGCCATGCTCCCCACCAACATTGTTGCTGTGCAGCTGTGTCCCATCAGGCACGTTTACGTGTGCGGGGGATGGACGTTGGCAGGCAGGGGCACGCACGCTGCGAGCTGTGCTGTACGCATGCAAGCGCTCATGCGCCATGCACTCAGCCATGCGCATGCCCGCGGCGCATGGCATGTAGCGTGTGCCTTCAGACCCTGTTTGCTGTCAGATGCAGCACCCCGTGGCCGGCGCTGGTGCTGGAAATGGCGCTGAAGAGCTGCTGCTGCTGCTGGTCATGTGATGGTGTGCAGGCTCCATCGGCATGGGCAAGTCAACGGTGGGCAAGTTCTTCACCGCACTAGGTGTGCCACTGCTTGACGCAGACCAGGTGTGTGTGTGTGTGTGTGTGTGTGTGTGTGTGTATGTGTGTTCGTGCATGTGTGTGTATGTGTGTGTGTGTGCGTGCTAGTGTGTGTGTGTGTGTGTGTCACGTGGCGTGCTTTGCGCCGTGCCCGTATTATCAGCTAGGCGCTCGATGAATGGGAGGACAATGAAGTGTGCGCGAGCCTGGTGGCATAATTGAGCGCTGGGGGACGGCCAATCCATGGACCGCACACGCACAGCGGCAGCAGCGGCGGCAGCAGCGGCGGTGGCAGCGGCGGTTGCAGTGGCCGCGGCGGTAACAGCGGCGGCGGCAGCGGCATTGGCAATGGTGGCGGTGGCAGCGGGAGCGGCGGCAACGGCATTGGCAATGGTGGCGGTGGCAGCGGGAGCGGCGGCAACGGCATTGGCAATGGTGGCGGTGGCAGCGGGAGCGGCGGCAGCAGCAGCAGCAGCAGCAGCGGCGGTACCAGTGGCAGCAGCGGGAGCAGCAGCGGCAGCAGCAGCAGCAGCAGCGGCGGCAGTTTCAGCGGCGGCAGCGGTGGCAGCGGAAGCAGGCATTGCATGGTGCAGTGCATGTTACCCAACAACATCCTCGCCACCCGCCATCCCATCCGCAGGTGTTCCACGACATGTACGCGCCCGGGGGGCGGGCCGTCGCCCCGATCGGGTCTGCCTTCCCATCCGCGGTCGTCCATGGTGCCGTGTCTCGATCGGCGCTCACACACACACACACACACACACATGCACACACACACGCCATGCACAGGTGGTCCACGACATGTACGCGCCCGGGCGGCGGGCCGTCGCCCCAATCGGGTCTACGTTCCCATTTGCGGTCATCAACGGCACAGAACACACAATACTCACACACACACACACAAGCACACACACCTCGTGCTCAGGTGGTCCACGACATGTACGCGCCCGGGGGCCGGGCCGTCGCCCCCATCGGGTCTGCATTCCCATCCGCTGTCGTTGATGGTGCCGTGTCCCGACCGGCGCTCTCGGCGGCGGTGCTTGGCGACAATGGCGCGATGAAGCGGCTCGAGGCGATCGTGCACCCGCTGGTGTCGGACGATCGGGCGCGATTCTTGCGAGAGGTGGGTGGGTGTGGGGGTAGGGGGGGTGGTGTGTGTGTGTGTGTGTGTGTGTGTGTGTGTGTGTGTTTATGCATCTTGCGCTTCCTACAAGAGGTGTGTGTGGTGATGATTTGTCGGTTTGTTTGGGCTCGCTCAAGCTGAAGCTTTTAACACGCGCTGCATACGCTAGGGGGCTTCGGCCGCTTCTCTTCTCCCGTCACCACGCCACTCTGGAATCAATTAGGGGGGGGGCTGTGCTTCCTGTGCACGCCCTCGGCTTTTCAGGGTGCTCAGAAGTGGGGGAGTTGTGGGTATCACAGACCTATACGTTTGATCATTTACCACCACGCTCCTCCTTCTGATGCCCCCCCCCCCTGCAGAGCGCTGTCCATGGCCACTCTCTCGTCGTGCGCAACACCCCACTGCTCCGCTGTACGAGACCTCCGGGCGCGTACGCATACAACCTGTAAACCCAACACACGGATGCCCCCTCCACCCCCCCTGCATAGCGCTGCCCATGGCCCCTCTCTCGTCGTGCTCGACACCCCACTGCTCCGCTGTACGAGACCTCCGGGCGCGTACGCATACAACCTGTAAACCCCACACGGATGCCCCCTCCACCCCCCCTGCATAGCGCTGCCCATGGCCCCTCTCTCGTCGTGCTCGACACCCCACTGCTCCACTGTACGAGACCTCCGGGCGCGTACGCATACAACCTTTAAACCCCACACGGATGCCCCCCCCCACCCCCCCTGCATAGCGCTGCCCATGGCCCCTCTCTCGTCGTGCTCGACACCCCACTGCTCCACTGTACGAGACCTCCGGGCGCGTACGCATACAACCTTTAAACCCCACACGGATGCCCCCCCCCACCCCCCCTGCATAGCGCTGCCCATGGCCCCTCTCTCGTCGTGCTCGACACCCCACTGCTCCGCTGTACGAGACCTCCGGGCGCGTACGCATACAACCTGTAAAACCCACACACGGATGCCCCCCCCCCACCCACCCCTGCATAGCGCTGCCCATGGCCCCTCTCTCGTCGTGCGCAACGCCCCACTGCTCCGCTGTACGAGGCCTCCGGGCGCGTACGCATACCAGTGTTTCCGTTAGCCACCCCGCACACCGCAAACATGCATTTGCGGTATGAGATTGGCAGATTTGGGCCGACGTTTTTGTCACGAAAAGGGCGTCTGGGTGAGACTTCAGAACGGGCGGCGAGGCCCGGGACGAGCCAGCATTTCCCAGTGCCAGCATATTCCCAATGCCAGCATTCTCCCAATGGAACCACTGCTACGTACAACCTGCAAAAAACGCATACGGATGCCCCTCCACACACACACACACACACCTGCAGAACGCTTCCCATGGCCACTTTCTCGTCGTCCCACTTCTCTGCTGAAAGAGACCTCCAGGCGCGTACGCGTTCAACCTTTGAAACCCGCATACGGTTGCTGTGTTCTCACGCAGTGCGGGTTCTGCCTGCATGCCTCGGGGATTGAGTGCGCAAGCACACGACTAATACGCCATCAAAGGCGTCCAACACGACTGTAAAATCGATCACCACTGACACACACCCCCTACAGAGTGCTGCCTGATGCCCCCCCCCCCCCCTTGCAGAGCGCCGCCCATGGCCACTCTCTCGTCGTGCTCGACATCCCGCTGCTGTACGAGTACGCATACGCCCTGCAACACCCACACACAGAGTGTAGTACTCGCGGTAGTTGAGCGCCATGAGACGTGTAATAGCTTACAGATTATTCCCCTGCATGGTGCCGTGTGTGGCCATGCGGGTCTCTGGCGTGGAAGTACAAACCACAAGTGTCAGGATGTGACACGGATGCCCCCCCCCCCCCTGCAGAGCGCCGCCCAGGGTCACTCTCTCGTCGTGCTCGACATCCCGCTGCTGTACGAGACACACCTGGTGCGTGGTATTATGTATAGGTTTGGGGATAAGTGCGAGCTGGTTCCGGGTTAGGCTCGGCACCCTTGGTATGTGGTGCCTACACACACACAAACACACACACACACACACACACACGACATCCCGATGCAGTGCGAGACGCGCCTGGTGCGTTTGATGATGCTGGTGTTTTTTACAGTGTGTGTGACACTAGGTTTAGGGCTGGGGACTAGGGTTGAGCTGTTTCCGGTGTAGGTTTGACCCCCTTGGTCTGGGGTGCCTGGCGGTGCCGACACACACAACGCACATGCAACACACACACACACGCAACACACACGCACACACGACATCCCGCTGCTGTACAAGACACACCTGGTGCGTTTCAGGGTTTGGGATTAGGGTGAACTGTCCCCGGTTTAAGTTTGCCCCCCTTGAGCTTGCACACACACACACACACACATACACACACACACACACACACGCACACACGCACACGCACGCATGCATGCAGGAGGGCGAAGTCGACGCGATCGCGGTCGTGTCTGCAGGCGTGCAGAGGGAGCGCGTGCATATCTGCCCACCCACACACACACACACACACACACACACGCATGTAGGAGGGCGAAGTCGACGCGATCGCGGTCGTGTCGGCGCCCGCAAGCGTGCAGAGGGAACGCGTGCTCGCGCGGCCGGGCATGACTGAGCAGAGGTTTGACGCCATCCTGGCGCGACAGGTGCGCATGCCACACGCGCAAAGATACGCGTGCTAAGATACGCGTGCAGCACACACATTCAACTCATACAAGCATACAGCACACACAAGCACACAGCACACACGCATGCATATTTGCACGGAATGAGCATGACCGAGCAGAAGTTTGACGCCGTTTTGGCGTGGCAGGTGCGCGTGCCGCTCGCGCAAAGATACGCGTGCAAAGATTCGCGTGCAACACACACACACACACACACGCACACATGCACGCAACACATACACGCGCACAGCACAGCACAACGCACACAGTATACAGCACACACGCATGCTCACGCGGCCGGGCATGACCAAGCAGAGGTTTGACACCATCCTGGCGCGGCAGGTGCGCCTGCCACACACGCACAGAAACGCGTGCAACACACACACACACACACACACACACACAATCACGTGCGCGCTACATACACGCGCACAGCACAGCACAACGCACACAGTATACAGCACACGCGCATGCTCGTGCGACCGGGCATGACTGGGCAGAGGTTTGACGCCGTGTTGGCGCGGCAGGTGCGCGTGCCACACGCGCACAGATACGCGTGCAACACACACACACACACACACACACACACATGCGCGCAACATACACGCGCACAGCACAGCACAACGCACACAGTATACAGTACACATGCATGCTCGTGCGACCGGGCATGACCAAGCCGAGGTTTGGCGACATCCTGGCTCGGCAGGCGCACAGACACGCGTGCAACACACACATGTGCGCAGCGCACAGCGCAGCATAGCACAGCACAGCGCACACACACGCTCGGCCTCGCGCCCATCACAAACACATGCACGCACGCAAGAGCGCCCACCATCTCTGCCAAGCCACGTGTCCACGCGCGTAGCACACACACACAGACACACACACATTCGTGCACAGCACACATGCATACACGCACACACACACACACACACACACCTCTGTCGGTGCACGCAGTTTTGCACAAAGAAACCCACGCACACTGTCATGGTGCCCCCCCTGTCTCTGATAGCCTGCCCCGCGAGGCAGATCCCTCAACCCCGCGCCCTGAGGGTGCACACTGTCAACTGTGGTCGATTTAACAGTCTGTCGGACGCCTTTGATGGCGCATTGGACCCTAGGAAAGAGGCCGGCAGCTGTCAAAATCAGACCCCTAGCGTGCCATCTGCCATCATGATTGCTGTGCATGCGGTGCGTGTCTCAAAACAGGCGACAAGAAAGTCGGCCATCTCGTGCCAGAACCTGGGGTTCTCCTGGCCTGGCCGAGGATTCATAACTCAACGCACTGTAAACTGTGCACCCGCCCCCTGAAACCCTAGGTGCCCGACGAGGAGAAGCGGCGGCGCGCAGACTTCGTGGTGGACACGTCAGTGTCGCGTGAGGAGACCGAGGCGCACGTCGCCACGCTGGTCAAGGCGCTGCGAGGCAGGCGGGGGAGGGCAGTGGCGGCGTAGGCAACAGGGGGACAGAGGGAGGAGAGAGGAGAGAGCACTCCGGGCACGACCCCTGGTCCTGAGCGATCCTGGGCGGTCCTGAAGACCAGACCAGTCCCAGGACCGGTCATGGGACCGTGCTGACCTGGGCTGGGGAAGGCTGAAGGAGAGGAGAGCTGGGGCCATGGCTGGAGAGAGAGAGATGGAAGGGAGGAGAGACGGACGAGAGACCTAAATACGCGCGTTGGTGTTGCGTGCTGAGGCTGGGGCGCACATGGCGCTGAAGGTCGGGCCGGGGAGGGGCCTTGAGGTTTAAAGGGAAGAGAGGGGGAGGAGACAGGATAGAGGGAATTGAGAAGAGAATCGAGATAGAAACAAGAGTGAGGAAGAGGGGAGCAAGACACGTTGGCGCTGGTCAAGGTGCTGGGGGGCAAGGCGGGGCCCGGGAGCGGGAACTTCACGCTACGTACTGTATACAGTCACCACCCGGCGGCACCTAGGGCCTATAGGAGGCCCTAGGTGCCGCCGGGTGGTGACTGTTGTTACCGTTGTAGCTAGCTTGCTACAACGGCCGCCCCGGGCCGATATCCTTCTCCCTGGTAGCCTGCCTCACAATCCCACGCCCAAAGTTTGTGTCAAGTAAACCTGTAAAAGTACGCTTCGTTGCTACATTGGTCGAGGCACTGCAGGGGAGGGGAGCAGCACCAGCAAATGGCAGCACAGTGTCGGGGGACACTGGTCTGGAGAAGGGGCGGGGGGGGGGGGGGCGGTCTGCATCACAGGGAGAGACTGGTCAGGGCAGGACACAGGGCGGGAGCAGGAAGGGGAAGGGGGGAGCACAACAGGTTTGGCGCAACCACTGCACACAGCTGCAGGTGCTGGTGCTGAGTCAGGTGGCACTCCAGCCAAGCAGCTCACGAGGGCGGCTGCTAGCTCCTGGAAGCTATGGCTGCTGTGCCATGGCACATGGCCAAGCTGTGCCAAGCTGTGGCTGCTAGGGCGAGCAGCTGGATCGGCAGGCCAATGGGGGGTAGCTACTATAGTACCTGCATGCTATGCAGCACCCAGTTGGCAGTGGCGCGGAGAGGGGGGGACAGTCAGCGGAGCGAGGTGGGGGGGGGGCGACAGCTGAGCGCAGAGGCTGCTGGACCTAAGTCGCGAATACCGTGCTCCAGGCGCTCGCCGCCGTCCCAATTTTCAAAGAGGCCGTCCTCGCAAACGTCGTGGCTGGTGTCGGTGGTGGCGGATGTGCCGGGTTGGAGGAGATAAGAACGTTGATCCTCGACATGAGCGTGGGTACATCTGGTAGGTAGCACTATTATTATTACCCTGGTACATCTGGCAACACCGTTGATCCGGGGCGATGAGGTTGCTACAGTCAGGTCACACGACGACAGTAAGAGGGAGGGTCGGAAGCGTAACAGGCACTGGGATAGTATAGTCGAGGCGTTCACTCACGCGCAGGGGTCCTCCGGGTGCGCACATATAAAACACCTTTATAACCTGAGGATAAAGAGACGCCCACAGAACACTCTGAGTCGTACGCATACCTGCCAGGACTTGCATTTTTTTGATTTGGAGGGGACAAACGTGGGGAGGTCACTTGAGAGTCCTTGTAGTGCAAACAATGCGAGCCAAACTCGCGCCACAGACTGTGGCACTTCCTTGCGACGCGCAAGGAAAATACTGAAACGGTTTATTGCGTCTTCGGGGGCCTTGGCCAGTGGATGTGGGCCCCCTGTCAGTGCGTCCCCTACCACCAGTAGCCACCCATCCCACATGGGCGCTCAGGCGCCGCTACGCGCCGAGCACGGCCCTTATTATACGCCCTAGTTAGGTGAGGCGTCTTTGCCTGCGACATCCATCATCAGGCGACTGCCCACTGAGAGAAGGTGTAGAAGGCGCCGGCCCTAGAAATTCCTCACCCACGCCCCAGGGCCCTTCACAGGGATATCCAGATCGATCTGGGAGCGCACGTGCCCAACCTCGAAAACCTTGAATCCCCAGCAGCAACTTCCGAGAAGCCAAGCCCAGATCTGCGTGGCATGCGTGGCCTTGCGTGCTCTCTAAGTAGAGCTGCCATAGACGTGTAGTCTAGGCCTTGACTTACGCCCCGGGGTCTTCCGGGCGCATTCGTTTAGACCTGTAAAGCCGGCCCGCCCACACGAGCGGACCGCCGCACGAGTGCACTGTACGCCTTGCGTGTAGGGCCGCCACAAAACATGCCCCTCGACTTACCCCTCGACTTGCCCCTCGACTTGCCACATGCCCCTCAACTTGCCACGTGCAGCAACTAGTAATGGCAGCCCGCCGCCCGAGGCAGCTCCCTCAATCCCACCCCACGCGCCCCGAAGGTGCGCGCACCGTCAGCTGTAAACGGGAAAGTCAACTAGTTGGATTGGATTGTTCCCTCGCCCTACCACATTCCCAACGCCAGAGGCGGCGCCTGAGGCGCCGCCTTGACTTGCGCAGATGAGGCGGCGCCTCAGGCGCTCCGACCCCCTAGACGTGTCGTCTAGGCCTAAACTCACGCCCCGAGGTCCTCCGGGCGCACGTGCAAAACTTGTAAAACCCGCCATGGGGGCGGGCCTGTAAACAATGGAAACACTGGAGCGCCGGGCGTTAGGCGGTGGGGCGCTTGGACGGGGGTGGGGTCGTGGTAGCCCGCCTCCTGACTCAGCTCCCGCTCAATCACACGCCCCTAGGGTACGCGCTGTAAACCGGGGAGGGGGGAGAGGCACAACAGCAGAGGCAGTGCTTGACGCTTGCGCGGGGGTTTGCGCTTGCGCGCGGTTTGCGCTTGCGCGGGGGGTTGCGCTTGCACGGGGGGTTGCGCTTGCGCAGGGGGTTGCGTTTGCGCGGGGGGTTGCGCTTGCGTTGGGGGTTTCGCTTGCGCTTGCGCTTGCGCTGGGGGTGGCGCTTGCGCTTGCGCTTGCGCTGGGGGTGGCGCTTGCGGGCGCTGCAATCGGCTCAGCTCGCACATTCGTGTAGGTTGCGCCCCGTCGCTGCTGCCCGCGGCCCTGCGCTGCGCCGCGCCGCCCCCCCCCCTCCCCCGCCCCAGCCGCGCCGTGGTGACGCTCCAAGACGACCGCCGCTGACGGTCTCCACGACGGACGTGGAGAGACCCTGAAGAGGCCCTGGCGCTGCCGCCGCCGACGGTCACGGTGAAGACGTTGACGTCGTGCTCCTGCGGTGCGCCGCCGTGCCCTTGGACCCTTCTCCGCCTCAGCGCCGATGTGAAGAGAGGCCCCGGAACAGGCGCCGCGAACAGGACCCGAAACTGCTGGAACCGAAACTTGTCACAGCGCCGACGTGGAAGTCGCGCTCCTGCGGTGCGCCGCCAAGCCCTTGGGCCCGCCCCGCCCGCCTCAGCCCCGACGCAGAGAGAGGCCCCCAAACTGCCGCCGCGGGCGTTCACAGCGCCGGCTCGAAGGAGGCCGGGCACCTGGCACTGCCCGCCTTGCCCTTGGACCCGGCGCTGCGCTGCGCCGTTTGCCTTGCCCCGCCTCAGCTGCGGTGATGCCTCGAGACGGTCACGTCGCCGGTGTGCTGCTGCTGCTGCTGCGCTGCACTGCGCTGCACTGCGCTGCGCTGCCCCCCGCCTCAACCTCACCGCGGTGATGCCTCGAGACGTTCACGGCGCCTGCACTGCTGCTCGCTGCGCTGCGCTGCGCTGCCCCCCGCCTCAGCCGCACCGCGGTGATGCCTCGAGACGGTCACGGCGCAGACGTGGACGTCGCGGTCCTGCGGTGCGCCGCCTTTCCCTTCGGCCCGCCCCCGCCTCCGCCCTTGGCCTTGGTGTCTGCTAGCCGGTTCACGCGAACGTCGGTGTCGAAGCCGCCGAGGGCCGCGGGCAGGCGCTCGAAGAAGGCAAACGGCTGAGCGTGCGTGTACAGGGTGGGCGGGTATAAGAGGTTGTGCGTGTGCGTGCGTGTGTTTGTGTGTGTGGGGGGGGTGGGTGGGGTGGGGGGGGCTGCCGGCAGGCGCTCGACGAAGGCAAACGGCTGTGCAGGGGGTGGGGTGGGTGGGTGGGTGGGCGGGTGGGTGGGTGGATGAGGCTGTGTAGGCGCGCGCGCGTGTGTCTGTCTGTGTGTGTGTGTGTGTGTGGTTGACGACAACAACCCCCACTCCGCCCACCGCATGCTGTCCAAACTCGTCGACCGCCCCCCTTCCGCCGCCCTCCCTGCCCTCCGTGTCGGCGACCACCTGTGCTTTGGAGCTCAGGCGGTGGCAGACGCGTTTGGAGAATATTTCCGTGTCCTCCACACTCCACTCCGCTCGGAAGTCGACGAAGTCACCCTCGCCTCCCACCTCATCTTCACACCCACCACCCCCGCACCGGCCCCGTCTCCCTCCCCCTCCTCCTCCTACACTGCCCCCGCTCCGCCTCCATCCCCCTACCCCTCCCTCCCTCCCCCTCCTCGTCTCCCCCCCCCCCTCCCTCCCCCTCCCCCCCCTCCCCCCCCCTCCCTCCCCGTCCCTCCTCCCCTCCCCTTCCCTCCCCTCTCTCCTCCACTTTCGCCCCCCTCCCCTTCCCCCTCATCCTCCCCCCCTTGCCTCCCCTCCCTCTCTGAGCGAGGTGGTCTCCGCGATCAAATCCCTCAGGAACTCTGCCCCCGGCTCTGACAACATCACCTCCCCCCTCCTCAAACACGGCGGCACCGCAACCGCAACCGCCCTCCACCAGATCATCCTTACCTGTTGGAACACCACCTCCATCCCCGCCGCGTGGAACCAAGCAGACATCTGCCCCCTCTACAAGGGCGCATCCTCGGGCCCACCCACGCGCAGCAAGTCCTACCGCGGCATCTCCCTCCTGCCCGTCGCTGGCAAGGTCTACACTCACATCCTCCTCAACCGCCTCAAGCTCCAGCTGGAGCCCACCCTCCACACTTCCCAGTTTGGCTTCCGTCCGGGCCGCGGCACCTCCGATGCCATCTTCCCCCCTCCATGTGGCTTACGTCGACCTGTCCAAGGCGTTCGACAGTGTCAACCACGCCGCCCTTTGGAAAACCCTCCTCCACCGCGGCGCGCACCCTGCCCTCCTTGCACGCATCGAAAGCCTCTACTCTGGTGCCACCGCCAGAGCCCGAGTCAACGGTGCATACTCCGCCCCTTTCCCTCTCAAAGCTGGCGTCAAGCAAGGCTGCCCCCTCTCCCCCCTCCTCTTCAATGTCTACATCGACACAGTTGTCCGGTCCCTGATTGCCCAGCTCCCCAACGCTGGCATTCAAATTGGCTACATGATCGACGGAAAACTGTACACCCCTGAGTCCCGCAAGGACTTTTTGACCACCATCCTCCCCCTCCTTCTCTACGCCGACGACATCGCCCTGCTCGCCCCCTCCGAGGAAGACCTCCGCACCATGCTCACCCTCGACCACATCTGTTCAGACCTGGCCCTTGCGATCAACTACGACAAAACCGTGGCACAATCCCTCGGCCACCCTTCTGCCCACACCGTCCCCTCCGCCCCTATCACCATCCCCTCCAACTCCTCATCTACCCCCCACCTGGTCCACTCCACCTCCAAGTTCAAATACCTGGGAAGTATTCTGTCCTCCCCCGCCGCCCCTTCTGATGACGCTCCCAACACGTCTGATTCCGACATCCTCGACTCGGAGATCTCACGCCGGATCGGAAGTGCCTGGTACGCCTTCAACCGTCTCACTCCCCGGTTCTGGAACTCCAACTCAATCTCTCCCACTACCAAGATCCAGAGCACACCTGTACGTTCCCCATCATCGACACGATCAACAAGCACCGTGCTACGTTCATCGGCTCCCTCATCCGCCGCCTCCCACCTCCCCCGTCCCCCCGCCCCTCCATCTCCACACACCCGCCCGTCCCTTCTCCCCCCCACTCCCTCCCGACATCATATACCCCCCCACTGCCGCCCTTTTCGCGTACCGCCGACCGGACATGACTTCGCTCTATGCCGGCGGCGCCATCACATCCTACCGGCTCAGCGCCGGCGACTTTTTCGCCCACTCCGTCAAGTTCCGTTCCTCCGCAAACACCCACTTTTCCAACTTCAAACGCGACATCTCCAAGCACCCCGAGTTCATGGACCTCTTGTCCAAGCGAGTCACACCCGAGTGGATCCTCTTAGCGAGATTTCCACAACTGTGGAGGTCAATCTGCCGAGACCTAGTTTAAACTCAGTCGAAGCGGAGTGACGAACACAGCCGTCAGTGACCCGCATTTGCCCTTTTCCCCCACTGCTTTTTGAATGAGGTTATTCACCCTCTTGTTGGCGCACGGTTGGTCACCCGCCTCCAAATGGAATTTCCTCAATGATTACCAGAAACAGCCTATCTAGGTCTGCCGTGCAGAGTTCTCTGTAACGATATATCTCTCTCTCATGTGTGTGTGTGTGTGTGCGTGTGTGTGTGTGTATGTGTGTGTGTGTATGTGTGTGTGCTTCGAGGCCGCTGAGGGCAGCCGGGAGGCGCTCAAAGAAGGCAAACGGCTGTGCATAGAGAGGGGGTAGGGGGGGGGGGTAGGCTGTGCAGGAGGGCGCGCGCACACAAAAACATGCATCCACACACACACACGCACACACGCCCCCCCATCCCCCACACGCACCGGGGCTGGCATGGGGTCGCGCAGGAACGGCGGGCGCATGAGCCAGCAGCCGACAGCAGATATGACCAGCGGCCAACCCAGCAGATAGACCACAACGCACACGGCGAAGAGCACAACGGCGACGCCGATCGTGGCCGCCGGGTCTGCCCACGAGACCAGCGCGTGGAAGCGCTCGAACACGACGGCGATGTCGTCCAGGTAGTTCTGCAATGGAGGGCGAGGGGGGCAGGGCGTACGTGTGTGTGTGTGTGTGTGTGCGTGCGTGCGTGTGTGTGAGTGCGTGTGTCGTCGTCAAAAGCTTAAAACAATGGGAGCGCCTAGACCCTGAGCGAAAACAAGATCCCCAAAGTCTAAAGCCAGTGAGGCGACCGCACCCCCCCTCCAGCACAGTCCCCCGTTGTGGCGTTGCCCCTCCACCCCGGCCCGCCCGGCTCTCCCTCCCCCCACAGCCTGGGCCTTCCACACCTGGGCAAGCACCACGTGCTCGACACCGCCTGCTCTTTCTGCCTCGCTTCAGTCGCGCCAGCCCTTGCTCAAGACAACCCCCCCACAAAGAGCTGCAACTCGCCCAAACCTGCACGGATTCTAACGCAACCGGGCTCACTTGGTAGCAGCAGACAGTAACAGTAATAATCTGGGCCAGCGTGCTCGACACCGCCTGCTCTTTCTGCTTCTCTTCAGCCGCGCCAGCCCTTGCTCAAGACAACCCCCCCACAAAGAGTTGCAACTCGCCCAAACCTGCACGGATTCTAACGCAACCGGGCTCACTTGGTAGCAGCAGACAGTAACAGTAATAATCTGGGCCAGCGTGCTCGACACCGCCTGCTCTTTCTGCTTCTCTTCAGCCGCGCCAGCCCTTGCTCAAGACAAAGCACTCAAAACGAGTTACAAATCGCTCAAACCTGCACGGATTCTAACGCAACCGGGCCCACTGGATAGCAGCAGACAGTCACAGTAAGCATCTGGGCCAGCGTGCTCGACACCGTCTGCTCTTTCTGCCTCTCTTCAGTTGCGCCAGCCCTTGCTAAGACAAACTCCTACTACCGAGCTGCAACTCGCAATTCGCAACTGCAACGCAGCCGGGCT
>VFSX01000129.1:312500-335000 GCA_016618255.1 Chlamydomonas sp. UWO 241
GGAGGATATGGGGCTGTGAAAGAAAACAGCAAGAAGCAGCAAAATAACAGGGGTCCACACCAGCTCGTGCACCATGTGGAGGCATGCGAGGCGAGGTGGCGGCGTGAGTGGACGACCTGCGACAGGGGGCATGAAAGAGGGTGGGGTGGGGTGGTGGCTGGTGGGGTGGGTGATAGAGGGGGCTGGTAACAGCAAACTGAGGGGTTGGTGATAGAAGGGGCTGTAAACAGCAAACTATGAGCTGAGCATTCCAACATTTCTAAAACAGCAATACAATAAGGACCAATGAGGGGCCGCAGCAAATACGCGCAGCGCCTCCCCCCCTCGCATCAATGCTACTCACTATGCAACTCCAAATCCCACCTTTAGCAGCCACATGCGGAGCGTGGCCACCGCAAGGCGATAGGTAGAAGAGCAGCTGTCCCAAAATATCAGAAAAACAGCCGGCACCAAAGAGGGGTCAAGGCTGCCCTGATGCCCACCTTCAGCAGCCACATGAGCAGCGTCAGTATCGCGAGCGATGGGTAGATGAGCAGCTGTTGCAAAAAAAATAGCAAAAGAAAACCGCCAGAGAAGGGCTGGAGCGAACAGGCGCAGTGCGCGAATGGAGCACCTGATCCCCGAACATCAACACCACGCATTATCCAACTCCAAATCCCACCTTCAGCAGCCACATGAGCAGCGTTGGCACCGCGAGCGATGGGTAGAAGAGCAGCATCATGAGCGCTGCCCACGCAGACAGGGAGTCCACCGGGCTGCTGAACGACTTGATGTGCTCGAACCCGTCGGCCATCATGCCGAGGCCGGCAAGACCAGCCTTGACGCGCGCAAAGTTTTCCTGTGATGTGATGTGGCCATTATAATGGTATGATCCGTTTTAGAGTGTGATGTCATCAGAGAAGACAGAGAGTCCACTGGGCTGCTGAACGACTTGATGTGCTCAAAGCCGTCGGCCATCATGCCGAGGCCGGCAAGACCCGCCTTGACGCTCGCAAAGTTCTCCTATGGTGAGATGTACGCCGTCAGAGTGTGAGAGTGTGATGTCATCAGAGTGACCTCGGGTTGTCAGTAGGAGTCATCAGAGTGGGTAGAGATGTGAAAGGGCTGCGGAACGACTCAATGTGCTCAAACCCGTCGGCCATCATGCCGAGGCCGGCAAGACCCGCCTTGACGCGTGCAAAGTTTTCCTGTGGCGTGATGTGTACGCCATCAGAGTGAGCGAGTGTGATGCCATCAAAGCGACCTTTGGCTGTCAACGTGTGATGTCTCGGAGTGGGGTCTCAAGGCGAGGCGTGGGATAACGTGCTCGAAGCCGTCGGCCATCATGCCGAGCTAGGCAAGACCCGCCTGGACACGCAAGAAGTCCTTCTGTGGCGTGGTACGCCATCAGAGTGTGAGAGTGTCATCAGAGTGACCTCGGGTCGTCATTGCGAGTCATCAGAGTGGGTAGAGAGACGTGAAGGGCTGCTGATCGACTCGATGTGGAGAACTCGTCGCACATGCCGAGTGATGTGCCATCAGAGCGAGTGAGCAGAGTGAGTGATGTCACAGTGACCTGTAAAAGTAATCGTTCATCAGAGTGACCGAGCGCCGACCAAAGAGTGACCGAGCGTCGTCAGAGCGAGTCAGCGTGACGTCTTCAGGGTGAACTGTTAGAGTAACCGTTCAGCAGAGTGACCGCTCATCAGAGTGACCTATCCGAGTGATTTCTCAGGCAGGGTGTGCAGGGGTAGGTGTTGGATGGCGATGTGCTCTTGAAATTCCCTTGGACATCATTTAATAACAAAAAACAATCCTAATAATAGGCAGACAAAAATACAACACCTTGATCTGGTTGACGCTGAACTCCTGCCGCCGGTTGGCGAGCATCTCGCGCACCCACACATCCAATGACACAGACACACCAAGCATTTTTTATTTTATTTTTTATTAATGTATAAATACAACACCTTGATCTGGTTGACGCTGAACTCCTGCCGCCGGTTGGCGAGCATCTTGCGCACCCACACATCCAATCGCACTGCCACATTAGGCATTTTTATTATTATTTATTTGATTAATATTTAAATACAACACCTTGATATGGTTGACGCTGAACTCCTGCCGCCGGTTGGCGAGCATCTCGCGCACCCACACATCCAATCGCACTGACACATAGGCATTTTTATTATTATTTATTTGATTCATATTTAAATACAACACCTTGATATGGTTGACGCTGAACTCCAGCCGCCGGTTGGCGAGCATCTCGCGCACCCACACATCCAATCGCACAGACACATAGGCATTTTTATTATTATTTATTTGATTAATATGTAAATAAAATACCTTGATCTGGTTCACGCTGAACTCCTGCCGCCGGTTGGCAAGCATCTCGCGCACCCACGTGTGGTGGATCTGTGGGTGCGAGTGCTCCAGCCAGTGCGCGATGATGCGGTTGTGCTGCCGCTCCAGGACCTGCAAAAGTGTGGGAGGTGTGGGGTGAGGTGTGGGGTGAGGTGTGGAATTTTTTTCTGATGGGGTGCGTGCGAGTGCTCCAGCCAGTGCGCGATGATGCGGTTGTGGTGGCGCTTCAGGACCTGCAGAGGTGTGGGAGGTGTGGGGTGAAGTGTGGGGTGAGGTGTGGCGTGAGGAGTTTTTCCAGTCAAAATGCGTGCTTAGGTGCCAAGCACAGGTCTTAGTTATTTTCTCCTTCAAACTCTCGCCTCCTGCGGCGCGCCGTCAAGTCCCAGGATGTGAGAGTTTGAAATCGAAGACATCAGTATTTTCGCCAGAAGAATACCCAGTTTGTGGGCCCCTTGCGGGGCCCTTGCGGGGCAATTCCATTCGCAACTCCCCCCTACCACACCACTGACCTCCTGTGACGCGCCGTCCAGTCCCAGGATGTAGAACGAGTCAGGGTGTGCCGGCCGCACGTACGCCTCCGCAACCTCTGCCCATGAGTAGTACTCAAGCTTGAGGGCGATTGCCACCTTGCGTGTGTGTGTGTGTGTGTGTGTGCGTGCGTGTATGTGTGCCTGTGTGTGTGCGTGAGTGTGTGTGCGAGTGTGCCACCCCGCCCTCCCCTCTCCCCGTATCTCCCTGAACACATGGGTCCCCCGAGGCGTGCAGCATACAGGTGGGCAGCCCTCGTGGAGAGCTAGTCAGATGGCTACCGAACACTGTCTCAGCGCCCCTCACCTCCATCATGTGTAGAGCTCCTCCGTTGCCGCCGTTGTGTTCGTGAGCTGCACGACCCCCCCCTCTCCCTCAGTACTTTGTCCCCCGAGGCGTGCAGCATACAGCTAGAAAGAGCCCTCGGCGAGGGCTATCCAACGGTACCCTTAAAACCGGCACATCTTTATCGTGTGGAGCTTCTTCAGCGCCTCGGTGTTGGTGAGCCGCGTGCCCCCTCCCTGTCACCCTTATCCCTTTTTGTATCTTCCTCAATACAGTTTGCGCGCGCGTGCGACAGGCTGGCGGGCCGCAGCCGCAGCCATCAGATCCCTCCTACCATGCGGGACGTCTCGGGCGCGCTGCACAGCGGTCCAGACGGGGTGCTGAAGGCCATGACAGAGTCATTCGACAAGCTATATGGCGGGGAGACCAAGCTCAGCGACGAGACCCTGAACCAGCTGGAGAACGATGTAGCGGCGTTTGAGCACACACGCGCCACAGAGGTGGACGAGGCGCACGGGCGCGCCCCTGACCTGGCTGAGACGGAGGCGTGTGTGCGAGCGTTGCGCTCGGCCGCCGCTCCGGGCGGTGACCAGCTGGACGCCATGCTGTTGCGGTGCCCACCTGCCATCGCATGGCTCCACCGGGTCATCATCGCCGTATGGCGGTCGGGGAGAGCCCCGAGGGAATGGAAAACTGCTATTATCACACCGTTATATAAGGGGAAGGGTCCGCGTGACTCCCCTGGTAACTACCGCGGTATAAGCCTTCTCTCTATTGCCGGGAAAGTGTACGCTGCCATACTTCTGCACCGCGTCTCCACGCAGGTTGATGGTCAGTTGCATGAGGCTCAGTGTGGTTTCAGAAAAAGCAGAGGCACTGTTGATGCGATTTTTACTCTGCGCTCGCTGAGCGCGGCACATGCCGAGTACAAACAATGCATGGCTGTGGCATTTGTCGACTATTCTAAAGCTTACGATTGCATAAACCGTGCGGCACTGTGGAGAGTCCTTAGATTATATAGTGTTCATCCGCACATTATTGATCTGTTGGAGGATCTTCACACCAACACTGCAGCTGCCGTGCGGCTGGCTGGGAAAATCGGGCACGAATTCCCCGTGTCGTCTGGTGTGCGACAGGGGTGCGTCATTGCTCCTGTGTTGTTCAATGTTTTTATTGACCACATAGTGAAAGAGGCGCTAGATATGATGCCAGAGGGGGCTGGCGTGTCAGTCGTGACCCGAGCCGGCGGCTCTTTGTTGTCGTCGTCGGTTGAGCGCATAGTAATGCTGATGTATGCCGACGATTTGTGTTTGTTCTCGCATGACCCAGCTCAGTTGGCGCTTATGCTGAAAATCCTTGACAAAGTGTCCTCTAGCTTTGGCATGCAAATCAACGCCGCCAAGACAGAAGTGATGATTTTGCCAGCAGATTTTGACGCGGATCTGCCCACGTTTGCGCTGACTGGTGGTGAAGTGAAGACCGTCTCTGCATTTATGTATCTAGGGAGTTGGATAACCCAGAGTGGTGGTGTGGAAAAGGAGATCGGTGTGCGTGTCGGTCGCGCGCTGGGCGTGTTTGCGTCTTTTGATAAGATTTGGGCCAGCAAGAAGATGCAAGTGCAGTCTAAGATGCGGGTTTACAACACTTTCGTGCTGCCCCACTTTCTGTACGGCTGCGAAACATGGGCCCCTACTAAAACACAACTGACTCGATTGGAGGTTGCCCACTCTAACTGCCTTCGTCGCATTCTGGGTGTGCGCCTGGTCGACCGGCACAGATTAACTTATATTCGGCAGGCGTGCGACACTGAGCCAATTTAGAGCCTTGTGGCAAAGCGATCAATGCAGTGGCTAGGCCATGTGATGCGCATGCCGGCTTCTCGTCTTCCTCGTACGACTTTTGACTGCACAATGGATGTGGCTCGGCAGCAAGGCCGGCCTCCAGCCTCCTCCCGACACTATTTTCTTAAGCTACTGATTCAGCAGCTAGGTGAAACTAGTGGCACTCGTTCTGATTGGAAGACTTTTTCGGACACGGCGTTTGAGCGTGCTCAGGATAGGGTCGGGTGGAGAGCCGTGGTGTACGGTCCGGCTGCCCCTCAGGCGCCGGCCCCTCCATCACGGCGGTCAAGTAGATTGGCAAGCGCCACTTGACCCCCTATCCCCTAGAAGCAGTTAGGACCTATTTTGGAGGCGTCGCACAATAGCTCTCCTTTTTGCTCTGGGACTACACGTTGGCAGGCAGCCGGCTGGTGGCTACCGCCCTTCACAAGTAATTGTTAGGGCCAGAACTGGACTTGGGTCTAGGCGGTGGTACTAGGACTAGAGGTAGTCTTTGCTGGAAAGCCGATGTAACTGTAACTCAATACGTGCCCCCCCCCCCCCCCGAGGCATGCCATAAACGGCCGGAAAGCCCTCGAGGAGAGTTGCATAGGTAGCCATCCAAAACTGCCTTTGAAACACACCTCCATCGTGTGCAGCTCCTTAAGCGCCTTGGTGTTTGTGAGCCTCGTGCCCGGCGTCGCGCCAATCTTCTTGGCTGCCTCCACCGCCTTGGCCTTTGCCTCCTCCTGTGTTTGTGTGTGTGTGTGTGTGAGCGCATGTATGTGCACATGCACACATGTGTGTTTGTGTGTGTGTGTGAGTGCCCATGTGTGTTTACATGTACGTATGTGTGTGTGTCTGTGTGTGTGCATGTGTGTGTGTGTGTGCAGCAGGCCGAGCTGTGTGGCTGCCTCCACCGCCTTGGCCTTTGCCTCCTCCTACGTGTGCATGTATGGGGGATGGGGTGTGTGTGTGTGTGTGTGCGTGCGTGTGCGTGCATGCGTGTGCACGTGTGTGTGTGTGTGCAGCAGGCCAAGCGGTGTGGCTGCCTCCACCGCCTTGGCATTTGCGTCCTCTTGTGTGGGGTGGGGGTGGGGGTGGGGTGGGTGGGGCACGTGTGCGTGTGGTGTATGTGTGTGTGTGTGGGGGGGGATGGGGCGTGTGTGTGTGTGTGTGTGTGTGTGTGTGTGTGTGTGTTGTTAGCGCACGGTTGGTCTCCCGCCTTCAAACGGAGTCCCCTCAATTCATGAGCATTTTTCTCCCTCTTCTTCCTTAGCTGCTCCACCTTCCCCGCGCCTCCTCCTTGCTCCTCCTCTCCACCTCCTCCCCACCTTCCCTCCCACCCTCCACCCTCCCACCCACCCCACCTTCTTTCTTACTCTCCTTCTACACACGTTCCCTCACCTTCTGCTCACCTTCCCCCCACCTTTTTCTTTCATGTTTCCTCCCTCTTCGTCCTCACCTGCCCCACCTTCCCCTCACCTCCTTGTCCTCCTCCCCACCTTCCCCCAGCTTCCCCCCACATTCTTCTTGCGCTCCTCCTACCCACGGTCTCCCACCTTCCAAGCCTTGGAGGTGCAGTGCACCTTGAAGGTGCTGTGCACTCACCCCAAATGCTTTGCGTGCGACTCCTCTCTCCTCTCGCAGCATCCCCCACGTCATCCGTGATCCTTCTCCCAACCCTCCCTCAGCTTCCCTCCAGCTTCCCCCCCCCACCTTGCGCTCCGTCTCCCGCTTCTTCTTGTTCAGCACCTCCTCACCTTCATCGCACCTCCTTGATTGTTCTCCCCACCTTCCCTAAGCTTCTCCTCACCTTCTTCTTGCATTGTATCCCTCCTCTTCCCCGGGCATTCCTCGCATCCTCCCTCCCACCGTCCCCTCACCCTCTTGTGCCCTTCCTCTTTCTTCTTCCTCAGCTGCTCCACCTTCCCCTCAGCTCCTCCTCCCACCTCCTCCCCGCCTACACCCCCCGCCTTCCCTGCCCCCTCCCACCCACTCCTATTTTTTTCTTACGCTCCTTCTCCCAACCCCCCCCCCCAGCATCCCTCCAGCTTCCCCCACACCTTCTTCTTGCGCTCTTTCTCCTTTTTCTTCCTCAGCTCCTCCTCCTTGCCCTTGGGCGGCAGCATCTCAGACACCTGTCAGACAAGTGTGTGTGCGTGGGAGGGGGGGGCAGGTAGGTGCTGAGAAGGTGCCCACGGCAGTGGTCCCTGGGAAGGATTTTGGTAGTTATTTATTTATCGGCTCGAGCAACTTTGACCGCCCATACCAGGCGCAATACATAGCGGGCGTTCACGCAACGCGTGCCGTTGTGCTGCTCTCGGCGACACCTTTCCAACGCACCCCCCACGCCCTCTCCCACAAAGCGTGGCGTGGTTTTCTGGGAAATGGGAAATCTGGCTCGGAGCGGTATACGGCTCGCAGGGGAATCACTGGCCCACGGAATCTAACATCAGACACCCGTACACACGCGCACACACCGCAGGGGTTTCCTTCCCAATCGGGAAATGGAATAAAGCGTGCCCCAAGGGCGCGCCTCCAATGATTTTGGCGACGGTGCGCTCAGGAGAACCGACGTGCGGATGCGTTTTTTCGGGGAAGAGGTGTGGAATCGTCAATTTCCGCACTTTTCGAAGCGATTCTTCGGGCTGCAGCCCGAAATCCCAATCAAAGAGGGAAGCCCTCTTTGATTAAAAAAACGGACGGATAACTGACCCCAAGGAACCCCCTGACACAGATATTTCTTACACGCCAACAAAGGCGTGCGGCGCAGATGTAACATTAACCACACGCGCGCACAGACACGCATAACACACCAGCATCTACCCATATGTAGGAGTCCGACGGACTGTACAATCGACCACACACACACACACGCACACACACCCCTACGCAAAAAAGCGAGTGACGGGCTGCAACATCGACCAAACACACGCGCAGACCCGCATAACACGTGAGCATCTACCCATAGCTCAGTGTCCGATGGACAGTACAATCGGCCACACGCACACGCACGCGCACACATGTACACACACACACACACACATAAATGCCAAGAAAGGCGTGCGACGGACTGTAACATCGACCACACGCGCGCACACACGCGCATAACACGCCAGCATCTACCTGTGGGTAGGTGTCCGACGAACTTTACCATCGGCCACACACACACACACACGCACAGAGGGAGAGATCGTTACAGAGAACTCTGCACGACAGACCTAGATAGGCTGTTTCTAGTCATCAATTGAGGAGATTCCGTTTGAAGGCGGGAGACCTACCGTGCGCCAGCAAGAGGGTGAACAACCTCATTCGTAAAGCAGTGGGGGAAAGGGGCAGTGGCGGGTCATTGACGGCTGTGTTCGTCAATCCGCCTCGACTGAGTTTAAACTAGGTGTCGGCAGAAGGACTTCCACAGTTGTGGAAATCATGCGAAGATGATCCACTCGGTGGTGACTCGCTCGGCGAACTCGGGGTGCTCGGGGATGTCGCGTGTGAAGTTGAAGAGATGGATGTTTGCGGAGGGCGTAGAACGTGACGGAGTGGGCGCAAAAGTCACCGGCGTGAGCCGGAAGAAAGTGATGGCGCCGCCGGCATAGAGCGAAGTCGTGTCCGAACAGCGGTATTCGTGCAAGTAGGAGGCAGTGGGAGGGAGGCAGCGGGAGGGTAGTCGGAGGGAGAGGGGGAGGCGCAGGGGAGGGTTAGGGAGGGGCGAGGGGCACAAGATGGGGTGGGGTGCAGCGGGGATGGAGGGGTGGAAGACAGGAGAAGGGAGGGAGGAGAGGGGAGAGAGGAGGGAGCCACACTGTGGCCCGGCCACATGGCGCATACATAGGCGCTGGTAGCATGGGGGGGGTGCATGGGGTGCATGTGCGCGCATGGGGCGCATGGGGAGGGGCAACTCCATGTGACGAGCATGTGGGTGTATGGAGGTCGACGGGGCGGCAGTGGGATAAGCGGTGGGTCTCTTGAGGTGGGGCGTGGGGTCGAATGAACGACTGGGCAGTGGGCGGTGGGCGGGACGGTGGCGGCTGGAGGAACTCGGTAGCTCAAGTTGAGCGCTGGCTCGGGCCGCATGGCGGTCGAGGTGATGGCACTGAGATACCTGGGCTCCGTTGTCTGAAGCTGCAGAGCTGCGGGGGGAGGGAAATCTGTGCGGTAGGGCGTCACGTGTTTTTTGCCATGTGGAGGGCGTGCGAGAGAGTGCGGATGGACTGAGTTTCTGGATGCATGCGTCGACTGGCTGCTGAATTGGCAGTCCGACGACAGGGGGCGTACGGAGGAGAGGCGGCGAGAATCGGCGGCGGCATGGGTGAAGGGGGGTCGACGTATGCGGCGGCGATGACTGCGCGGGCGCGGCGCACAGAGTGGGGCGCCCACAGAGTGGGGCGCCCACACACGCACACATGCACACACACACACGCACACACACACACACACACACACACACACACACACCTATACGTCAACAAAGGCGTGTGGCGAACTGTAACATCGACCACACACGCGCACAGACAAATATAACACGCCAGCATCTACCCAGTGGATTGTAAAACTCTCATCATACCCATAGGTAGGTTTCTGACGGACTGTACAATCGACCACACACGCAAACACGCACACGCGCACATGCACACACACACGCACACACCCACACCCACACCCACGCCCCCAAACACCAAATGGCGCTCAACCGTGACATTTGGCGTCAGGTTGGAGATGTGGCAGTGCGCGCACACACGCAAGCACACACACACACGCACCCCCCCCTCCCCCCCCTCACACCCACATAGTGGCGCTCGATCGTGACATTCGGCATCAGGTTGGAGATGTGGTAGTGCGAGCGCGCAAACACACACACGCACACACACACATGCACACACGCCCCCCCCCCCTCACAAACGCATCCCCCCCCTCACCCCCACACAGTGGCGCTCAATCGTGACATCCGGCGTCAGGTTGGAGATGTGGTAGTGCGAGCGCGCACACACACACACACACACATGCACACACGCACCCTCCCTCACACAAGCACCCCCCCCTCACACCCACATAGTGGCGCTCGATCGTGACATTCGGCGTCAGGTTCGAGATGTGGTAGTGCGAGCGTGAGTACGGGTAGACGTCCGTCGGGCGCGCGGTCTGGGTGCGCTGGTAGAAGCTGCGGCGTGGGATGGCTGTTGTTGTTGGTTGTTGGTTGTTGGTTGTTCTTGGTGGTAGTTTGGCGGTGGTTGTGTGGGTAGTAAGGGTAGACGTCCGTCGGGCGCGCGGTCTGGGTGCGCTGGTAGAAGCTGCGGCGTGGGATGGATGGTGGTGGCTGTTGGTGTTGTTGGTGCTGTTGGTGTTGTTAGCGGTGGTTGTTAGTGGTGGTTGTTGGTGTTTGGTTGTTGTTGTTGTTGGTAGCCTCCATGACAACTCTGTCGTCCATGCACCCCTGGAGGGTGGGACCTGGCCATGCATGAGGCATGCGGCGCCGGCTGAGCCCCTTGCAAACGAGAGCTGGACAGCCGTGCACTGCCAGGCGGGGACCGTTCCAGTCAGCGCCAGTCGGCTCTGCCGGCTTGACTGGCCACAAGGCCACTACTGTGACCCTGAGGAAGGTCCTCTCCTATATGCTCCTTGTCAGACATGTCTCTCGGAGACCGCTGTTTGGGGTAGTCTAGCCGGCGGGAGCGGTAGTCTATCGACCGGGAGCCGGCGGTACTCCAGTACTTAAGTGTGCTGGAGTATCGGCGGGTGTCTCTAGTAGAAGATAAGCCTGCTTGGCTGGAAACCCCGTGTTACTGTTACTGTTGTTGGTGTTTGGTGGTAGTGTGGTTGTTGTCTGGTTGTTGTTGTTTGGTGTTCGGTATTTTTTGGTGTTTGATTTTTTTTGGGTGGTTGTTGGTTGTTGTTGGTGGTTGTTGTTGGCGGTGGTTGGCGGTGGTTGGCGGTGGTTGTGTGGGAAGTACTGGGGTAGACTTCCGTCGGGCGCGCGGTCTGGGAGCGCTGGTGGGGGCGGTTATGGGTGGTTGCTGGTGGTTGTTGGTGGTTGTTGGTGGTTGTTAGTGGTGTTTGGTGTTTGGTGGCTGTTTGGTGTTTGTTGGTTGTTATTGGTTGGGTTCCAACGGGAAGACGCCCGTTGCAAAGCCCTCGCTGCGAGGAAGTCTGGCAGCCCCAGCCCAGCCAACTCCAGCCCCATTTCACTCACGTCATGATGGCCATCGTGCCTAATGGGTCGCAGACTGTCAGGCCTCATTTCATGCACTCAAAAGAGGGCTGAATAACTCACCCAGCCCATTCAAGACTGCACCGATTCCAACAAAACTAGGCCCGTTTAAAAGGCCTAGCTGGGTAGCGACTCACGACCCCCTCCCAGGCCCAAACAGACGCTGCCCCACTCACGTCATGATCGTCATCGTGTCAACTGGGTCGCAGATCGGCAGGCGTCATCGTCCACTCAAAGGGGGGTTGGATAACTCACCCCGACACACTCAAAACTGCATGGATTTATGCAAAACTGCCCGTTGGAAAGCCCTCTCGATAAGAGGAAGACGGACAGCGCCACCTCGGCCAACCCCAGCCCCATTTCACCCACGTCATGATCGTCATCGTGTCTGCTGGGCCGTAGATTGGCAGGCGTCATTTCATGCACTCAAAAGAGGGTTGAACAACCCACCCCGACACACTCAAAACTGCATGGATCTCAGCAAAGCCAGGCTCGTTGAAAAGCCCTTGCTGAGAGGAAGACACGCTGCCCCACCCAATTAGCACCCCACCCACGTCATGATGGTCATCGTGCCTGCTGCGTCGTAGATTGGCAGGCGTTATCGTCCACTCAAAAGGGGGTTGAACAACGCACCCCGAAACACTCGATACTGCATAGATTTGAACAAGCTGGGTCCGTTGGAAAGCGCTCGCCGAGAGGAAGGCACGCAGCCCCACCCCCGCCCCACCACAGCCCCATTTCACCCACGTCATGATCGTCATCGTGCCTGCCGGGTCGTAGATTGTCAGGCCTCATTTCATGCACTCAAAAGGGGTTAGACTTACTCACCCCAACCCACTCAAAACTGCATGGATCGCAGCAAGACTAGGCCCGTTGGAACCCAACGGTGCCCAAACAACACCCCACCCACGTCATGATCGTCATCGTGTCTGCTGGGTCGTAGATCGGCAGAGTCATCTTCCACTCAAAGGGCGACGGCATGTCGGAGGAGAGGATCGGGACCTGGGGGGATGTGCGTGTGTGAGTGTGTGTGTGTGTGTGTGTGCGTGTGTGTGAGAGTTTGTGTGTGTGTGTGCGTGTGTGCGAGAGTGTGAACGCATGCATGCATACGTCTGTGTGCGTGTATTTGTGTGTGTGCTTGTGTAAGGACCTTGGCAGGGTGCACACATCGTGTTGCCAGCGTGCTCACCTTGACCCACTGCGGCACATGCACACACACACACACACACGCACACGCACACAACCAACCAACCAACCAACCAACCAACCAACCAAGCGTTACATGAAGCCGTCCGCATGCACCGGCAATGCCTGTACTACTAACAGCAGTACACCCCGGCAATTGTAACGAGGTCTGACCCGTGCACTGGGATGTCTTTCGAATAGCGGGTGACCGACCAGCGCCTGAATCGAGTGGATAGTATCCTTGGTTTGGGGGGGTCGGGGGTTGCCTCTGAGGCACTGGCATCTAACTAAAGGCTTGCTGACTGAAGGCTTTCTGACTGTGACCACCATCATCATCATTATCTACTTTGTTGGCTGGCTGCTCCCGCATTGGCTGCCATCTCTCTGAAAATACCATTCCACAGGCGTGGGAACCTCGCGAGGGTGAGCCACCCGGGAGGCCGCCTGCGGGCTAGTATCACAGCAAGCTCGGGGACGGTCTTCAGCTGGGACTCCGGTGGGGACTCGGCGTACTCCTTCTTGGCCTTGTCAAACACGCACACACACACACACACACACACACGCACGCATATACACACACACACACACACACACACTCTCGCACACGCATGCACACACACACACACACACACACACACACCAGCGTGCTTACCTTGACCCACTGTGGCCCAAGCTTCACGATCGAGAAGTACCACACGCCGGGCATGCTGACCTGTGCATGTGTGAAGGGGCGGCAAGGGGAAAGTGTGTGTGTGTGTTGTTTGTTTGTCTGTCTGCCTGCCTGTCTGTCTGTCTGTTTCTCTGTTTGTCTGTTTGTCTGTTTGTCTGTTTGTCTGTTTGTCTGTTTGTCTTGCTTTGTTTTCTGTTTTTCTTTGTTTGTGAATCTGTTTGTTTGTTTGTTTGTTTCACCGCCTGCAGCGTGTTGATAAAAGTAACCGAAACACCGAAAATAACCAAAAGTAACCGAAAACACACCTTGATCCTGACCAGCTTCAGCGTCAGCGTGCCCACCGGACGCAGCATTCTCCCAACAGCAGCAAAATTAGGAGGAAAGCAACAACAGAAACCGAAAGTAATTGTATTTTTAAGTAACCAATCATCACACACCTTAATTCTGTCCAGCTCCAGCGTGAGCGTGCCCACGGGCCGCAGCATTCTCCCAACAGCAACAAAACAAAGAAAAACATCAAAAGGAACCGACAGAAACCGAAAGTCACCGAAAGTTGCCAATAATCACACGCCTTGATCCTGTCCAGCTTCAGCGTGAGCTTGCCCACGGGCCGCAGCGCGTTACCAAAAGTAACCGAAACACCGAAAGGAACCAAAAGTTGCCAATAATCACACACCTTGATCCTGTCCAGCTTCAGCATGAGCGTGCCCACGGGCCGCAGCGTGCGTCTCTGGTTATTCTTCTTCTTCTTCTGAAGGCATCAAGTGCGCTCCTCCGGATTTCTGCCTGATTTACCTCCCCCATTGTTGAGTTTATTTCACTCAACTTTGGCTAGTTTCGGTTCCAGATCAGATCCGCACCTTGATACAGTCCAGCTGCAGCGTGAGCGTGCCCACCGGCCGCAGCGCATAACCCAAAAGTAACCGAAACACAAAAAAACCCCAAAAGGAACCAAAAGTTGCCAATCACCGCATACCTTGATTCTGTCCAGCTTCAGCGTGAGCGTGCCCACCGGCCGCAGCGTGTTCTTCTTCGGCGCGGCCTTCGGCTTCTCGTCTCGGAGCCCCATGGAGCGTGCGTCGTCCTCAGGTATCTGCTTGTGTGTGGTGGTGTGTGTGCGTGTGTGTGTGCGCGTGTATGTATATATGTGTGTGTGTGTGTGTGTGTGTGTGTGTCGGCTCGGCTCGGCCTTCGGTTTCTCGTCTCGGGGCCCCATGGAGCGAGTATCGTCCTCGGGTATCTGTTTGTGTGGGTGTGGTGGTGCGTGTGTGTGAGTGAGTGTGTGTGTCTGTGTGTTTGTGTGTGTGTCTGTGTGTGTGTGTTGTGTGTGTGCGTGCGTGAGTGTATGGAGGGAGGTTCGTGTGTGTGCGAGCGTGTGTGTGCGTGCGTGCGTGATGCCTTGCCTGGCACGTGCCTTGCCTGGCGCACGCGCACACACACCAGCGGGGTGCCGGGGGCGCCCGCGGTAGAACCGGCGCGCCAGCTTGTGCGTGCGGCTGACAATGTCTTTAAAAAAAACAAGACCATCCATCGTCTCCCCGAAGAACTGCCCCTATGACTGCCTGGCGCGCGCGAAAAAGCACACCAACGGGGCGCCGGCGGAGACAGCGGCAGACCCGGTGTGCCAGCTTGTGCGCGGGCGAGAATGCCGCGCCATTACCCCCCTCCCCCCCTGCCTCCCCCCCCCTGCTGAATGCCTCGCGCACGCGAAAAAACACACCAGCGGTGCACCGAGGGCGTTGGGCAAGCCGGCGGCAGACCCGGTGTGCCAGCTTGTGCGTGCGGCTGACAATGTCTTAAAAAAAAACAAGACCATCCATCGTCTCCCCCAAGAACTGCCCCTATGACTGCCTGGCACACGCGAAAAAACACACCAGCGGGGCGCCGGCGGAGGCGGCGGCAGACCCGGTGTGCCAGCTCGTGCGCGCGGCTGACAGTGCCGCCCCCCCCCCCCCCAGCTGAATGCCTGGTGCACGCGAAAAACACACCAGCGGGGCGCCGGGCAAGCCGGCGGCAGACCCGGTGTGCCAGCTTGTGCGCGCGTCTGACAATGTCTTTTTTTAAAACAAGACCATCCCTCGTCTCCCCCAAGAACTGCCCCTATGACTGCCTGGCGCACGCGAAAAACACACTAGCGGGGCGCCGGCGGAGACGGCGGCAGACCCGGTGTGCCAGCTCGTGCGCGCAGCCGACAGTGCCGCCCCCCCCCTCCCCCCACTGAATGCCTGGTGCACGCGAAAAACACACCAGCGGGGCGCCGGCGGAGACGGCGGCAGACCCGGTGTGCCAGCTTGTGCGCGCGGCTGACAATGTCTTTTTCAAAAACAAGACCACCCCTCGTCTCCCCCAAGAACCGCCCCTATGACTGCCTGGCGCACGCAAAAAACACACTAGCGGGGCGCCGGCGGAGACGGCGGCAGACCCGGTGTGCCAGCTCGTGCGCGCAGCCGACAGTGCCGCCCCCGCCCTCCTCCCACTGAATGCCTGGTGCACGCGAAAAACACACCAGCGGGGCGCCGGGCAATCCGGCGGCAGACCCGGTGTGCCAGCTTGTGCGCGCGGTTGACAGTGCCACACCATTACCCCCCTCCCCCCCTCCTCGGACCGCCTGGCGCACGCGAAAACACACACCAGCGGGGCGCCGAGGGCGTCGAGGGCGCCGGCGGCAGACCCGGTGCGCCAGCTCATGCGCGCGGCCGACAGTGCCGCACCATTGCCCCGCCCCCCCCCCCCCCCCTTGTCCCCACCCACCCGCTGAATGCCTGGCGCACGCGCACACACACCAGCGGGGCGCCAGGGAGGCCGGCGGCAGACTCGGTGTGCCAGCTCGTGCGCTCGACCAACAGTGCCGCACCATTCCCCCCCCCCCCTGCAAACCCCCTCCTCTCAAACTGCCTGGCGCACGTGAACACACACACCAGCGGAATGCCGAGGGCGCCATGCAAGCCGGCGGCAGACCCGGCGTGCCAGCTTGTGCGCGCGGTCGAGCCACTGATGCTGCCGACGCCCAAGCTGGGTGAAGCGAACGCCCTCCCCAACGCGGCGACAGGAGGCAGGCCAGACTGCGTGGTGGAGAGGTACACATGTATCAGTTTCGGGGGAACAACGCGGTGAAGAGTTCATTTTTGTTTTGGTGTCTGTCGCCCAAGCTGGGTGAAGCGAGCGCCCTCTCCAACGCGGCGACGAGGGGCAGGCCAGACTGCGTGGTACGATCAAGGGCACATGTGTGTTGGAGTGGAGGAACAGGGTGAAGGGTTCAGTTTGATTACAATTGTTTTTTTGGCTTCTGTTGCCCGTGCATGGTGACACGCGAGCACCCTCCCCAATACGGCCACGGGGGGCAGGCCCAGACTGTGTGGTGGTGGATTGTTGGACGCTCAAATGCAGCTGCGACTGGATTGATCAAGGTTGGGTGCATGCTGGGTGCATTTATGTTGTGCTGCTGCTGGCGCTCGGTGACGCGAGCGTCCTCCCCAAAGCGGCGACGGGGGGCAGGCCAGACTGCGTGGAGTGCATGCATTGCAGGGTGGTGGGGTGGGGGGTGTGTGGAGGTGGGGGGTGGGGGGTTACATTTTGGTGAGAGTGGACGGACGGTTGGGCAGGAGAGTGGACGGACGGACGGAGAGTGGCAGGAGAGTGGACGGACGGACGGAGAGTGAACGGACGGTTGGGCAGAGTCGTTTAACTAGGTTTGTTTGCCGCCGGCGCCCAAGCTGGGTGAAGCGAGCGCCCTGCCCGACGCGGCGACGGGGGGGCAGGCCAGACTGCGTGGTACGAACAGGGGCATGTGTGTTGGTTGGAGTGGAGGAACGGGGTAAAGGGGTGCAGGCCAAGGCTTGTTTTATGTGAGTTTGCTCCCGGCGCGCCCTTTCTGAGGGGGCGACAGGAGGCAGGCCAGACTGCGTGGTGCAAACAGGGATACGTGTGTTGGTTCGAGGGTGGTGAGGTGCAGGTCAAGGCTTGTTGTATGTTAGTTTGCTCCCGGCGCGCCCTTTCTGAGGGGGCGACAGGAGGCAGGCCAGACTGCGTGGTGCAAACAGGGATACGTGTGTTGGTTCGAGGGTGGTGAAGTGCAGGTCAAGGCTTGTTGTATGTTAGTTTGCTCCCGGTGCGCCCGTCCTGAGGGGGCGACGGGATGCTGGCAGGCCAGGCTGCATGGTGCAAACAGGGACATGTGTATTGGTTGGGGTAGAGGAACGGGGTGAATGGGGTGCAGGTCAAGGCTTGTTTTGTGTTTGTTTGCTCCCGGTGCGCCCTTCCTGAGGGGGCGACGGGAGGGAGGCAGGCCAGACCACATCGTGTTTCCAGTTTTTTTTGTTACTTTCTGGGAGCCGGCGCACGGACCAACGTCCCGTTGACCGCCTTGATCGCTGCCTTAGCGTTGACCGTTGACCATGAAATGCAGGTCATTTTCAAGATCTTGACGAGACCTATCTGATGGGATCGTCAGACTATCAAGAAGCTTGGTTGCTTGAGCTCTATCTGATGGGGTCGTCAGTAGCCAAATGGCTCCCAGTGACTCCCAGGAGCCCAAAACAAAATTACTGGTGTGCACCACTGTTGTGCACCACGGCACATTGGTCGACGTTCAGTGAGAGGATATGGCTGCGTGCAGAGGTTGGCTGCAGTCGGGGTTTACGTGAAGTTGGGCACAGAGGTTTTGCAAAGCCCCCCTCAGGGGGCGTAGCTCCTCCGGTTCATTACGCAAAGTGCCGAGCAACTTTGGTCCTTGCCCAATACTTGTCACCGAAAAACATATGCGACGCGTTGCGCGGGACTAGGGGCGCCGGGGCGCGCGCTCCAAACGTTGGACACAATCTTGCCCGCCATCGCCAGTGATTTCATTTGCGGCTCTGCACATCCATTTGGCTGTATTCCGGCTGTACTTTTGACCTTGAACACAGCTGAGCCCATCCAGTGGATTGGAAGTCTGGTGAGCCCGCCATACAGAGCTCACCAAGCGCTTTCAAATGGCCTATGTATGAGGACAAACGATCAACGGGAGGTCCACGGTCAACGCGGTCAAAGCAACATCCGGCTGTGGAATAATGAATTAAAAGGCATGAACTGGAAAACACTGCCTCGCTCTGAGTGACACTTACCGTTGACATTTGCGCCTTTGCCGACGGAGCGAGGGGGGGCAGGCCAGGCTGCGGTGTAGGGACGGGGTTCGTGTATTGGCCAGAGTTGGAGTGGAGGAACGGGGTGAAGGGTTCAAGTATTTTTTTTGTGTTTGAATGCTTCCGACGTCCGCGCTCGGTGACACTTGCGCCTTTGCCGACGGAGCGAGGGGGGGCAGGCCAGGCTGCGGTGTAGGAAAGGGATGTGTGTATTGGTTGGGGTGGTCGAGCGGTTCGTAGGGGTCAGGGCAGGTTCGATTCATGCAGGGGTGAATTGGTTTCTCGTGCTGCCGACGTCAGGGCATGGTGGCACACACGCGCCCTTCCCGGCGGGGCGGCGGGGGGCAGGCCAGGCTGCGGTGTAGGAGAGCCATGTGTGCATGGGTTGGGGTGGATGAACGGTTGTCAGGGTCAGGGCAGGGTCAGGGGCAGTGTCAGGGCACGGCAGAGATCCTCCCTAAAGCCGTATACCGCTCGGGGCCGGATGTTCCATTCCCCCCCGAAAACCACACCACACTTGGTGGGAGAGGGCGCAGAGGGTGCGTTGGCAAGTTCGCGCGGAGGGCAGCACAACCAGCATGCGTTGCGTGCATAACCGCTATTTACTGCGCCTGGTGTGAGCGGTCAAAATTGCTGGAGCCGGGAAATACATAATTACTGAAATCCTTCCCAGGGGACACTGGGGCAGGGTCAGGGCAGGGTCAGGGCAGGGCCAGGGCAGAATCCTTCATGCGGGGGTAAACTGGTTTCTCCTGCTGCCGACGCCCCGCGCATGGTGACACACACGCGCCTTTGCCAACGGGGCGACGGGGGACAGGCCAGACTGCGGTGTAGGAAAGGGATGTGTGCATTTTGGGGGGTGGACAAACAGTTTGTCAGGGTCAGGGCAGGGTCAATTCATGCCGGGGTGAATTCATTTCTCCTGCTGCCGACGCCCGCACATGGTGACACACACGCGCCCTTCCCTGCGGGGCGACGGGAGGCAGGCCAGACTGCGTGGTGCAAACAGGGACATGTGTATTGGTATTGGTTGGAGTGGAGGGACGGGGTGAATGGGGTGCAGGTCGAGGCTTGTTTTTTATTTGTTTGCTCCCGATGCGCCCATCCCGACGGAGCGAGGGGGGGCAGGCCAGACTGCGTTGTAGGATAGGGATGTGCGCATAGGTTGGGGTGGACGAACGGTTCGTCAGGGTCAGGGCAGGGTCAATTCATGCAGGGGTAGATTGGTTCTTTGTGCTGCCGACGCCCGCGCATGGTGACGCAGACGCGCCCTTACCGACGGGGCGACGGGAGGCAGGCCAGGCTGCGCGGTGCAAACAGGGGTGCGTGTATTGGTTGAAAGTGGGAGAACAGTTGGGTGTGTTTGCGCAGGGTGCATGTACACACACACACACACACACGCGTGCACACACACACACACACATCCACCCACCCACCCACCCACCCACCCATACCCACCACCCACCCACCCACGTCCACCCCCCACCCACCCACGCATCCAACCCCGCACCCACCCGCCCACACATCCACCTGTACCCCCCCACACACACATCCCCCCACACACCACCCACACCCACCCACACCTTCCCGCGTGTGCCCGGCGTCACGGCTGCATTGCCAAAAGAGAGCACCCGGACTGCAGAGGAGGGTGCGGCCGATGTGCCGGTGGGCGCGATGGACTGGCCTGTGTGGGAGAGAGTGGGAGTGAGAATGAGTGAGAGTGAGAGTGAGAGGGAAAGGGAGAGGGAGAGAGAGCGAGAGAGAATGAGAGAGAGAGTGAGAGGGAGGGTACGTGATGCAGAGGAGGGCGCGGCCGAGGTGCCCGTGGGCGCGATGGACTGGCCTGTGTGAGAGAGAGTGGGAGTGAGAGTGAGTGTGAGTGAGAGGGAGAGGGAAAGGGAGAGGGAGAGAGAGCGAGAGAGGGAATGAGAGAGAGAGTGAGAGGGAGGGTACGTGATGCAGAGGAGGGCGCGGCCGAGGTGCCCGTGGGCGCGATGGACAGGCCTGTGTGAGAGAGTGGGAGTGAGAGTGAGTGTGAGTGAGAGGGAAAGGGAGAGGGAGAGAGAGCGAGAGCGAGAGAGAGAATGAGAGAGAATGAGAGGGAGGGTACGTGATGCAGAGGAGGGCGCGGCCGAGGTGCCCGTGGGCGCGATGGACTGGCCTGTGTGAGAGAGAGGGTGGGCAAAAGAGAGTGAGACAGGGAGAGGGAGAGGGTGAGAGCATGAGAGAGGGAGAGGGACAGTGAAAGAGTGAGAGGAAGAGGAAGAGAGAGGGGGTGGGGGGGGATTGGGAAAGTGAGAGAGTGAGAGGGTGAGTGGGGGCGTGATGCAGAGGAGGGGGCGGCAGATGTGCCGGTGGGCGCGACAGACTGGCCTGTGTGTGAGAGTGTAAGTGCGAGTGTGAGTGTGAGTGCGAGTGAGAGTAACAGAGAGGGAGAGGGAGAGTGAACGCGAGGGAGAGAGAGAGTAAGAGAGCACCCCGACTGCAGAGGAGGGCGCGGCCGATGTGCCGGTGGGCGCAATGGACTGGCCTGTGTGGGAGGGAGTCAAAGAAAGGGAGAGTGAGAGTGAGAGGGGGCGTGATGCAGATGAGAAAGCGAAAGCACAAGCAAATACCCCACATAAACACACACACACACACTCACAGACACAGACCGTTCAAGGACTCGCGTGGCGACTGCCCTTGCCGCGACGAACCAGCTGGCACCAACCTGACGCCGTCTGGACTAGGCGCTTCACAAGAGAGAAAGAAAAGGGCAAGAGACAAGATTTAATATGTCGACACGCGTTTGCTGCCGCTGCGGTAGAGGACCTGGGGGTGCGCCCACGCTCTTTACAGAGTTGTTCCCTCCCACCAACAGCCAGCCATCTCATCAAGGTGCTCGAGCCATACGCGCCGAGCACGGTTTTATACGCCTTTAGACGTGTTCCTGACTGCAACATCCATCATCATGTCCCCGCCCTCCCCACTCCCTGCCATTCAGAGACTCGCGTGGCGATTGCCCCTGTTGCGACGACCCAGCGGGCACCAGCCCGACGCCGTCTGGACTGGGCGCTCCCTCCTCCACGAACGATGGGATGAGTGTGGTGTCGCCGACCTTGATAGCAGAGAGCCGGGTAAGCACGTTCTGCACGCGTGGGTGCGCGCGTGTGCGTGTGTGTGCGTGTGTGTGTGTGCATGTGTGTGCTTGTGTGTGTGTGTGTGTGTGTGTGTGTGTGCGTGGAAATGATGAGCGTGGTGTCGCCAACCTTGATGGCAGAGAGTCGTGTGAGAACATTCTGTAAGGTTTGGGGTTGTGAGGTTTGCGAAACCTGCTAAATCCCCGATCGGTTTTATGAAATAAAAACCCAGTCCCCATACTACCCCCCCTCCCCACTAGAGACCCCCACGCTCACACGGACGATGTGATTTCTCACTGTATACTGGGCCGTTTTGGCTAAACCCGCGCCCTGTGTGTAGCCAGTATCCCCAGCTATCGATCCCGCGCGACGCGGTGGGGCGGGCATGCCCGTGGGGCGCAGGAGCAGGTGTTGGGTGTGACAGCTGGGGGTAGAAGGCGTCTGCCCCCACCGCTGGGCACTCCCCGGGCCCCATTTCAACCCCGATATGTTTCATGCGATATATAGAGCTCGGTGCTGACCCTGGGGAGTGGGCGCAGCCGCGTTTGGGGGGTGCCAAAACTTGAATGTGCATGGTGCCGAGGTGTCGATGGACCTGCTCCAAGGCCTTCCTCTAGCTGCAAAAGTCTAGTACTTAGCCCCACATGCCATGCGTGCCCCCAAACAGAGGCTGGGGGGCTTGCTGGAGCATCTCGGAGGTGTGTGTTTGGGTGGATCGTGCAGGGGTTGCTCCGCAGCCTCTGGTCGACACGCGGGGCGATCGACGAGGGGGAATGCTTAGAAGTAGTCACGATGAGCTATGTTCTCCGTCGTGGGCACGTGTGCTGGCCCTGGGGTGTCTATCGGTGGCCGCGCAACACCGACATCGTGGCTGACACCAGGGCGCAAATGAGGTCCTTCCCCAACTTTTCTGATCTCGCCGCCTTGGCGCCCTGCATGAAACATTATATAACATCGATGGATGCAATAAACGACGCGGCGGATATCAAGGATTGTGCCCTGCAGTTGCAGCTCCCCTTGAAACGGACCTAAGTGGCCAGGGCACAATCCGTGATATCCGCCGCGTCGTTTATTGCATCCATCGATGCTATATATTATTTCATGCAGGGCTCCAAGGCGGCGGGGTCAGAAAAGTTGGGGAAGGCCTCCGCGTTGAGTGCGCCGTGCATGGCTGCATGGGGGTCGACACGCCATGCATGGGGGCCTGTCGCGCCCC
>VFSX01000129.1:342500-356314 GCA_016618255.1 Chlamydomonas sp. UWO 241
AGAGTGGGAGAGAGTGGCAAGAGAAATGGGTGACAGCGTGAGAGAGAGAGAGAGAGAGAGAGTGAGAATTGTGAAGTTCAAGAGAGTGAAAGAGAGTGAAAGAGAGTGAAAGAGAGTGATTGACAGTGAGAGTGTGTGTGTGTGTGTGTGTGTGTGTGTGTGTGTTGTGTGTGCCTCCCCCCCCCACCCCCCCAAACGCGCACCGGCGCCAGCGTGGGCTTCCGCAGCGCCGCCGCGCCGGGCGGGATGCCGTTGGCCACTGCGTCTGCATCCGCTCGCTCACACACTCGGACCAGGTCCATAACGTCTTCTGTGAATTGACCGACCAGGCTGCGAGAGTGCGGTGCGTGTGTGTGTGTGCGTGTGGGAGGGGTCTTTCCCTCATCATGGGGGTTACAAAGAGAGCAGACCGTCAGAGCAGGCATCAGGCCAGGCTTCAGAGCAGGCGTCAGAGCAGGCATCAGAGCGGGCATCAGAGTAGACCATCAGGGCAGGCATTAGAGTCACCATCAAAGCATGCATCAGAGTCGTCATCAGAGCAGTCATCAGAGCAGTCATCAGAGCAGGCCATCAGAGCAGGCCATCAGAGCTGGCCATCAGAGCAGGACATCAGACCAGGCCAGCAGAGCAGGCCATCACAGCAGGCATCAGAGCAGGCATCGGAGCAGGCATCGGAGCAGCCACCAGAGCAGGCCATCACACCACCCATGAGAGCAGGCATGAGAGCAGGCAATCACACCACCCATGAGAGCAGGCATCACACTACCCATGAGAGCAGGCATGAGAGCAGGCATGAGAGCAGGCATGAGAGCAGGCATGAGAGTAGGCATGAGAGCAGGCATGAGAGCAGGCATGAGAGCAGGCATGAGAGCAGGAATGAGAGCAGGCATGAGAGCAGGCATGAGAGCAGGCATGAGAGCGGGCATGAGAGCAGGCATCAGAGCAGGCATCAGGGCAGACATCAGAGCAGGCATGAGAGCAGGCATGAGAGCAGGCATCAGGGCAGCCATCATAGCAGGCATGAGAGCAGGCATGAGAGCAGGCATGAGAGCAAGCACGAGAGCGGGCATGAGAGCAGGCATGAGAGCAGGCATCAGAGGAGGCATCAGAGCAGGCATCAGGGCAGACATCAGAGCAGGCATCAGAGCAGGCATCAGATCAAATGATCAGAGCAGATCATCAGAGCAGATCATTAGAGCAGATCATTAGAGCAGATCATCAGAGCAGGCATGAGAGCAGGCATGAGATCAGGCATCAGAGCAAGCCACCCGAGCGGCCATAATAGCACCCACCCCCCTGCACCCACTGCCCAGCCTTCTTCTTGTCGAGTGTCAGATACAAACCGACCGTGACAAGAGCAGGCATCAGAGCAAACCACCCGAGCGGCCATCATAACAACCCCAGCATACAAACCGCCCAGCCTTCTTCTGGTTGAACGCCACATACAAACCCACCATGGCCAGAGCAGGCATCAGAGCCGGCATCAGAGTCAGAGCAGGCATCAGAGCAAACCGCCCGTGCGGCCATCATAACACCCCCCCAACACCCACCGCCCAGCCTTCTTCTTGTTGAGTGTCACGTACACGCCGACCATGACTGGCCGTGAACCCAGTGGCTTCACCGCAGCAAAAACGAAGTCCTGGCGAGTGTGTGCGGTGGCCGTGGTGGTGTGTGTGTGTGTGTGTGTGTGTGTGCGTGTGTGTGTGTGTGTGTTTGTGTGTGTTTGTGTGTGTGTGTCTGTGTGTGTGTGTGTGTGTGTGTGCGTGTTTGTTTGCGTGACTGGTGGTGGTGGGGAGAGGCAAAGAGAGTGAGATAGAGAGTGGGAGAAAGTGTGAGAGTGAGAGAAAGAGTGAGATAGAGAGTGAGTGACAGCGTGAGAGAATGAGAGAGAGTGTGAGAGGGAGTGCGTGCCATGTGAGGGGGCGAGAAATTGGATAAGAGAGAGAGGACGTGAGAATGGATGAAAATGAGAGAGAGAGAGTGACCGAGAGAGAGGGTGGGGCCGCGCCCCAGCGGCGTCACTGCAAAAAACAGAGCGTGTGCATGGTGGGGGAGAGAGGCAGAGAGAGTGAGAAAGATAAAAATTGGAGCAATTGAGATTGGGAGAGCGAAACACTTGGGAAATGAGCATTGGAGAGTGAGAGAGTGAGAATTGTGGGAGAGAGTGGGTGTACCCATACATACGAGAATGAGAGAGAATGAGAGACAAAGTGACAGCGACACACAGCCGGACACAGCCGGAACGCCAGTGAAATGGCGTTGTAAAACAATTAAAACACACGAAAAGGAAGAAAAAACTGCGCGCACCTGGCGGATGTGCGCGGTGCCAGTCTCCACGTCGAGGCGGACCATGCGCGACGTGTATGTCTGCTGCGCATACTCGACCTCCATGTACAGATACGCCTTCCTGATCTTGCGCGGCTTGTGCGTTTGCCCAGTGCCGCTGCCGCTGGCTGATGATCCGCGGGGGCTCATGGCCTGTGGTAGTGTGCGTATGTGTGTGCGTGTGTGTGTTCGTGTGTGTGTGTGCTCGTGTCTGTGTCCAGTGAGGCCAGTGCCGCTGCCGCTGACTGCAAATCTACAAGGGCTCATGGCCTGTGGTGTGTGTGTGTGTGTGCGTCTGTGTGTGTGTGCGTGCGTGTGTGCAAACAGGTCAAGTACGCACAACATACCTCAGGTTGCGTGCCCCCGCCCCCCCAGGTGCCCGCAAGCAGCTACCGAACAGCCACCACGCAGCTTCCAACCCACCTCGTCCCCCACACTTGTCCCCCCGCTGGGCGAGCGCCCCAGCGCGTTGCCACCGGAGTTGGTGTCGAAGAAATAGTTGGTGCCATCGTCGCCTCGGAAAAACTCGTCCTGTGTGTGTGTGTGCATGTGCGCACATGTGTGTGTGTGCATGTGTGTACGCGCGCGTGTGTGTGTCAGTGTGTGTGTGTGTGTGTGAGCGCGTATATTTGTGTGGGTGCCTGTGTGTGCTTTTGTGCGTCTGCGCTTGTGTGCGTGTGTGTGTGTGTGTGTGCGAGCGTATGCACAGCCGTAGCGCCCCATGTGCAGCTGCCTCAAGTAATTATGAGCGCGCACACGCGCATGTGCGACCCCAAGCGTGGCTGCTTCGAGTCTTCGTGAGCGCACGCGTGCAACCCCGTGTGCGGCTGCGTCGAATCACCGCAACGCCGCGCGCAAGCAGTCGCTTTTGTCGGCCCACTGGATGCGCCACGCCGCGCGCGAGAGAGCCGTCACTTTTGGTGGCCCACTAGATGCGCCGCGCCGCACGCGCGCGAGCCGTCGATTTCACTACTACATGCGTCGCGCCGCGCGCGCGCGCGAGCCGTCGCTTCTGGCAGTCCCGCGAGATGCGGCGCGCCGCGTGCGCGCGAGCCGTCGCTTTTGACAACCCAATAGATGCGCCGCGCCGCGCGCGCGCGAGCCGTCGCTTTTGACAACCCACTAGATGCGCCGCGCCGCATGCGCGCGCGAGCCGTCGCTTCTGGCAGTCCCACGAGATGCGGCGCGCCGCGCGCGCGCGAGCCGTCGCTTTTGGCAGTCCCACTAGATGTGGCGCGCCGCGCGCGCGCGAGCAGTCCATTTTGGCGGCCCACTAGACGCGATGCGCCGCGCACGTGCGAGCCTTGCTTTTGGCAACGCACTGGATGCGCTGCGCCGCACGCGTGTGAGCTGTCGCTTTTGACAACCCACTAGATGCGCCGCGCCGTGCGCGCGGGAGCCGTCGTTTTTCGACAACCCACTAGATGCGCCGCGCCACGCGCGCGCGAGCCGTCGCTGTTGACAACCCACTAGATGTGTCGCGCCGCGCGCGTGCGAGCCGTCGCTTTTGACAACCCACTTGATACGCCGCGCCGCGCGCGCGCAAGCCGTCGCTTTTGGAAACCCACTAGATGCGCCGCGCCACGCGCGCGCGAGCCGTCGCTTTTGACAACCTACTAGATGCGCCGTGCCGCGCACGCGCAAGCCGTCGCTTTTGACAACCCACTAGATGCGCCGCGCCACGCGCGCGCGAGCCGTCGCTGTTGACAACCCACTAGATGTGTCGCGCCGCGCGCGTGCGAGCCCTCGCTTTTGACAACCCACTTGATGCGCCGCGCCGCGCGCGCGCAAGCCGTCGCTTTTGGAAACCCACTAGATGCGCCGCGCCACGCGCGCGCGAGCCGTCGCTTTTGACAACCCACTAGATGCGCCGTGCCGCGCACGCGCAAGCCGTCGCTTTTGACAACCCACTAGATGCTCCGCGCCGCGCGCGCGCGAGCCGTCGCTTTCGACAACCCACTAGATGCGCCGCGCCACGCGCGCGCAAGCCGTCGCTTTCGACAACCCACTAGATGCGCCGCGCCGCGCGCGCGCGAGCCGTCGCTTTTGGCAGTCCCAATAGATGTGGCGCGCCGCGCGCGCGCGAGCAGTCCATTTTGGCGGCCCACTAGACGCCATGCGCCGCGCACGTGCGAGCCGTCGCTTTTGGAAACCCACTAGATGCGCCGCGCCGCGCACGCGCAAGCCGTCGCTTTTGGCAACCTACTAGATGCGCCGCACCGCGCGCGTGTGAGCCGTCGCTTTGGGCAACCCACTAGATGCGCCGCACCGCGCGCGTGTGAGCTGTCGCTTTTAACAACCCACTAGATGCGACGCACCGCGCGCGTGCGACCTGTCATTTTTGGCTGCCCATTGCGTGTGCCGCGCCGCTCGCGCGCGAGCCGTTGCTTTTGACAACCCACTAGATGCGCCGCGCCGTGTGCGCGGGAGCCGTCGTTTTCGACAACCCACTAGATGCGCCGCGCCACGCGCGCGCGAGCCGTCGCTTTGGATAACCCACTAGATGCGCCGCGCCACGCGCGCGCGAGCCGTCGCTTTGACAACCCACTAGATGCGCCGCGCCACGCGCGCGCGAGCCGTCACTGTTGATAACCCACTCGATGCGCCGCGCCTCGCGCGCGCGAGCCGTCGCTTTGGATAACCCACTAGATGCGCCGCGCCACGCGCGCGCGAGCCGTCGCTTTTGACAACCCACTAGATGCGCCGTGCCGCGCACGCGCAAGCCGTCGCTTTTGACAACCCACTAGATGCTCCGCGCCGCGCGCGCGCGAGCCGTCGCTTTCGACAACCCACTAGATGCGCCGCGCCACGCCGCGCGAGCCGTCGCTTTCGACAACCCACTAGATGCGCCGCGCCGCGCGCGCGCGAGCCGTCGCTTTTGGCAGTCCCACTAGATGTGGCGCGCCGCGCGCGCGCGAGCAGTCCATTTTGGCGGCCCACTAGACGCGATGCGCCGCGCACGTGCGAGCCGTCGCTTTTGGAAACCCACTAGATGCGCCGCGCCGCGCACGCGCAAGCCATCGCTTTTGGCAACCCACTAGATGCGCCGCACCGCGCGCGTGTGAGCCGTCGCTTTGGGCAACCCACTAGATGCGCCGCACCGCGCGCGTGTGAGCTGTCGCTTTTGACAACCCACTAGATGCGACGCACCGCGCGCGTGCGACCTGTCATTTTTGGCTGCCCATTGCGTGTGCCGCGCCGCTCGCGCGCGAGCCGTTGCTTTTGACAACCCACTAGATGCGCCGCGCCGTGCGCGCGGGAGCCGTCGTTTTCGACAACCCACTAGATGCGCCGCGCCACGCGCGCGCGAGCCGTCGCTTTGGATAACCCACTAGATGCGCCGCGCCACGCGCGCGCGAGCCGTCGCTGTTGACAACCCACTAGATGCGCCGCGCCACGCGCGCGCGAGCCGTCACTGTTGATAACCCACTCGATGCGCCGCGCCTCGCGCGCGCGAGCCGTCGCTTTGGATAACCCACTAGATGCGCCGCGCCACGCGCGCGCGAGCCGTCGCTTTTGACAACCCACTAGATGCGCCGTGCCGCGCACGCGCAAGCCGTCGCTTTTGACAACCCACTAGATGCTCCGCGCCGCGCGCGCGCGAGCCGTCGCTTTCGACAACCCACTAGATGCGCCGCGCCACGCGCGCGCGAGCCGTCGCTTTCGACAACCCACTAGATGCGCCGCGCCGCGCGCGCGCGAGCCGTCGCTTTTGGCAGTCCCACTAGATGTGGCGCGCCGCGCGCGCGCGAGCAGTCCATTTTGGCGGCCCACTAGACGCGATGCGCCGCGCACGTGCGAGCCGTCGCTTTTGGAAACCCACTAGATGCGCCGCGCCGCGCACGCGCAAGCCATCGCTTTTGGCAACCCACTAGATGCGCCGCACCGCGCGCGTGTGAGCCGTCGCTTTGGGCAACCCACTAGATGCGCCGCACCGCGCGCGTGTGAGCTGTCGCTTTTGACAACCCACTAGATGCGACGCACCGCGCGCGTGCGACCTGTCATTTTTGGCTGCCCATTGCGTGTGCCGCGCCGCTCGCGCGCGAGCCGTTGCTTTTGACAACCCACTAGATGCGCCGCGCCGTGCGCGCGGGAGCCGTCGTTTTCGACAACCCACTAGATGCGCCGCGCCACGCGCGCGCGAGCCGTCGCTTTGGATAACCCACTAGATGCGCCGCGCCACGCGCGCGCGAGCCGTCGCTTTCGACAACCCACTAGATGCGCCGCGCCACGCGCGCGCGAGCCGTCACTGTTGATAACCCACTCGATGCGCCGCGCCTCGCGCGCGCGAGCCGTCGCTTTGGATAACCCACTAGATGCGCCGCGCCACGCGCGCGCGAGCCGTCGCTTTTGACAACCCACTAGATGCGCCGTGCCGCGCACGCGCAAGCCGTCGCTTTTGACAACCCACTAGATGCTCCGCGCCGCGCGCGCGCGAGCCGTCGCTTTCGACAACCCACTAGATGCGCCGCGCCACGCGCGCGCAGCCGTCGCTTTCGACAACCCACTAGATGCGACGCGCCGCGCGCGCGCGAGCCGTCGCTTTTGGCAGTCCCACTAGATGTGGCGCGCCGCGCGCGCGCGAGCAGTCCATTTTGGCGGCCCACTAGACGCCATGCGCCGCGCTCGTGCGAGCCGTCGCTTTTGGAAACCCACTAGATGCGCCGCGCCGCGCACGCGCAAGCCGTCGCTTTTGGCAACCCACTAGATGCGCCGCACCGCGCGCGTGTGAGCCGTCGCTTTGGGCAACCCACTAGATGCGCCGCACCGCGCGCGTGTGAGCTGTCGCTTTTGACAACCCACTAGATGCGACGCACCGCGCGCGTGCGACCTGTCATTTTTGGCTGCCCATTGCGTGTGCCGCGCCGCTCGCGCGCGAGCCGTTGCTTTTGACAACCCACTAGATGCGCCGCGCCGTGTGCGCGGGAGCCGTCGTTTTCGACAACCCACTAGATGCGCCGCGCCACGCGCGCGGGAGCCGTCGCTTTGGATAACCCACTAGATGCGCCGCGCCACGCGCGCGCGAGCCGTCGCTTTCGACAACCCACTAGATGCGCCGCGCCACGCGCGCGCGAGCCGTCACTGTTGATAACCCACTCGATGCGCCGCGCCTCGCGCGCGCGAGCCGTCGCTTTGGATAACCCACTAGATGCGCCGCGCCACGCGCGCGCGAGCCGTCGCTTTTGACAACCCACTAGATGCGCCGTGCCGCGCACGCGCAAGCCGTTGCTTTTGACAACCCACTAGATGCGCCGCGCCGTGCGCGCGCGAGCCGTCGCTTTCGACAACCCACTAGATGCGCCGCGCCACGCGCGCGCGAGCCTTTGCTTTTGACAACCCACTAGATGCGCCGTGCCGCGCACGCGCAAGCCGTTGCTTTTGACAACCCACTAGATGCGCCGCGCCGTGCGCGCGCGAGCCGTCACTTTCGACAACCCACTAGATGCGCCGTGCCACGCGCGCGCGAGCCGTCGCTGTTGATAACCCACTCAATGCGCCGCGCCTCGCGCGTGCGAGCCGTCGCTTTGGATAACCCACTAGATGCGCCGCGCCACGAGCGCGCGAGCCGTCGCTTTTGACAACCCACTAGATGCGCCGTGCCGCGCGCGCGCGAGCCGTTGCTTTTGACAACCCACTAGATGCGCCGCGCCGTGCGCGCGGGAGCCGTCGTTTTTCGACAACCCACTAGATGCGCCGCGCCACGCGCGCGCGAGCCGTCGCTTTGGATAACCCACTAGATGCGCCGCGCCACGCGCGCGAGAGCCGTCGCTTTTGACAACCCACTAGATGCGCCGTGCCGCGCACGCGCAAGCCGTCGCTTTTGACAACCCACTAGATGCGCCGCGCCGCGCGCGTGCGACCTGTCATTTTCGGCTGCCCATTGCGTGTTCCGCGCCGCTCGCGCGCGAGCCGTTGCTTTTGACAACCCACTAGATGCGCCGCGCCGTGCGCGCGGGAGCCGTCGTTTTCGACAACCCACTAGATGCGCCGCGCCACGCGCGCGGGAGCCGTCGCTTTGACAACCCACTAGATGCGCCGCGCCACGCGCGCGCGAGCCGTCGCTTTCGACAACCCACTAGATGCGCCGCGCCGCGCACGCGCAAGCCGTCGCTTTTGACAACCCACTAGATGCGCCGCGCCACGCGCGCGCGAGCCGTCGCTTCTGGCAGTCCCACAAGATGCGGAGCGCCGCGCGCGCGCGAGCCGTCGCTTTTGGCAGTCCCACTAGATGTGGCGCGCCGCGCGCGCGCGAGCAGTCCATTTTGACAACCCACTAGATGCGCCGTGCCGCGCACGCGCAAGCCGTTGCTTTCGACAACCCACTAGATGCGCCGCGCCACGCGCGCGCGAGCCGTCGCTTCTGGCAGTCCCACGAGATGCGGCGTGCCGCGCGCGCGCGACCTGTCGCTTTTGGCAGTCCCACTAGATGTGGCGCGCCGCTCGCGCGCGAGCCGTTGCTTTTGACAACCCACTAGATGCGCCGCGCCGTGCGCGCGGGAGCCGTCGTTTTTCGACAACCCACTAGATGCGCCGCGCCAGGCGCGCGCGAGCCGTCGCTTTTGACAACCCACTAGATGCGCCGTGCCGCGCACGCGCAAGCCGTCGCTTTTGACAACCCACTAGATGCGCCGCGCCGCGCGCGCGCGAGCCCTCGCTTTTGACAACCCACTAGATGCGCCGCGCCACGCGCGCGCGAGCCGTCGCTTTTGATAACCCACTAGATGCGCCGTGCCACGCGCGCGCGAGCCGTCGCTTCTGGCAGTCCCACAAGATGCGGAGCGCCACGCGCGCGCGAGCTGTCGCTTTTGGCAGTCCCACTAGATGTGGCGCGCCGCGCGCGCGCGAGCAGTCCATTTTGACAACCCACTAGATGCGCCGTGCCGCGCACGCGTAAGCCGTTGCTTTCGACAACCCACTAGATGCGCCGCGCCACGCGCGCGCGAGCCGTCGCTTCTGGCAGTCCCACGAGATGCGGCGTGCCGCGCGCGCGCGACCTGTCGCTTTTGGCAGTCCCACTAGATGTGGCGCGCCGCTCGCGCGCGAGCCGTTGCTTTTGACAACCCACTAGATGCGCCGCGCCGTGCGCGCGGGAGCCGTCGTTTTTCGACAACCCACTAGATGCGCCGCGCCACGCGCGCGCGAGCCGTCGCTTTGGATAACCCACTAGATGCGCCGCGCCACGCGCGCGAGAGCCGTCGCTTTTGACAACCCACTAGATGCGCCGTGCCGCGCACGCGCAAGCCGTCGCTTTTGACAACCCACTAGATGCGCCGCGCCGCGCGCGTGCGACCTGTCATTTTTGGCTGCCCATTGCGTGTTCCGCGCCGCTCGCGCGCGAGCCGTTGCTTTTGACAACCCACTAGATGCGCCGCGCCGTGCGCGCGGGAGCCGTCGTTTTCGACAACCCACTAGATGCGCCGCGCCACGCGCGCGCGAGCCGTCGCTTTGGATAACCCACTAGATGCGCCGCGCCACGCGCGCGCGAGCCGTCGCTTTCGACAACCCACTAGATGCGCCGCGCCGCGCACGCGCAAGCCGTCGCTTTTGACAACCCACTAGATGCGCCGCGCCACGCGCGCGCGAGCCGTCGCTTCTGGCAGTCCCACAAGATGCGGAGCGCCGCGCGCGCGCGAGCCGTCGCTTTTGGCAGTCCCACTAGATGTGGCGCGCCGCGCGCGCGCGAGCAGTCCATTTTGACACCCCACTAGATGCGCCGTGCCGCGCACGCGCAAGCCGTTGCTTTCGACAACCCACTAGATGCGCCGCGCCACGCGCGCGCGAGCCGTCGCTTCTGGCAGTCCCACGAGATGCGGCGTGCCGCGCGCGCGCGACCTGTCGCTTTTGGCAGTCCCACTAGATGTGGCGCGCCGCTCGCGCGCGAGCCGTTGCTTTTGACAACCCACTAGATGCGCCGCGCCGTGCGCGCGGGAGCCGTCGTTTTTCGACAACCCACTAGATGCGCCGCGCCAGGCGCGCGCGAGCCGTCGCTTTTGACAACCCACTAGATGCGCCGTGCCGCGCACGCGCAAGCCGTCGCTTTCGACAACCCACTAGATGCGCCGCGCCACGCGCGCGCGAGCCGTCGCTTTGGATAACCCACTAGATGCGCCGTGCCACGCGCGCGCGAGCTGTCGCTTCTGGCAGTCCCACAAGATGTGGAGCGCCGCGCGCGCGCGAGCCGTCGCTTTTGGCAGTCCCACTAGATGTGGCGCGCCGCGCGCGCGCGAGCAGTCCATTTTGACAACCCACTAGATGCGCCGTGCCGCGCACGCGCAAGCCGTTGCTTTCGACAACCCACTAGATGCGCCGCGCCACGCGCGCGCGAGCCGTCGCTTCTGGCAGTCCCACGAGATGCGGCGTGCCGCGCGCGCGCGACCTGTCGCTTTTGGCAGTCCCACTAGATGTGGCGCGCCGCTCGCGCGCGAGCCGTTGCTTTTGACAACCCACTAGATGCGCCGCGCCGTGCGCGCGGGAGCCGTCGTTTTCGACAACCCACTAGATGCGCCGCGCCACGCGCGCGCGAGCCGTCGCTTTGGATAACCCACTAGATGCGCCGCGCCACGCGCGCGCGAGCCGTCGCTTTTGACAACCCACTAGATGCGCCGTGCCGCGCACGCGCAAGCCGTCGCTTTTGACAACCCACTAGATGCGCCGCGCCGCGCGCGTGCGACCTGTCATTTTTGGCTGCCCATTGCGTGTTCCGCGCCGCTCGCGCGCGAGCCGTTGCTTTTGACAACCCACTAGATGCGCCGCGCCGTGCGCGCGGGAGCCGTCGTTTTGGATAACCCACTAGATGCGCCGCGCCACGCGCGCGCGAGCCGTCGCTTTCGACAACCCACTAGATGCGCCGCGCCACGCGCGCGCGAGCCGTCACTGTTGATAACCCACTCGATGCGCCGCGCCTCGCGCGCGCGAGCCGTCGCTTTGGATAACCCACTAGATGCGCCGTGCCGCGCACGCGCAAGCCGTTGCTTTTGACAACCCGCTAGATGCGCCGCGCCGTGCGCGCGCGAGCCGTCGCTTTGGATAACCCACTAGATGCGCCGCGCCACGCGCGCGCGAGCCGTCGCTTTCGACAACCCACTAGATGCGCCGCGCCGCGCGCGCGCGAGCCCTCGCTTTCGACAACCCACTAGATGCGCCGCGCCACGCGCGCGCGAGCCGTCGCTTCTGGCAGTCCCACAAGATGCGGAGCGCCGCGCGCGCGCGAGCCGTCGCTTTTGGCAGTCCCACTAGATGTGGCGCGCCGCGCGCGCGCGAGCAGTCCATTTTGACAACCCACTAGATGCGCCGTGCCGCGCACGCGCAAGCCGTTGCTTTCGACAACCCACTAGATGCGCCGCGCCACGCGCGCGCGAGCCGTCGCTTCTGGCAGTCCCACGAGATGCGGCGTGCCGCGCGCGCGCGATCTGTCGCTTTTGGCAGTCCCACTAGATGTGGCGCGCCGTGCGCGCGCGAGCAGTCCATTTTGGCGGCCCACTAGACGCGATGCGCCGCGCACGTGCGAGCCGTCGCTTTTGGAAACCCACTAGATGCGTTGCGCCGCGCACGCGCAAGCCGTCGCTTTTGGCAACCCACTAGATGCGCCGCACCGCGCGCGTGTGAGCCGTCGCTTTCGACAACCCACTAGATGCGCCGCACCGCGCACGTGTGAGCTGTCGCTTTTGACAACCCACTAGAGGCGACGCGACGCGCGCGCGCGAGCCGTCGCTGTTGACAACCCACTAGATGTGTCGCGCCGCGCGTGTGCGAGCCGTCGCTTTTGACAACCCATTTGATGCGCCACGCCGCGCGCGCGCAAGCCGTCGCTTTTGGAAACCCACTAGATGTGTCGCGCTGCGCGCGTGCGAGCTGTCGCTTTTGACAACCCACTAGATGCGCCGCGCCGCGCGCGCGCGAGCCGTCGCTTTGGATAACCCGCTAGATGCGCCGCGCCGTGCGCGCGCGAGCCGTCGCTTTCGACAACCCACTAGATGTGTCGCGCCGCGCGCGTGCGAGCCGTCGCTTTTGACAACCCACTAGATGCGACGCGCCGCGCGCGCGCGAGCCGTCGCTTTTGACAACCCACTCGATGCGCCACGCCGTGCGCTTGCGAGCCGTTGCTTTGGGCTGCCCATTGCGTGTTCCGTGCCGCACGCTGTCAAGCCGTTGCTTTGAAGAGCCCACTTGATGCGACGCACTGCGCGCGCGCGACCCGTCGCTTTTGGTGGCCCACAAGATGCGCCACGCCGCGAGCGAGCGGGCTTTCACTTTTGGCGGCCCATTAGATGCGCATTGCGCCGCGCGCGCGCGGGGCGTCGATTTTGGCAACCAACTAGATGCGCCGCGCCGCGTGCGTGAGCGCGTGCGTGTGCCAACGACCCAGTGTGCGGCTACCTGGAATCCTTGTGAATGCGCGCGTGCGAGCTCCAGCTTGGTTCAGCCTCAAAACCCCAGGACGCGCACTCGCGCGCACGCGCGCTCTGGTTGGGTACAGCCTCAAAAACCGAAGACGCGCGCGCGCGCGCACGCGCACGCTCCAATTGGGGTCAGCCTCAATGACTCTGGACGCGCGCGCGCGCGCTCCAATCGGGGTCAGCATCAAAAACCCAGGACGCGCGCGCGCTCCAATTGGGGTCAGCCTCAGAAAAAACAGGACGCGCGCGCGTGCTCCAATTGGGTTCAACCTCAAAAACCCGATTTGGGAAGTCTGGGCGCTTCAGTCCCGTCGTTTTGACGCCCCCATCGTACTGTACCGCGTACAGCGGCACTGCACCACGCTGGTACCGGTCAGGACGCCCCCCCCCCCCCCCCCCTAGTACGTGCGTGCTACGCAACCCTGCAGGAATCCTCGTGAGAGCGCGTGTGCGCCCGCGTGCGCAACCTAGTTGGTCTTGCCTGTAATTCTCAGGACGCGAGCGCGCGCCCCAGTTGGCCGACCCCGTCTGGATGCCCGAACTGTCCAGAATTAATGCTTTTACAAGTCCAAGTTCCAAAACAAAGCCGAAATAAACAAAGAAGCAAAGGCGTCCACACACACACACACACACACCTCTTCGAGCGTCGGCAACGTGTCCATTGTCGAAGCTGTCTGGATGCCCAAGGCGGTCGGGTGTGACTTGTGGAACAGCTGTGCTTGGTGTGTGTGCGCGTGTGTTAGTGAGCGTATGTGTGTGTGTGGGGGGGTCAATTTTGCAGTATGTTGTTTGTGTGTGTGTGTGCGTGTGTGAGTGTGTGTGTATGTGTGTGTATGTGTGTGTGTGTGAGAGAGAGAGAGAGAGAGAGAGAGAGAGAGAGAGAGAGAGAGAGAGAGAGAGAGCAGAGAGAGAGATAGAGCAGAGAGAAAGAGCAGAGAGAGAGAGAGCAGAGAGAGAGAGAAAGAGAGAGCAGAGAGAGAGATAGAGAGAGAGAGCATAGAGAGAGAAAGAGAGAGAGAGAACAGAGAGATAACTGAGAGAGAAGAGCAGAGAGAGAGAAAGAGAGAGCAGAGAGAGAGATAGAGAGAGAGA
>VFSX01000129.1:357543-392543 GCA_016618255.1 Chlamydomonas sp. UWO 241
AGAGAGAGAGAGAGAGAAAGAGAGAGAGAGAGAGAAAGAGAGAGAGAGAGAGAGAGAGAGGCAGCCTCCTCAAAATCCCCGAAGGTGCGCAGCATAAAGTGTAAACCGTACACTGAACACGGAGGTCGACTTCACAGTTTGTAGGACGCCTTTGAAGGTGCATTACACCCATACTGTACACTGCAAGCAACCATTACACCCAGCATTACACCCAGCATTACACCCAGCAGTACACGCACACTGCACACTGCAAACAGCCATTTCACCCAGCATTACACCCAGCATTACATGCAGCCACACGCACACTGGCAAACAGCCATTCCACCCAGCAATACACCCAGCATTACATGCAGCCACACGCACACTGCACACTGCAAACAGCCATTCCACCCAGCATTACACCCAGCATTACATGCAGCCACACGCACACTGCACACTGCAAACAGCCATTCCACCCAGCATTACACCCAGCATTACATGCAGCCACACGCACACTGCACACTGCAAACAGCCATTCCACCCAGCATTACACCCAGCATTACATGCAGCCACACGCACACTGCACACTGCAAACAGCCATTACACCCAGCATTACACCCAGCATAACATGCAGCCACACGCACACTGTACACTGCAAACAGCCATGACACCCAGCATTGCACCCATTACACCCAGCATTACACCCAGCATTACACAGTATCACACAAAGCATCACACCGTGCATTACACCCAGCATGACACCCAGCATTACACGCAGCACCACACCCAGTATTACATGCAGCAAATCACGCACACTGTACCCTGCAAACAGCATGAACAACCCCCACACTTTACAACCGGGACACCCAGCATTACACCCAGCACCACACGCAGCATCACACCCATTACACGCACACTGTGCACTGCCCACATCCAGTGGTCCCTGGGAAGGATTTTAGTAATAAGTTTTTTGCCGGCTCCAGAAACTTTGACCGTTCACACCAGGCACAATACACAGCGGTTATTCATGCAACGCATGCCATTGTGCTGCTCTCGGCAACAGCTTTCCAACGCACCGCTCCACGCCCTCTCCCACTAAGTGCGGAGTGGTTTCCTGGCAAATGGGAAATCCGGCCCTGAGCGGTATACGGCTCGCAGGGGAATCACTCGCCCACATCCCCACCTGGCGCCGCAGACCAGACAGCGTGTCCTTCATCGACCCGAAGTGCTCCGAGGCAGCAGCGAACCGCTTGCTGCGTGTTGGGTGGGGCGGGTACGGTGGTTGTTTGTCAGTTATGGTGGCTGTTTGTCAGTTCCTGGTGGTTTCAGTAGGTTACGGTGTGTCAGCGTGTCCTTCACGGATCCAAAGTGCTCCGAGGAAGAGCAGAGAAGCGGTTGCTGTGCCTTGCTGCGTGTTAGTTGTGGCGGGTACGATGGTTGTTTGTCAGTTGTGGTGGTTGCTGCAGTTGCTTACAGTTACAGTTACATGGCATTCCAGCTAAGACAACACTAGTGCCACCGCCCTGTGAAGGACGATAGCCACCAGCCGGTTACCTGCCGTCTAGACTACCGCTCCCGCCGGCTAGTTTAGACCCAAACAAGTCCCTGAGGGACATGTCTGGCAAGGAGCGTATAGGAAAGGACCGTCCTCCTCCTGGCCTTTGAGGCCAACCACGCCGGCTGTGCCGACTGGCGGCGCTGAAGCAGAAAAGTCCCCGCCTGGCATGGTGCATGGTTGTCCAACTCCATGCATGGGCTCTGCCTGCGCCCCATGCGTCATGCATGGCCAGGTCCCACCCTCCAGGGGGGCCTGGGCAAACAGAGTCGTCATGGCAGGCTGCCTGAAGACCAATGCCGACGCCAGTCACCGGCAGACGAGTGCCCCCGAGGGTGAGCGCGGTGACAAACGCTGCGATGGTGAAGCGGATAAACTCTGTTGTTGCCTCGGCGGTCACCACCGCTGAAGCCCTGATGGTAGCTCGCCCCACGAGCAGCCATCTTGACCGATGTCCAGCATGCATTGACGGGCGCCAGCTCCTCCGCTCGTCGATCAACTCGTCGAGATCGGTGCCGCATGGCGTCCTGCATGGGGGGAGGATAAGGGCCGTCTCCCAGCACGGGCCGCGGCAGCGCCGCGGCTACTCGCCAAGCCATGACAGCGCCGGGCAAGCCGCTCCTGAAGTGTTCCACCGAGGGGCAGTCTAGCAGGAGCCGGGCCAGTCGTATTTTACCCCGCTCGTCAGCGGCACGGAGATCCTCGTCACCAGCAGCGCCGCATTGCTGGGTCCAGGGCTCGGCGACGAGAACGCGCCTCCGTTAATCGAGCCCCGAGCTGCTTGCGGTGCCCGAATTCAAAAAAAAAGTCCACATTTACGTACATCGAGAATTCGTCAGCGAGACTAAGTCGTAGCATGTGTCACGCTCAGATTCAACAATTTAAACTCAATTTCGAAATAAAAATGCGGTTGTTTGCCCACCTGCCCAACGCGTCCCCCAACGAGAAGGCATCAGAGCGCGCGATCGAGACATTGCCGAACATGTGTCAAATTTGTATCCGAATGCTTTCAAATTTCAGAAATCAAATACAAAAAATGCCTTCAAGGTTACACACGCACACGCACACACACACACACACACACAACATACACGCACACACAGGAACACACACGCACCTGCCCAGCGCATCCCCCATCGAGAAGCCATCAGAACGCGCGATCGAATCATTTCCGTACATGTGTACACCACCGCTGCGGTTCAAGCTGCTGGCGCTGCTGAGGCCGTTGGGGCCGTCGCTCGACTGCGGTGTGTGGTGTGTGTTTGTGTGTGTGTGTGTGTGTGTGTGTGTTTGTGCGCGTGTGTGTGTGTGTGTGTGGCAGTCGATTATCCAGTCGGATATACGATCATACCATCTGTTGTGTGTGTGTGTGTGTGTGGACTGCAGCACAGTTCCTGTACCTTCAGGTGCTTGAGTTTGGCAATAACCATCAACCGCGTCTTGCACACAGTGCGCGCCGCCATATTATATTTTGCTGTACGTGTTCAATGTGTGTGTGCATGTGTGGACTGTAGTACATTAACTGTAGTACAGTCACTGTTGTACGGTCAATGTAGTACAGTCGCTATACCTTCAGCTGCTTGAGCTTCGCGATGACCATCAACCGCGCCTTGCACACAGCGTGCGCAACCGCCTTTTCTTGTTTTTTTTTTTGTTTTTTTTTGTACGTGTGTTCCGTGCGCGCGCGCGTGTGTGTGTGTGTGTGTGTGTGTGTGTGTGTGGAATGTAGTACAGTCACCAGTCATTTTGTTTTGGGCTCCTGGGAGCCATTAGGAGCCATTTGGCTACTGAAGATCCCATCAGATAGAGCTCAACCAACCAATTTGCTTGATGGTCCGACGATCCCATCAGATGGATATCGTCAAGAGCTTGAAAAATACCTATATTTGACGGGACCGCAGCGCTCAACGCTAAGGCAGCGGTCAAGGCGGTCGACGGGACGTTGGTCCGCACGCCGACTCCCAGAAAAAACTAAAAACTAAACAAGATCACTGACAGTCACTGTAGTACAGTCACTGTTCCTTAGCTTCTTGAGCGTGGCGGTAACCATTGACTGCGTCTTGCACACACTGCGCGCAGCCTCATTTTCTTGTTTTTCGTTTTTTTGTTTTTTTTACGTGTGTTCCACGCGTGTGTTGTGTGTGTGTGTGTGCGCGTATGTGGAATGTAGTACAGCCACTGTGGAGCGGTCACTGCACCTTGAGCTGCTTGAGCTTTGCGATGACCATCGACCGCGTCTTGCACACCGCGCGCGCCGCCAGCGGGCAGTCCCCTCCAAGCAGACCCGTGCACGAGGCTCCAATTTCGACCGTGTCGCCCTCCTTGCCGCCTCGCTCATACAGGCCCTGTGTGCCAGAGGAGGGAGGAGGTGTGGAGGCAAGTGTGGGGGAATTGTGGGGATCATGGAGTTTGAAATGCACAAAAGACTACAGAAACAAGAGTGGCCGATTTTGACCATGTCACGCGCCTTGCTGCTGCGCTCGTACAGGCGCTGTGTGAGAGGATGGAGGAGGTGTGGAGGCAGGTGTGGGCGAAGGGTGGAGATGATGGCGACACAAAAAAAAACTCAAAGAATGCTCACAGAAAACTAGGCTCTGATTTCGACCGCGTCGCCCTCCTTGCCGCCGCGCTCTACCGCGTGTGGTGTGTGTGTGTGTGTGTGTGTGCGCATGTGAGGGAGATGTTAATATATATTTACAGGTTTACAAGAGAAAGGGAGAGAAGGGGAGAGAGAGAGAAACAGAGAGAGAGAGGCAGAGAGAGAGAGAGAGAGAGAGAGAAACAGAGAGAGAGGCAAAGAGAGAGAGAAAGAGAGAGGGGGGGGGGGGACAGAGGAGGGACCCACCATGACGCTGTCGATGCTCAGGCGAACAAAGCACACGCACGGCTCCTCGTAGACTGTCCCCAGCTGGTTTCGCGTGATCGCCGGGAGCATCTTGTACTTTCGTACACATGCTGAGACCTGTGTGTGTGTGTGTGTGTGTGTTGCGTGGAGGGGTTGAGAGAAAGGGGGGGGGGGAGGGAGCCAGAAAGAGAGGCAAGAGGCAGAGAGAGAAAGAGAGAGAGAGAGGGAGATACAGAGAGAGAAACAGGGAGAGAGAGTTGGGGGTGGGGGTCAGTTGGTTTCGCGTGATTGCTGGGAGTATCTTGTACTTTCGTACACATGCTGAGACCTAACTGTGTGTGTGTTGCGTGGAGGGGTTGAGAGAAAGGGGGGGGGGAGGGAGACAGAAAGAGAGGCTAGAGGCAGAAAGAGAGAGAGAAACAGGGAGACAGAGAGAGGGGGGGGGAGCTGGTTTCGCGTGATTGCCGGGAGCATCTCGTACTTGCACACGTTTGCTGAGAGAGCGAGAGAGGCAGACACGGGGTGGAGAAAGGACCGTGCCACTCCCACATTTCCCCGGCGTCAAATTTGACCCTCCGACTCACCCATAATGGCCGCCCTTGGAGGCTGCGCCGGAGGTGTGCAAAGCCGCTCACACCAGATTCTCCTTTCAGGATTTTTTTAATTTAATTCTTCCACGACCGCATTTTTGCTTTGACCGCGTTGACCGCTGACGTCCCGTGGACCGTTTGACCTCATATATAGGTCACTTCAAAGCTCTAGACGAGCTCTGTCTGGCGGGCTCGTCAGACTCACAAACCACTGGATGAGTTGAGCTGTGTTCAAGGTCAAAGTACAGCCAGAATACAGCCAAATGACTGCGGAGAGCGGAAAAGGAAATCACTGCTCACACACACTTTCCAGTGCACACTCGCCCCCGCTGCACGCACAGCGTCGCCGCAACGCTTGAGACAACTCTATTGTCATATGCGATAAGCCTGAACAGCGATTGAATTGACGCCAATAAAACAGAGGATGTGTGAAGGAGTGCCAGAGGCCTTGGTGGAGAGGGAGGGAGAGGAGGAGAGCGACAGCCCGGCTGACTGGCGTGTGCACGCAAGCACCCTTTCGTTACTTGTTGTGAGCGCCCCCCCGCTGGCGCGAGTGCGTGTGTCCGCACCTTTTCGTTCCTCTTGTTGAGCGCCCCCCCTGGCGTCATCACCGCGTCGGTCGGCGGCCGCTTGCTGATCCACATGCGGATTGACACCTCGCCAAAGTCTCCAGACTCCTTCTTGCCGCTTGCCTGCAAGAAGAAGAGGATGAGGAAGAGGGAAAGGAGGAGATTGTTTTAGGGAAAGAATAACAATAACAAAGGGGGCGGGCGGGGGGGGGGGCTTACTGATCTACATTCGGATCGACACCTCGCCGAAGTCTCCAGACTCCTTCTTGCCGCTTGCCTGCGAGAGGGCAAGGGAGAGGGGGAGATTCAACTTGTTTGATGGAAAGCGAAAGGGGGCGGGGGAGGGGGGGAGGGGGGGGGCTTGCTGATCCACATGCGGATCGACACCTCGCCAAAGTCTCCAGACTCCTTCTTGCCGCTTGCCTGCGAGAAGGAGAGGATGAGGAAGGGGGAAAGGAGGAGATTGAGAGCGTTGAGTTGACTTGTTTTAGGGAAACAAAAACAACAACAAAGGTGGCGGGGGGGGGGGGCTTGCTGATCTACATTCGGATCGACACCTCGCCGAAGTCTCCAGACTCCTTCTTGCCGCTTGCCTGCTAGAGGGCGAGGGAGAAGGGGAGACACAACTTGTTTGACGGAAAGCGAAAGGGGGCAGGGGGGAGGGGGGGGGCCTTGCTGATCCACATCCGGATCGACACCTCGCCAAAGTCTCCGGACTTCTTCCTGCCGCTCGCCTGCGACAGGGAGAGAAAGAGGGCGAGATTCAACTTGTTTGATGGAAAGCAAAACAATAACAAAGGAGTGTGTGGAGGGGGGGGGGCTTGCTGGTCCACATTCGGATCGACACCTCGCCAAAGTCTCCCGACTCCTTCTTGTCGCTTGCCTGCGAGGGACAGGAAGAGAGAGAGGGAGAGGAAGACAGAGAGGGAGAGGAGGGGATTAGTATTGTGTGGCCTTGCGGGCTCTCCTACCAGAGCCTCCCTAGACGTGTAGTCTGGGCCACGTAGACTGTAAAATAAATCACACACACGCACACATGCACACACACACACACACACACACACATACATACACACGCACACACACATGCACACGCACACACACGGACACACACACACACACACACACACACACACACCTTGAGCACGTAGAGCATGAGCTTTGCACTGACGAGGTCGTCCTGAAGCACCGACAGCATGCCAGCTGCACACACACACACACACACACACACCTTGAGCACGTAGAGCGTGAGCTTTGCACTGACGAGGTCGTCCTGAAGCACCGACAGCATGCCAGCTGCACACACACACACACACACACGCACACACACACACCTTGAGCACGTAGAGCGTGAGCTTTGCATTGACGAGGTTGTCCTGAAGCACCGACAGCATGCCAGCTGCACACGCACACACACACACACACACACACACACACACACACACACACACACACCTTGAGCACGTAGAGCGTGAGTTTTGCGCTGACGAGGTCATCCTCACGCATCGTCAGCACCTTGAGGTCCAGCTCAGCCTGCGTGTGTGAGTGCGTGTGTGGGGGGGGGGGGGGCGTGTGCGTGCGTGTGTGTGTGCATCCTCACGCATTGTCAGTGCCTTGAGGTCCAGCTCAGCCTGCGTGTGTGCGTGTGTGTGTGCGCACGTGTGTGTGTGTGCGCACGTGTGTGTGTGTGTGTGTGTGTGTGTGTGTGTGCGTGTGTGTGCGTGTGTGCGTGTGTGTCATCACGTATCGACAGCGCCTTGAGGTCCAGCTATGCCGGTGTGTGTGTGTGTGTGTGTGTGTGTGTGTGTGTGTGTGTGTGTGTGTGTGCGTGCGTGTCCTCGCGCACAGACAGCGCTATTAGGCCAAGCTCGGCCTGGGGTGGCAGGGGAGTTTTGGAGCCGTGGAGTTGTGCAGACTGGTACTTCTCTGGGTGCTTGTTTTTCCTAAAAAAATCTACAGTCCAGCACCTGTACACCTCCGCACCCTCCGCACACCCTTCATTTGTGTTAATGCAACACCCCCACACTTCCACACCGTCCACACCGTCTACACACCTGTCCCAGGAAGTCGTCCGGGTGGAAGTCGTCCTCCCTCCACGCCCTTGCTCTACCCCTTCATTTTTGTTAATGCAACACCCCCACACATTCACACCTCCACACCATTCAAACCGGCCACACACCTGTCCCAGGAAGTCGTCCGGGTGGAAGTCGTCCTCGCTCCACGCCTCAAACGCGATCATGCCGTTGGCGGCGAGCACGTCGTTCCCCCTGAACGAGAACTGCGCGTTGGTGTGGGTGTGGATGGGTGTGGAACAGGGTTTTCCTTTCCGATCGGGAATCGAAAAAATACGTGCCCGGGGGCCGTGTTCCTGGTTTGGGGGAGGGTGCGTTCGGGAAAACGACGTGCGGAGGCGATTTGTCAGCAGAGCAGAGAGAAAACGGCGTTTTTTTGCACTTTGTGGGGCGATTCTTCGTGCTGCGGGCCGATATCCCGAACAATTCGGGGAATCCTCTTCGGAAAGAAACAAAAAGTTACAAACCCCTGTTGTGGAAGGTGTGATTCGATGGTGAGTGTGGTGGGGTGTGGATGGGACGGTATGTGGTCAACCCAAAAAAGTGCACTTTCGGGTTGAGAATGGCCGATTTGGGATGGCGCGTCGGTTGAGATTGCGCAAATTTCGACCTGAAAACGTGTGAAAATTAGCATTTTCACATCTTTCCGCCAAAATTCGCCTCGGGTTGAGATTGGCGAAATGAGCGCGAGGCCCGGGTTGAACCATATTTTTTCCTAGATCCTTAACGGAACCACTGATATGAACAGAGGCAGGTCAGGACAGCTAGGCAGGTGCATCAAAGCATGTCAATCACCCGATATTTTGAAGAACAATTCAAACCCGATTCAAATTCAAATTGAGTGCTGACCCGTATGCTCGTGTTAGTTCAGCTGGCCACGCCGTATACATCAAATGAACCGGGGCAGGTCAGGTATGAACAGGTGCATCACAGCATGGCATCCACAAAACATTGAAAACAATGTTTAAATTTTAAATAAATTTCAATTCAAATTTGAACCATTACCTGCTCCTGCCCGCACGACGGCGACAGCGCCTGCTTCACCATGCTCGTGCGGCAGTGGTGTCATTAGCGCCCCCGCAGCCCCTGCAGCCTCCGTTGCGGGGGCAAACCTGAAAATTTTGGGGGAAACTGCGGTGGCGAATCGCGGAAATTTCGGTCCGAACAGTGTGAAATTCGACGATTTTCACACTTTTTGCGGAAAAAAAAGGCCTCCTGTGGGGGCAAGTCGGCATGTTCCCGCCTATGCTGCGGGGGCAAACTACACATTCTCAGATTCCTTTTAGACACCACTGTCGTCTATATCGTATAAACATCAAATGAACCGAGGCAGGTCAGGTGTGAACAAGTTTCAAATTAAAATTAAAACCATTACCTGCTCCTGCACCCACGACGGCGACAGCGTCTGCTTCACCATGCTCGTGCGGTACTCCTCCTTGCCGCCCAGCAGGCTGATGAAGGGGTCGCTCGAGCCGTTGAGCTTGGTGGGGGTCAGGTTGGTCGCGCCCAGGACCTGTGCAGTTTTGAGGTTTATTTTGCCAAGTTTTTCGTGGCTTTGTCAGGGGGGTATAGGCCTGCAGAGGTGAGGAAAGTTGATTATAAACCCCATGAGGCTAATGAAGGGGTCGCTCGAGCCGTTGAGCTTGGTGGGGGTCAGGGTGGTGGCGCCCGGGACCTGTGGTTGAAACCGATTAGTGATGTTGTTGGCCAATTTGCATCATGTATTTTCATGCTTTTTTTTGTGGTTTTGTGGACGTTCTGTGTGTGTGTGGTGGGGGGGGGGGGTCAGGCTGATGAAGGGGTCGCTCGAGCCGTTGAGCTTGGTGGGGGTCAGGTTAGTGGCGCCCAGGACCTGTGGTTGAAACCGATTTGTGATGTTGTTGGCCAAGTTGGGGCTCGATTAACGGAGGCGCGTTCTCGTCGCCGAGCCCTGGACCCAGCAATGCGGCGCTGCTGGTGATGAGGATCTCCGTGCCGCTGATGAGCGGGGTAAATTACGACTGGCCCGGCTCCTGCTAGACTGCCCCTCGGTGGAACACTTCAGGATCGGCTTGCCCGGCGCTGCCATGGCTTGGCGAGTAGCCGCGGCGCTGCCGCGGCCCGTGCTGGGAGACGGCCCTTATCCTCCCCCCATGCAGGACGCCATGCGGCACCGATCTCGACGAGTTGATCCACGAGCGGAGGAGCTGGCGCCCGTCAATGCATGCTGGACATCGGTCAAGATGGCTGCTCGTGGGGGCGAGCTACCATCAGGGCTTCAGCGGTGGTGACCGCCGAGGCAACAACAGAGTTTATCCGCTTCACCATCGCAGCGTTTGTCACCGCGCTCACCCTCGGGGGCACTCGTCTGCCGGTGACTGGCGTCGGCATTGGTCTTCAGGCAGCCTGCCATGACGACTCTGTTTGCCCAGGCCCCCTGGAGGGTGGGACCTGGCCATGCATGACGCATGGGGCGCAGGCAGAGCCCCATGCATGGAGTTGGAGAACCATACACCATGCCAGGCGGGGACTTTTCTGCTTCAGCGCCGCCAGTCGGCACAGCCGGCGTGGCTGGCCTCAAAGGCCAGGAGGAGGTCGGTCCTTTCCTATACGCTCCTTGCCAGACATGTCCCTCAGAGACTTGTTTGGGTCTAAACTAGCCGGCGGGAGCGGTAGTCTAGACGGCAGGTAACCGGCTGGTGGCTATCGTCTTTCACAGGGCGGTGGCACTAGGACTAGTGTTGTCTTAGCTGGAATGCCATGTAACTGTAACTGGACAAGTTGCATCATGTATTTTCATGTTTTTTTTGCGGGTTTGTGGACGTTCTGTGTGTGTGTGTGTCAGGGGGGGGGGGGGGGGCAGGCTGACAAAGGGGTCGCTGGAGCCGTGAACTTGGTGGGGGTCGGGGTGGTGGCGCCCGGGACCTGTGGTTGAAACCGATTAGTGATGTTGTTGGCCAAGTTGCATCATGTATTTTCATTTTTTTTTGCGGGTTTGTGGACGTTCTGTGTGTGTGGGGGGGGGGGGGTCAGGCTGATGAAGGGGTCGCTCGAGCCGTTGAGCTTGGAGGGGGTCAGGTTAGTGGCGCCCAGGACCTGTGGTTGAAACCGATTTGTGATGGTGTTGGCCAAGTTGCATCATGTAATTTCATTTTTTTTGCGGGCTTGTGGACGTTCTGTGTGTGTGTGGGGGGGGGGGGTCAGGCTGATGAGGGGTCGCTCGAGCCGTTGAGCTTGGAGGGGGTCAGGTTAGTGGCGCCCAGGACCTGTGGTTGAAACCGATTTGTGATGGTGTTGGCCAAGTTGCATCATGTATTTTCATGTTTTTTTTTGCGGGTTTATGGACGTTCTGTGTGCGTGTGTCGGGGGGGGGGGGGGGGCAGGCTGATGAAGGGGTCGATCGAGCCGTTGAGCTTGGAGGGGGTCAGGTTAGTGGCGCCCAGGACCTGTGGTTGAAACCGATTTGTGATGGTGTTGGCCAAGTTGCATCATGTATTTTCATGTTTTTTTTTGCGGGTTTATGGACGTTCTGTGTGCGTGTGTCGGGGGGGGGAGGGGGGCAGGCTGATGAAGGGGTCGCTCGAGCCATGAGCTTGGTGGGGGTCAGGGTGGTGGTGCCCGGGACCTGTGGCGACAGAGGTGGAGTCGAGTAGTGGTGGTGAGTCAATCGGTGTTGTCGTGGGCTTTGGTTTCGGGCACCAGCAGGTCGGACGTGCCCTTGGGGGCGAGCAGACCACACAAAACGCCATTCCACGATGGAACAACTTGTTAAAAAAAAGGCCCAAGGTGTTGCCAGATCGTGCCTGGATGAAGAGCGCGCTGTCCTTTGGGAGCTCCTTTGCTAGTCGCGTCGTCGGCGCCTTTTGTTTCGGCTCCAGCAGGCCGTCCGGGGCCCACTCCCAATCGTTTTTTTGCATTTGCTCCTGTTTTTTAAATGCTTTGACATGAAACATAAACCAACCTGGATGAAGAGCGTGCTGGCCTTGAGCAGCTCCTTTGCTGGTCGCGTCGTTGGCGGCTTTGGTTTCGGCACCAGCAGGCCGGCCCACTCCCAACTGTTGTGCTTTGCATTTCCTTCGTTTTTTTAAATGCCATGCCATGAAACATAAACCAACCTGGATGAACAGCGTGCTGTCTTTCAGAAGCTCCTTTGCTGGGCGCGTCGTCGGCGCCTTTGGTTTCGGCACCAGCAGGCCAGGCGTGCTCTTGGGGGCGAGCAGGCCGCCCGAGCCCTTGTCCACGATGACTGGCAGCGCCTTCATTGACGTCTTTGAGATTCCGCCGATCATGTTGGCGAGCGAGTCCTTGCTGCTGCTGATCACGTCGCTGTGTGTGTGAGTGCGTGAGTGTGTGTGTGTGCGCGGGGGGGGGGGACTGGCCGAGGTCTTTGAGATGCTGCTTGCTACTGCTGACTACGGTGTGGGAGGCGGGTGAGTGTGTGTGTGTGTGTGTGTGTGTGTGTGTGTGCGCGTGTGCCACGCACGCACGCACACGCAAACCACATACACACACACAAAAAAAACGCATTCGCATGCCCACATGCACATGCACACGCACACACATGCACACGCCCACACAGGCACACACACACACACACACACACACACACACACACACACACACACACACACACACACACACGCGCCAAACCCACGTAAGCGAATGCTTGCTGAGCGCTCCTCCTGCTGCGCTGCCATTCCTCTCAGTGCCGTCATCACTGGCGCCCCCGATGGCTGTGTGTGTGTGTGTGTGTGTGTGTGCATGTGCGTGTGCATGCGTGTGCTATGTGTGTGTGAGTGTGCGTGTGCTATGTGTGTGTGCGTGTGCGTGTGCGTTTGTGTGTGTGTGTGCGTGTGCGTGTGCGTGTGCATGCGCGTGTGCGTGTGTGTGTGCGTGTGCATGTGCGTGTGCATGTGTGCCTCAAACTCACACTTTGCAACCACGCTCGGCAGCTTCTTGCTCGACGTCCGCTCTGCGTCCTGACCCTCATCGACCGCATCCTCCCCAATAACGTCCATGCGTGACTCGGTGCTCTGTGTGTGTGCGGTGTGTGTGTGTGTGTGTGTGTGTGTGTGTGTGCGTGTGTGTGTGCGTGTGTGTGTGCGTGTGTGTGCGGCGCGTATGTGTGTCGGGTGTGTGAGTGTGATGCACTGTCACCGTCACTGTCGTCTGTCGCCTAGCCCAGTCTCCCCAATCACGGCCATGCGTGACTCGTTGGTGTGTAGTGTGTGTGTGTGGTGCGGGTGTGGGTGTGAGGGGGTTGGTCTGGTGCTGGGATGGAGCAGCGCATGGTGCTGTTGCGCATGAGACATGAAACCCTGCAAGCAGCATGTGCATGCGTGGCTCCCCTCCACCAGCACGGTGTGTCTTGGAGCCCGTGTTGCTCACGTTCCCATTCATGCTCGTGTAGTCGAGCTTGACGCGCGTCGATTTGATCGTCTGCAGCTTGGCACCCAGCTTGAACCCAGTTTCCGACTCGCGCGGGAAGTCATCGTCGCTGTTCCCCGCCCCGGAGACGACCCTGTCGTTGCGCTTGACAGTGCACGCCTTTATGAAGCGTTGCGTCACGTTGCGCCTGACTTGCGTGAACCTGCGCCCGACTTGCTTCATTCGGAATCCATCTGGGAGGCACGCCAGCCCCTTTGGCTGCGGCGGACGCAGCGTCATGTCCTCCGCCGTGGAACGAAGCTCCGCGTGGCTGTACATGGCTGCGAGCAGTTATTGGTGACGCAGCCAACGCGACTGCAAATCGACCTGGAAACGTTGAGCGAACGTTGCCACTATCAAACGCTACCGCCGGACTATCCGTTTACACTAGCCATATGACTCATGCAACACGTTTGCAACACGCTGGCTTTCTGAGCTGGGTTTGTTGAACCGAAAGTGTGGACGCAGAACCCAGAAAGTGTGCGCTTGACAGTAATGAGGGCGGGGCCAACCCAAAAGCGGTGCCCACTGAGCCCCTCCAAACCTCTGCCTAGAGTTCGCAGCTGTGTAGTGTCAACCCATTCCACGCGTGTCGAGGGTGTCGCAACATAGGGATAACCCAACATAGGGATCACCACCTCCCAAGCGGCCGATGTTGTGCAGCCGCGCAGCGCCAGGGTTCGACGCCGCGGGACCAATGTCGAGCTTGCAACCGGGACAGGGCCTATTGCCCTCGCCCTCCACGCTGCAGGCAGGGGGGCAACAGGGGGTGCAACAGGATTGTCATGCTCCACCTACGCCGCGCATGCTGGGGCAACAGCCCATGCAGCCCACGCATGCCAGTGCTGGGCAGCAGCAACAGGCTGCAAGGTGGCAGCAACGCCAGCAGCAGCAGCAGCAGCAGCAGCAGCAGCAGGCGCCCACGACGCCGCACATGCTGGGGCAGCAGCCCATGCGTCAGCCGCTCCCTGTGCCGCTCACGCCGGCCGGTCGTGGCCAGCAGGCGCAGCAGGGCCAGCAGAAGCACGCGCCACCTACGCGGGCTGCTTGGGACGACATGATGGCGCGCAAGGCACGGCTGGCGTTTGCCCACTTGTGCTCTCGCACACAAACACGTGCATGCACGCAGGGACAAATGCACGCACGCACGCGCAAACACACGCATACGCACGCAGACACACACACACACACACACACACACACACACACACACTCACACACACACGCACACGCACACGCACACACGCATGCATGCACACTCACACCCACCCACCCACACGCACCCACACGCATGCACACACACACACACACACACACGCACGCCCCCCCACCACGCACACACACAAACACAGGCCCACAAGTCCAATCCGTACGAACCGCTCCTCGTGCCTGAGCTGCCCGACATGGCTTACATCCCGAGCGCTCTCCGCCCGTTCCGAGACCAGTGCGCGTCGGGCGTGCGGCAGGTGAGCAACGAAACCAAAAACACCGTTGTTGCGTAATTTTGATTCAGATTTGATTTGCTTACGGGGCAGGGCAGGTGGTTGCAGCCCAGTGGTTTGATTTCCTTATTTTGTTTGAAACGGCCGGCCGCTCAGATCCCGGGCGCGCTACGCCTGTTCCGCGACCAGAGCGCGTCGGGCGTGCGGCACAGTATGTGTGTGTGGGGGGGTGGGGGGGTGTGCATGCCCTGCACAGGCTGCGGAGAGGGGGGGGGGGGGGGGGGGGGGCAGCCACAGTGGCCCTGTGACCACGCGCACACCGTTGACCTGCAGCATCCGACCCACAGCTTCAAGGCAGTAACGGTAAGTGGTCTGTTTGGGCGGCGTGAAGAGGGGCAGGGCAGTGGTCCCTGGGAAGGATTTTTGTAATTAGTTTTTTGCCGGCTCCAGCAACTTTGACCGCTCATACCAGGCACAATACACAGCGGGTATTCATGCAACGCATGCCGTTGGGCTTCTCTTGGCAAGAGCTTTCCAACGCACCGCTCTACGCCCTCTCCCACTAAGTGTGGGGTGGTTTTCTGGGAAATGGGCAATCCGGCTCGGTGCGGTATACGGCTCGCAGGGGGATCACTGGTGCGGCAGGTGGGGGGCGAAACCAATGCAAAGCTGTTACTTTCGGGTGACGGGTGGGCATGTGGGGGGCAGTCCGCTGTTTGGTCGTATTTCCGGTTTTGTTGTTGGTGCAGCTGGTTGGTCAAGCCGCCGCGACCAGTGTGCGTGGGGCGTGCGGCAGGTGGGTGGCGAAAGCAAAAACACCGTATTTATTCAAGATTGTTTACTGGGTACACTCAGTGTCCGCAGTGCGGATCGCCTTGTACCAGTTGTCACCCGATCGGTCAGTCCCCGATCGGTCAGTTCCCGCGACCAGTGCGCGTGGGGCGTGCAGCAGGTGGGTGGCGAAACCAAAAACACCGTATTTATTCACGATTGCTCTCCGGGTCCACTCAGTGACTGCAGTGCAGCCCGCCTTACACCATTTTTCACCCGATCGGTCAGTCACCGATCGGTCAGTTCCCGCGACCAGTGCGCGTCAGGCGTGTGCGGCAGGTGGGTGGCGAAACCAAAAACACCGTATTCATTCACGATTGTTGACCAGGTACACTCAGTGTCCGCAGTGCAGCCCGCCTTATACCAGTTGTCACCCGATCGGTCAGTCCCCGATCGGTCAGTTCCCGCGACCAGTGCGCGTGGGGCGTGTGCGGCAGGTGGATGGCGAAACTAAAAACACCGTATTCATTCAAGATTGTTCTCTGGGTCCACTCAGTGACTGCAGCGCATCCCGCCTTTTAAAAGTTTTCGGTGGAAGCTCAACCCTTACCCCATATAAGCCTTACACCCGTGACCCTGCCACCAACATATGCGCACCGATGCGTGCGCTGGTGTCTGTCGCCCCACTTATGCCCCATCAATGCCCCATCAATGCCCCACCAGCGCACAGGCGATCGCAACGGCCACAGCGAGGGAGAGAGCTGCAGTGGGAGCTAAATGCGTACATGAACCCTTGCAGCTTTAACTAAGTAACCCTACTAACACTCTTCTGAACACCAAACCTTGTAGGCCGTTGCGATGGTCACAGCAATGGAGAGCGAGCTTCAGTGGGCGCTTGACCCTAAACCCTTTACCTGAAGCCTCCGCCGACGTTTCCCAATCCATGTATTTGCACCAATGCCCCACCAATGCACAGGCAGTCGCAACGGTCACAGCAATGGAGAGCGAGCTGCAGTGAGAGCTCAACCCCAACCCCATAAAACCCTACACCCGTGACCCTGCACCAACTGTTCCAACTGTTCCAACTGTTCCAACGTATGCACACCCATGCGTGCGCTGGAGTCTGTCACCCCAGGAATGCCCCAGCAATGCCCCATCAAATGTTCCACCGCTGCACATGCGTTCGCGATGGTCACAGCGATGGAGAGCGAGCCGCAGTGGAAGCTAAACCCTTACCTTAACCCTTGCAGCGTTACCCAACCTTCATCCCGTAAAGCCCCACACCTTAAAATTTGTCTGAACCCCAAACCCTGCAGGCCGTTGCGATGGTCACAGCGATGGAGAGCGAGCTTCAGTGGGAGCGGTCGAGGCGGCAGCAGGCTGAGGAAGACTGCAAGGTCCTGATCGCAGCGGTGGAGCTGGAGCGTGCGGCAGCTGACTGCGGGGCTGGTGTGCAACTGTCCGGGACGCCGCCGCAGGTGTGTGTGTGTGTGTGTGTGTGTGCGTGTGTGTGTGTGTGTGTGTGTGTGTGTGTGTGTGCGTGTGTGTGCGTGTGTGTGTGTGTGTGCGTGTGTCTGTGTGTCTGTGTGTGTGTGTGTGCTGCGCTGCGGCTGACAGCGGGGCTGATGTGCATCCACCCGGGATGCCGCCGCAGGTGTGTGTGCGTGTCAGTGATACAATTTTTTTGTTGTGTGATGGCACTCTTGTGGAACCAGCCCCGCAGGGCCGCTTGGAGCCTTGGAGCGTTCGATTTCCGTGCCGTGTCGTGCGCCGCGCGCCGCGCGCCATGCGCCGCGCCGCGCCGTGCTGTGTGTGTTTGACAACCGACTGACTTCTCCATGCACACACCGCCACCCCAGCTCCACAAACACACACACAGGCACATGCACTGATCAGGCCACCAGGCGTCACTGCTGGCAACGCTGCAGGCGGCGTCACACACACACACACACACAAACACACACACACACACACACACACACACGCAAACACACAAACACACAAACACACAAACACACAGGCCGTGAGGCTGTATTATATGCCAGCAAAGACGTCCAACAGGCTGTACAAACGGCCACCACACACACACACACACACACATTCACGCACACACACAGGCACATTCACTGATCAGACCGCCAGGGAGCGCTGCCGCCAATGCTGCAAGCGGCGGAACAAAGGGATTCGTTGCACCAGCGGCTCGCAAGGAGTGAGCGACATGTGGGGGTGCAGTGATTTCCTTTACGGCTCTCCACAGCCATAAGGCTTTATTCCGGCTGTACTTTGACCTTGAACCCAGCTCAACCCATGCAGTGGACTGTTAGGCTGATAACCCCGCCAGACGGAGCTCGTCGACGGCTTTTAAATGACCTATATATGAGGGCAAATAGCCAACGGGAGGTCAACAGTCAACTCGGTCAAAGCAAAATCCGGCTGTGGAAGAACTAATTAAAAGTCCTGAAAAGAAAATCACTGGGGGGATGGGGGGGTTTGGGGGTGATGGGGTGGAGGGCTTGCGGTTTGGCGTTTGGGTTTACGGTGTGCGGTTTGGTGTTTCTTTACAAGGTGCGCCTCTGGGGCACAGTGTGCCCCAGAGGGGGAGCTGGCGGTCAATGCCGCAGGCAGCCGCGCAAAGGGATTTGTCGGAGCGCCAGCAGCATGTACAGGGTGCGTCTGGGGCCTGTTATTTCAGGAGAGCAGGCCCAGGGTTTAGGGTGTGAGTATTAGGGGGGAACATAGTGCGCTGGGGTGTGGGGGGGGGGGGACTGGAAATGCTGCAAGCGGCGGCACAAAAGGGATTCGTCGGAGCACCAGCGGCACGCAAGGAGTGAGCTACGTGTGGGTGGGTGGGTACAAGGCTGTACAGGTTGTACACGTACACGCCCGGGAGGACCCCAGGGCGTTAGTTAAGGCAAAGAGTACACATCTAGGGGGGCTCTACTAGGAGAGCCCGCAAGGCCACGCAGCACGCCAGCCTACCAATGGGTGGGTACGTCAAAGTCATTTTCATTTGGTGACATCGTTGGGGGTTCTTTTGAGACCAGCGCCCCTCCTGACCCCCCCCCTCTCTCCCCTCAACACACACACACACACACACACTCTTGGTTTTGCAGCTTCGAGTCCAGCCTCCAGGGTGCCATACGCACAGCCGGAGTCAACGCCGGGCGTGACCCTTCGCTGCTCGCCCCTGTGGGTGCCAGCGGCCATGTCTCAGGGGTCAACTCGCGTGTGGAGGCGGAGAGAAGGTGGGTCGAATCCTGCCTCCCAAGCACCCGAATCCTAGTAGACATTTGACCAGAAAATATGTTGGAAAAAGGCGTGACGCCTCGCTGCTCGCCCCCGTGGGTGCCAGCGGCCACGTTTCAGGGGTCCACTCGCGCGTGGAGGCGGAGAGGAAGTGAACCCTAGACCTTTGCCCTCACCCCGGTCAGCCAACACAACCCGTGGGAACAAAATTCGAGACCCCCCAAAATCACTTTCCAAGCCCCCGGAAAGGGGGAGGTGGCTGCTCGCCCCTGTTGGCGCCAGCGGCTACGTCCTTGGAGTGAAATCGCATGCAGATGTGAAGAGAAGATGATTCGGGAGGGTCTCTTTGAGTGGTTTCGGAGGTCCTGTGGCAAGGCCACCACACACACACACATGCAAACATGCACCCACGCAAATGCATGAACAGACGACACACACACACACACACACACACATATATACACGTGCAAGTACACGCACACACACACATGTGCACACGCACGCACGCACACGCGCGCACACAATACAGGCTGGAGTCTGGCGGATTACGCGCACTGCTGCGCGACGCCCCCGAGCTTCAGGGTGGTGGCCTTGCATCGTCGCGCGCGTATGTTGCGGCCACGGCGCGCAGGCTGTCCGCCCGGCCAGGTGTGTATGTGGGGGGGGGATCTGAGGGGGGGGCGTGTGCGTCTAGTGTGTGTGGGGGGGTGAGTGGTGATTTTGCATCATCGTGCGCATACGTTGCGGCCGCTGCACGCTGGCTGTCGGCCGGCGTGTGGGGGGGGGGGGCAGAAGTGTGGACTCGACCATAAGTGTGGAATCGACCGGAATCAATTGACCAGACTCAATTGAAGAGGCATTGCCTCATCAATTGACCAGACTCAATTGAAAAGGCATTGCCTCCTCTCAGATGGAACGCAAGGGCTTCAACCCCCAAGCTCGTGCAGGAGACTCTTAACTCTTAAACTCTACCCCCTCCTTATCAGGGTTGCACGGTGCGTACGTATTTTGGGTCTGGAGCATACGTATGTACGTATTTCTTGGAAATACGTACGTACGCTTGCCGTACGCGTGCGAAAATCGCCATGTACGCAGCACTACATGCCTTTTACTTGAAACACAAAAACGGTCATAACTCACGCTCCTGTGCTTGGATCGAAACCATTGCACTTGCGTTGGAAAGCTCGTAGAAAGGAATGTCCGGATCACTGCTGATATGAAGCAGTGCGCTCCAGCAGGGGAGGACCTTGCAGGCAGCGCGTTGCTGCCGTGCGCGCGCGTGTGGTGCGGTGCTCGCGTGGTGTGCTGCAGCACCACCACCCCCCCACCCCCCCTGCAGTGCAATGCTGCATACAAGCAGTGCGCTGGATAGCCCCTGTTACAATCTTTCCAACGCAAGTGGAATGGTTCCGATCCAAGCACAGGAGCGTATATACGCTCCATCACATGCGTACGTACGTAACAGTAACAGTAACACGGGGTTTCTAGCTAAGCAGGCTACTCTTCTACTAGAGACACCCGCCAATACTCCAGCACACTTAAGTACTAGAGTACCGCCGGCTCCCGGCCGATAGACTACCGCTCCCGCCGGCTAGACTACCCCAAACAGCGGTCTCTGAGAGACATGTCTGGCAAGGAGCATATAGGAGAGGACCTTCCTCAGGGTCACAGTAGTGGCCTTGTGGCCAGTCAAGCCGGCAGAGCCGACTGGCGCTGACTGGAACGGTCCCCGCCTGGCAGTGCATGGCTGTCCAGCTCTCGTTTGCATGGGGCTCAGCCGGCGCCCCATGCCTCATGCATGGCCAGGTCCCACCCTCCAGGGGTGCATGGACGACAGAGTTGTCATGGAGGCTGCCTGAAGACCTTCCAACGCCAGTCACCGGCAGACGAGCGACCCCGAGGATGAGCGCGGTGACGAACGCTGCGATTGGTGAAGCGGATTTACTCTGTGTTGCCTCGGCGGTCGCCACCGCTGAAGCCGTGATGGTAGCCCGCCTCCACGGGCAGCCATCTTGACCAATGTCCAGCATGCATTGACGGGCGCCAGCTCCTCCGCTCGTCGATCAACTCGTCGAGATCGGTGCCGCATGGCGTCCTGCATGGGGGGAGGATAAGGGCCGTCTCCCAGCACGGGCCGCGGCAGCGCCGCGGCTACTCGCCAAGCCATGGCAGCGCCGGGCAAGCCGCTCCTGAAGTGTTCCCCCGAGAGGCAGTCTAGCAGGAGCCGGGCCAGTCGTATTTTACCCCGCTCGTCAGCGGCACGGAGATCCTGGTCACCAGTAGCGCCGCATTGCTGGGTCCAGGGCTCGGCGACGAGAACGCGCCTCCGTTAATCGAGTACGAAAAATACGCACGTACGCGTACTCACGTACCGTGCAACCCTGCTCCTTATCATGATCATGCAATCTGTTTTCAGGTCTACCCCGGCTGCCCTCCATACACACTTGCAAGAACGCACACACACACACACATACACACACACACACATAGGGCTCCAGACTAATATATACTTATATATGATTATATTAATATTATATAGTATTATACTATTTTGATTTTGAGCCTAGTATAAATTGCTGGAAGGCCCCAAACGGCCGCCCCGCTGTCTGCTGTTGTACGGGTATGCTCTGTTGGACATATCCAGGCCTTGGCTTGGCTAATCCAGCACCCCCCATGCACAGGAGAAGCACTAGGGGTGTATTCCTATGTCCACACTATACTACCGCCACCACACGAGAAGGAGATCGCAATTGCACACGACTTGCACCCAAAATCAGCCATATGCTACTCGACATGTTGTTTTGTGCTCATCAAGGGCTTTCCAATGCTCCAAGTTTCATCTCAATCCAAGAAGGTTGGTTTCACCCCTTTGAGGTGGCACTTGGCAAAACTCCGGCCCAAGGCCGCCCTCAGGCATTGTGTCCAGCACACCCTTCAAGGGCAGTCAAATTTCCTATCCCACATTGAGTCCAGCTCACATAGACAACTGGCCCTGCGCAGCTTGTGACCTAGCCACTCCGCATGCTGCCTACCAGCAAGGCCCAGGGTTGGGGAGGGGGGGGGGGGCACAGTGCGCCACACCGCGCGCCACACCGCGCCCCACACCTGCCTGTTTTCTGCGTCTCTGTAATGCAAGCAATACCGAGTTTTGACACGTCCCAAAGGCCAAAGTTCCTTAGGAAGGTGTGATGAACACACCCACGAAATTTCAGGTCCTTACACCAAGCCAGTCAAAATATATTGTCTCTTTATATTAATATATATGATGAATACTACATAATATGTATTATCGTCTAAAAAATATATTAGTATAATTTGGAGCCCTACACACACACACGCACACACACACACACACACACACACACACACACACACACACACATGCACACACACACACATGCACACACACATTTTCAGACCCCCAAAAAGTCAACAATGGAGATGCGAGTGGGCTGGTTGACGTGCTACACTCCTATACACAGATACACGCACACACACACACACACACACGCACACACATGCACAAACACACACACGCACACACACACTTGCAGACCCCGGAAAAGGTGAGGACGGAGAGGCGAGCGGCCTTGTTGACGTGCTACGCGACGGCTACCCCGTCAGCAGCGCGCGCGTGGTGGCCGCACTCACACGCCGTGTGCGGGAGCTTCAGGATGAAGTTGATGAGGCAAACACGCGCGTCGAGCAGGTGTGGGGAGGGAGGGAGGGCATGTGCCTCAACGGCCTCATTCAGAACAGCGGCCGTGAGACCGTGGAGCTCAGCACGGTCCAACTACAGACTGCCCTGTGCCCTCTGCCCATCTGCCCAACTGCTCAACTGCCCAACTGCCCAACTGTTAAATGCCCAACTGTCCGCCAACCGCAGGCGAATTTCTCAATCGGCACGTTCAGAACAGCGGCCACGACCATCCAACCAGTCCAACAGCTAACTGTCCACCTGCCCAACTGCCCAACTGCCCAACTGCCCATCTGCCCGCTCCAGGCGGACATGTCCCTCAACGGCCTTATTCAGAACAGCGGCTGCGAGACCGTTGAGCTCAGCACAGTCCGCACAGAGCTGGAGGCGGAGCGCGACTCGCGCGCACGGCTGCAGCACACGATTGTCAAGCTGCGCACAATGATGAGCGCGATGGAGGGCGGCGCCCCGTGGGGGCAGCAGGGGCAGCCAGGGCAGCTGGGGCAGCAGGGGCAGCAGGGGCAGCTGGGTCAGCAAGGGCAGCAGGGGCAGCAGGGCCCGTCTCCGTACGTGTCAGTGTGGCGCGGGCGCGGCTTGTACGGGCTGCAGCACGAGGGAAAGTACCCGCCACAGGTGCGAGAGATGTTCTGACAGTGTTCTGCACTGCTTGCTAGCATGTGTTGGCGACGCTTGATCGGGGGGGGGGGGGCTGTATGGGGTGCAGCAGGAGGGAAAACTTGTACCCGCCTCGGGTGCAGAAGATGTCCTGAAAGTGTCCTGCACTGCTTGCTAGCATGTGTTGGCGACGCTTGATCGGGGGGGGGGGGGCTGTATGGGGTGCAGCTGGAGGGAAAACTTGTACCCGCCTCAGGTGCAGAAGATGTCCTGAAAGTGTCCTGGGCTGGGTTGCGCTCCTACCGCTGTGCTTGCGAGCGCGTGGCGGCAACGCTTGACCGGGGGGGTGGGGGCTGTATGGGGCGCAGCACGAGGGAAAGTACCCACGTCAGGTGCAGAAGATGTCCTGAAAGTGCCCTGGGCGGGGTTGCGCTCCTACCGCTGTGCTTGCTAGCGTGTGGTGGCAACGCTTGAACGGGGGGGGGGGGGGCTGTATGGGGCGCAGCACGAGGGAAAGTACCCACGTCAGGTGCAGAAGATGTCCTGAAAGTGCCCTGGGCGGGGTTGCGCTCCTACCGCTGTGCTTGCTAGCGTGTGGTGGCAACGCTTGAACGGGGGGGGCTGTATGGGGCGCAGCACGAGGGAAAGTACCCGCCTCAGGTGCAGAAGATGTCCTGAAAGTGCCCTGGGATGGGTTGCGCTCCTACCGCTGTGCTTGCTAGCGTGTGGTGGCAATGCGTGCACGGGGGGGGGTGGGGGGGGGGACTGCACGGGGCGCAGCACGAGGGAAAGTAACTGCCGCAGGTGTGCAAAGTAGTGTGGATTCAAACTGACCACTGTAGTGCCACGCGCGTTGTGGGCGGAGACGGAGCCCACTGCCACCGCCATAACACCAACCACCATAACACCAACCAGCAGCAGCAACCAGCAGCAGCAGCAGCAGCAGCAGCAGCAGCAGCAGCAGCGGCAACAACAACAACAACAACAACAACAACAACAACAACAACAACAACAACAACAACAACAACCCAAAAAACGCAAGGCATGGCTACAAATACAAACACGAATACAAATACAAATACAAATACAAATACAAATACAAATACAAATACAAATACAAATACAAATACAAATACAAATACAAATACAAATACAAATACAACTTAACTACCTGTACCGTAAACTCCATTAGCCTGTACCGATGGCCGCAAAAAGTACTCTTTATTGGATTCTGGAGACAGAGTACCGAGCGCAGCGGGGATTTTTTGCTGAGTATTTCGATTGTAACGATGGAAATTTAATGATTGTTGTCAAAGTACCGACGCTACCAACGCTGCGTGCACGCGGTCAAGGCCATCCCTCATCCATCTCTGTGACCGCCGGACCATCTCTGTGACCACCAGCAGTGGATTTGTAACACTATCTCTCGTAGCCGCCGCTGAGCGTGGCGGCACTGTTGTCTTCGCCCCAGTCCTCATCAGATCCATCAGAGGCGGATCAGCCATGCTCAACCGATTTGGGGGGCCTCCTGTTCGCGGGAACTTGGAGAGGGCACTGTGGGGGAGGTCGTCTACACTTGTACAGCAAAAGTGAAAAATTGTTGACCTCGAGAATCGAACTCGGGTCTGCTCCACTGTAAGTATTATTGGTAAAACGGCATTGTACCGGACGCTGAAACCAATATATCAATACCGGCTCAGAGTACCGGAGCCCTCAGGGACTTAATTATCGGTACAGGCCAATGGAGTTAACGGTAGTCTTAACTATCTGTAGATACTAGAAAAAACAACTAAGACTAGAACTTCAACTACAACTTGTATCTGCTACACACACACACACACAAACGCCCCCCCTCCACACACACACACACAAACGCCCCCACGCAACACAACCACAACACGCAGGGCCCAGGGGCTCCAAGAATAGTGTGTACCTTTTGGACGGCCCCGGCGCAGACGTCCATTTCTGGGACGACCTCCGCTCCGGCACGCAACAAATTGGACCCCCCCCCACCCTGCCCCCACCCACCCTCAAAAAACGCAGGGCCTGGGCTCCAGGAATGGCGTGTACCTTCTGGACGGCCCCGGAGCAGACGTTCAGGTGGGCGCCAGTTTTTTGAAAGCCGTTTTTAAGCCGTCCCACCATTTTTTTTAAGCGCTTTGGGGGGGGACGTTCGTGCTTCTTTTGAGCGTCGTGTACTTTCTAGATGGCCCCGGCGGCAGACGCTCAGGTGAGCGTCAGTTTGCCGTTTGGGTGTCGTTTGTTCTGCTGCTGCTGCTGCTGCTGCTGCTGCTGCTGCTGCCGCTGCTGCTGCTGCTGCCGCTGCCGCTGCCGCTGCTGCTGCTGCTGCCGCTGCCGCTGCCGCTGCTGCTGCTGCTGCTGCTGCTGCTGCTGCTGCTGCTGCTGCTGCTGCTTGCTGCTGCTTGCTGCTGCTGCTGCTACTTGCTGCTGCTGCTGCTGTTGCTGCTGCTGCTGCTGCTACTGCTGCTGCTGCTGCTGCTGCTGCTGCTGCTGCTGCTGCTGCTGCTGCTGCTGCTGCTGCTGCTGCTTGCTGCTTGCTGCTGCTTGCTGCTGCTGCTGCTGCTGCTGCTGCAGGTTGCATCGCCAACACGCACGCACCTGCCACACATGCACACGCTCACAGACATACATTCCCACGCGCGCTCGCAGTTCTGGGACGACCTCCGCTCCAGCACGCCCGACCTCCCTATCTTCATCGCCAAGCACGCGCAATTTTCCAACACGCGCGGACGCACCCGAACGCAAGCACACATGCCCAAACGCGTGCACACACACGGTCGCAGTTCTGGGACGACCTTCGCTCCGGCACGCCCGACCCCTTCTTCATCGCAAAGCACGAGCTGGCGCAGCACCAGGTGATGGGGAGAGCGGGTGGGGGGGGAGGTCAGGAGGGGCGCTGGTTTCAAAAGCATCCCCAACGATGTCGCAAAAACAAATGACACACACACACACACACACACACACACGCGCACACACACAGGCGCTGGTGGCGCAGCAGCGCGCGCTCGATGAGGCGGGCAGGGTGGGCCCGCGCAGGGTCACCCACGACCCTGTGTTCAAGGCGTACGCAGCCACCCACGCGGTACGTGTGACAGTGGGTATGCTGAGGCACCCCCCTACTTTCTGTCTCAGACTTTCAGTAGTGTTCGTTTGATTACAGTCACGCGTGACCGTGGAGGCCGTGTACGGCCACCCACGCGGTACGTGCGCCAGTGGTTGTGTGGAGGCGCCCCCCCTCCTACAATACGTATTGAGTGAGGTCTGTAAGGGCTGCGCAAAGGTGTCTAGATAATCACGGCCTCATAGGATTTCAATGGGTGGTCAAGCCTGGTAACTACCGCGGTATAAGCCTTCTCTCTATTGCCGGGAAAGTGTACGCTGCCATACTTCTGCACCGCGTCTCCACGCAGGTTGATGGTCAGTTGCATGAGGCTTAGTGTGGTTTCAGAAAAAGCAGAGGCACTGTTGATGCGATTTTTACTCTGCGCTCGCTGAGCGCGGCACATGCCGAGTACAAACAATGCATGGCTGTGGCATTTGTCGACTATTCTAAAGCTTACGATTGCATAAACCGTGCGGCACTGTGGAGAGTCCTTAGATTATATAGTGTTCATCCGCACATTATTGATCTGTTGGAGGATCTTCACACCAACACCGCAGCTGCCGTGCGGCTGGCTGGGAAAATCGGGCACGAATTCCCCGTGTCGTCTGGTGTGCGACAGGGGTGCGTCATTGCTCCTGTGTTGTTCAATGTTTTTATTGACCACATAGTGAAAAAGGCGCTAGACATGATGCCAGAGGGGGCTGGCGTGTCAGTCGTGACCCGAGCCGGCGGCTCTGTGTTGTCGTCGTCGGTTGAGCGCATAGTAATGCTGATGTATGCCGACGATTTATGTTTGTTCTCGCATGACCCAGCTCAGTTGGCGCTTATGCTGAAAATCCTTGACAAAGTGTCCTCTAGCTTTGGCATGCAAATCAACGCCGCCAAGACAGAAGTGATGATTTTGCCAGCAGATTTTGACGCGGATCTGCCCACGTTTGCGCTGACTGGTGGTGAAGTGAAGACCGTCTCTGCATTTAAGTATCTAGGGAGTTGGATAACCCAGAGTGGTGGTGTGGAAAAGGAGATCGGTGTGCGTGTCGGTCGCGCGCTGGGCGTGTTTGCGTCTTTTGATAAGATTTGGGCCAGCAAGAAGATGCAAGTTCAGTCTAAGATGCGGGTTTACAACACTTTCGTGCTGCCCCACTTTCTGTACGGCTGCGAAACATGGGCCCCTACTAAAACACAACTGACTCGATTGGAGGTTGCCCACTCTAACTGCCTTCGTCGCATTCTGGGTGTGCGCCTGGTCGACCGGCACAGATTAACTTATATTCGGCAGGCGTGCGACACTGAGCCAATTGAGAGCCTTGTGGCAAAGCGATCAATGCAGTGGCTAGGCCATGTGATGCGCATGCCGGCTTCTCGTCTTCCTCGTACGACTTTTGACTTCACAATGGATGTGGCTCGGCAGCAAGGCCGGCCTCCAGCCTCCTCCCGACACTATTTTCTTAAGCTACTGATTCAGCAGCTAGGCGAAACTAGTGGCACTCGTTCTGATTGGAAGACTTTTTCGGACACGGCGTTTGAGCGTGCTCAGGATAGGGTCGGGTGGAGAGCCGTGGTGTACGGTCCGGCTGCCCCTCAGGCGCCGGCCCCTCCACCACGGCGGTCAAGTAGATTGGCAAGCGCCACTTGACCCCCTATCCCCTAGAAGCAGTTAGGACCTATTTTGGAGGCGTCGCACAATAGCTCTCCTTTTTGCTCTGGGACTACACGTTGGCAGGCAGCCGGCTGGTGGCTACCGCCCCTCACAAGTAATTGTTAGGGCCAGAACTGGACTTGGGTCTAGGCGGTGGTACTAGGACTAGAGGTAGTCTTTGCTGGAAAGCCGATGTAACTGTAACTGTAACTGTTCAAGCCGTACAAGGCGGGACCATGCAGGGTCACCCACGACCCGGCGTTCAAGGCGTGCGCAGCCACCCACGCGGTACGTGTGGCAGTGGTTATGTTGAGGCACCCCCCTACTTTCTGTCTCAGACTTTCAGTAGTTTTCGTTTGATTTCAGTCACGCGTGACTGTGGAGGCCGTATACGGCCACCCACGCGGTACGTGTGGCAGTGGGTATGCTGAGGCGCCCCCTCTACAATACGCATTGAGTGAGGCCTGTAAGGGCTACAAACATGTGTCCAGATACGCAAGGCTGTTAAGTAATTCAATGGGAGTTCAAACCGGACGCGGCCGCCCACTCGGTACGTGCATCATTAGTCACGCGAAGGTTGCCCTGCCCCCCAACCAACTCGAACGAGACTCTTGGTGCCCAACCCTGACAGCAATTCAACCCTAAACCCACAGGCAGACGGCCGCTACCTCGCCGTGCCGCCTCCGCGCCCGCCCACTCCTATTGCGTTTGCGAGCAAGCAGCAGGGGGCGGCATACTCTGGGCGGCTCGCTGCTCAGGGCGCCGTGCATGCGGCGTCGGTGCAGGTGGGTGTGTGGGCATAGAGAGAGGGGGGGCAGAGAGAGAGAGAGGAGATAGACATAGAAACAAACGTGAGAGGGGAGGGTGGCGGAAGCATAGCAGGGGCGGCATACTCGGGGCGGCTCGCTGCTCAGGGTGCCGTGCACGCGGCGTCGGTGCAGGTGCGTGGGCAGGCATAATGGGGGCGGGTTGCGGGAGAGAAAAGGGAGAAAAGGGAGAGAGAAATGCAGTGAGAGGCAGAGAGACAGAAACAGGGCGAGCGACAGACTGAGAGAGAACCGTGCGAGTGGGGTGGCGGAAGCACAGCAGGGCGCCGCATAATTGGGGTGGCTCGCTGCTCAGGGCGTTGTGCACGCGGCGTCGGTGCAGGAGGGTGGGGGGTTGGCTGCTTAACGGTTTCGCGTTATAAATGTTCCGAGATGCCGATCGCGTGTGCGAGCAAGCAGCAGGGGGGGGGGGCATACTCGGGGCGGCTCGCTTCTCAGAGCGCCATGCATGCGGCATCAGTGCAGGTGGGTGTGTGGGCATAGAGAGGGGGGGCAGAGAGAGAGAGAGGAGATAGACGGAGAAACAAACGTGAGAGGGGAGGGTGGCGGAAGCATAGCAGGGGCGGCATACTCGGGGCGGCTCGCTGCTCAGGGTGCCATGCACGCGGCGTCGGTGCAGGTGGGAGGGTGGATGTGGTGTTGGGTGCTTTATGGTCTCAAAAACCAAATGGGTTGTTCAAACCTATTTTAACCCTTTCAAAAGGGTTGAAAGGGTTCCACGACGCCGGTCGTGTTTGCGAGCAAGCAGCAGGGCGCCGCAAACTCGGGGCGGCTCGCCGCGCAGGGCGCTGTGCATGCGGCGTCGGTGCAGGTGGGTGGGTGGATGTGGGGTTGGTTGCTTTGATGTTTTGGGTTCAAAGGGTTAAAAGGGTTTCACGACGCCGGCAACCGATCGCGTGTGCAAGCAAGCAGCAGGGGGGGAGGGGGCTGCATACTCGGGGCGGCTCGCCGAGCAGGGCGCCGTGCACGCGGCATCGGTGCAGGTGGGTGAGCGGAAGGCTGGGGGGAGAGAGAGGGAGGCAGAGTGACAGCGAGAGTGAGACAGAGAGAGAGAGACAGGCACAGCAAGAGAAAACGCTTGAGGGGGGTGGCGGAAGTTAGCAGCGTGCCGCATAGTCCGGGCGGCTCGCTGCGCAGGTGCTGTGGATGCCGCATCGGTTCAGTTGGGTGGGTGCTGGAGCTGATGCTGGGGCTGGGGCTGGGGCTGGGGCCGGAGATGGGGCTGGAGCTGATGCTGGGGCTGGGGCTGGGGCTTGGGCTGGGGCTGGGGCTGGGGCTGGGGCTGGGGCTGGAGCTGGGGCTGGGGCTGGTGTTGATATTGCAGGGGGGTCGAAGAAGCAAATGCCCTGACCCGCACACACAGCACCTTCCACCTCACACCCTTCCCATGCGTGCAGTACGGGAATTTTGCGGGCCAGGCTAGCGTGATGCCGCCGCCTGCGCACATGGGCGCCCAGCAGCAGAAACAACAGCAGCAGCAGCAGCAGCAGCATTACGGTCAGCAGCAACAGCCACAACAGCTGCAACAGCCGATGTACGGCCAGCAGCAGCAGCCGATGTATGGCCAGCAGCAACAGCCGATGTACACTCAGCAGCAACAGCCAGCGTATAGCCAGGCGCAGCAACAGCCGATGCACGGCCCTGCGAAGACGCAGCAACAGCCTGTGTACAGCCAGCAGCAGCTGCAACAGCCGATGTACGGCCAGGCACAGCCGCAGCAACAGCCGATGTTCAGCCAGCAGCAGCCAGTGTCCAGCCAGCAGCAGCCAGTGTCCAGCCAGCCAGTGTCCAGCCAGCTGCAGCAACCAATGTACAACCAGACGCAGATGCAGCAGCAGCCGCTGTACGGTCAGCAGCAGCAGCCGATGTACGGCCAGCAGCCGGTGTACGTGCCCACGCCACCCAACGCTGCCGCGGTGAGTGGCGGGCACCTAGCGCACACATGCAAATGAACAGCCACACCCCACTGCCCCGTCACCGCCATCCTCCGCACCGCGCACGCATGCAGCCCGGGGTCTGGCGCGCGCATCCAGAGGCATCCGATTCGGACCCTTCTGTTTGCCCCAGATGCTACCACTTGCCGGGGAAGTGTACGCTAATGTTAAGTTCATAAGCTCTTCGCCAGGGGCTCCCGCCCTGGCGCCGCTCGATGGCGGACAACCGGGACAACTGCGCTTGGTACTGGGCGGCTGAAAATCTGGAAATTTACCCTGAGCGGCTGTGACGCACAGCGCTACTGATGAACTGGTCCTGATGGGGCGAGGCTATGTGGCAGATGGGGCAGCGGTACGATGGAGAGCACGATGCACGATGGCGAGAATTGCGGCGAGCATGCACCCCCTCTCACAACGATCGGAACTCAAGCAGATTGCGGCTCCTAATGGTTTACTGTGCCTGGATGAAGAGAGAGACGGATGGCGAGAAATTGAGAAACATGGGAAGCGAGGCACATGCGGCTAGGCTTTGTGAGGAGGTTGTGGCGCAGGGGTTCCCTGCCCCAAGGCGCAGATTATAGATGGCGCAGCAATCAATACACTAGCCGTGCGGCATGGGGCGAGGCGAGGCCCCACCAGCGGGCGGGCACCATAATGGAGATGGCGGCTAAGAACGAGGAATGCGGCTACCGGGGATGAGGCTACGGGTTATGCATGCCAGGGGACGGCGGACAAGTCTAATGCGTCATGGCGCATGGGTAAAGAACGGGGAATGAGGCTACGGGAGCTGGCGGGCGCGGCGCACGCATGGCGCGCGCGGCGCATGGGGGTTGCATGGCGGCACTCTGCGCGTGCATGCATGGAGGAGATTGCTGGCGGGCATGGAGGAGAATGCTCGCTGGCGTGGAGGAGATTGCAGGCGGCAGCATGGAAGCGGATGGCGAGAAATTGAGAAACATGGGAAGCGAGGCACATGCGGCTAGGCTTTGAGAGGAGGTTGTGGCGCAGGGGTTCCCTGCCCCAAGGCGCAGATTATAGGATGGCGCAGCAATCAATACACTAGCCGTGCGGCATGGGGCGAGGCGAGGCCCCACCAGCGGGCGGGCACCATAATGGAGATGGCGGTTAAGAAAGGGGAATGAGGCTACAGGGAGAGGATACGGGTTACAGATGCCAAAGGGGACGGCGGAACAAGGATCAGCCATAGGTGTCACGGGGAATGGCTAAAGAACGGGAATGAGGCGGTTGGTACGGGTGCTGGCGCGCATGGAGCGCGGCGCGGCGCATGGAGATCGCATGGCGGCGCCCATGCATGGACGAGATTGCTGGTAGGCATACAGGAGACTGATTGCGGGCACGGAGGAGATTGCTGGCGGGCATACAGGAGATTGCTGGCGGGCGTGGAGGAGATTGCTGGCGGGCATGGAGGAGATTGCTGGAGCCAATGGCGGCGGCGGGACTAGTAGTAGAACACAGGCGCACACCAACAATGCGTTGCTGTCACTACCTGGGTGGTATAGGGTGGATCTGGGGGCCCAGTGTCCTGTCTAGGTCCAGTGCGTGCGCGCATGTGGGGGTTTACCCTCACCCCTACCAGGTAGCCAGCCAGTTTCCCACTGAAACTGAGTTTAAGGTGTCGGGCGCTAGCGCCGACACCGGTCTTATACATCATTACTGGTGTCACACAGACTGTAAGATCCATCATCATCATCACCACCCTCCCCCCTTGTGCCTCGCGGACACACCCATGCCCACCAGCCATCTCCCACCCCCCTTCCCTGGTAGGCTGGCGCGCTGCGTGGCCTTGCGGGCTCTCTTAGTAGAGCTCCCCTAGACGTGTAGTCTAGGCCTTAATCACGCCCCGGGGTCCTCCGGGCGCGTACGTGTAAAACCTGTAAAACCCACCCCCCTTAACCCACCCCACCAACCCACCCCGCTCACGCGCAGCCTGTGCTGGTGCCCTACGACTGGGAGTTTGGCGGCGGCGCGGGGGCGGCGACAGCGGCGCGGCCACGCTACTACTAGAGAGAGAGAGAGTAGTGTTACACAGCCACTGCCGGCGGTCACAATCAGTTCCAAAGTTCCAGCGGGACTATCAGACAGCAGGCAAAGGCCCACCAAAAGGTCAAGCTACAAAAGTAGCCCACAGTAGCGCCACCCACACTAGGTGGTGGGCGCCAAGCAAGCAGCATCGCAAGCCAGGTACCACACTCAGCCCTGAAGCAGCCAGAGGCAGACCCCAGGTAGAACCGGCTGTAAAGCCACTACTACTAACGCGCACAGACAGAGTGCACGTGCGGGGGTTCAGCTCGCCACTGGAAAGACTCGACGCCGAATTGGCGCTCAGCGAGCCAACTGGATACGGTGCCTGATTTGATGCGGTGCCCGCCCAGTGCTGATGCCACTTGTTAAGCGCAGAAATCGTTGTTTTACTTGCTGTAGCGTAACAGTGCGACCCCTCACACCGCCCTCACACCCTTGGTGCCGCACACATACGCACACGCACAGATATCACATGCAGCCCGAATCTAGATTCGGGCTGCATTTGTCAAGCCAATGGCAGACGCACGGCGGCGTGGCATCGGTTTGGTTGTGTTGTGCGTTGCAGAGGACGGTCGCACTGCGTTTTCATCGAACCGAAGGATGGTCTCATGCAGACGCACCACATGGGAGCCGGGCGGGGGCTGCAGAACATGCATACCAACTGAGGCTGGCGCTCTGCGTGTGTTGACGCGTATGCTCATGCCAGCTGTTACTTTTGCCCCAATCGACGATCGACCAACTGAGGGCAAGGCAACAGTGCATTGGAGCGCTCCTGGGTGTTTTGCTACAACTTCACGCGTGCCCGCGCGGCTATCGGGGTGGTCCTCCTTCCGGCCCCTGGCTAAATCCTCTATACGTAGAGATATCAAACTATACCGCCTGTCCCTACAGGAGGTAGATACCTCCCCATCTTCCCGCACCTAGCGATAGGCAAGCACTTCTTGGTGCGCGTCCAATGCCTCGGCTCCGCTTTGTTCTTGCTCTTCTCGGGTGCCCCTCACCCCTGTTCATCATCCCACAGCCAGCTGAAGCACAAACGCCCACTCGCGTCCGTTGGTGAAGTCGGGCTTGCTGTCGGGCACGCCTGGGTTGTCCGCTTCACCGCAAGTCCTTGAGCCGCCGCTGCTAGTCTCCTCGTGACTCTGGCGGCTTGGTGTTGACCTCGCCCGGGAAGTTGAGCTTGGGCCAGTCTGGGCCATGCAGCTGCACACCTGCGCAGTCGTGCGCCATGGCTGCTGCCTCCTCGGAGTCGTAGAGCCCGAGGTTCTGCCTGCGCTCGGTGTGCGGGTTCCGCAGGTATGCCTTCCATGCAGAGCAGTTCTTGGTCCAGGAGACGCCGGTGAAGCGCGAAGATTTTCTCCCGCGCACCGTCGCAGGTGGCTCGCTGATGATCTCAGCCGGGAAGTTGCGTTTGGTGCCTATACCAAGCAGCTTCACGGCCGCGTAGTCGTACGCTCTGGCTGCGTCCACCTCGGAGGCGTAGCGCCCGATGGTCTGCTGGCGCTTGGTCTGAGGGTTCCACAGCTCCACCACCCATGATGAGCTCTTGTTCCAGCTGACACCCTGGATCCGCGAGGTCTTGCGCTCGATCATCTCGTCTCCCTTCGTCGCAGGCATCTCACTGATGAACTCATCGGGAAAGTTGCGTTCGGTGTCTAGGCCACGCAAATTCACAGCCGCGCAGTCGTATGCCCTGGCTGCATCCAGCTCGGAGTCGTAGGTCCCGATGGGCTGTTTGCGCTTGGTCTGCGGGTTGTACAGCTGCACCTGCCATGTCGATGAGCCCTTGTGCCAGCCAACACCCTTGAAGCTGCTTGACTTGCGACCAGCAGGCTGTTCTCCCTCTGCATGCCCCTCCTGCATGGCGGCTGCGAGGACAGGCCGCAGCAGCGGCCGCACCACACGCGCACAGCCACTACAACTGCCAGGCGCCCTTGTCAGCATGGGCCCGCCCAGGCCCGCCGTGGGGCGCCTGACGCCCGCATGCGCCGCCAGCAGGCTGCTGCGGGGTGGGCAGCCGGTCGGCCGCGCACCCATGCAGCGCCATGCGGACGGCGCCAGTCGATCCGCGTGCTGCTGCCGCTGCCAAGGAGACGCGGCACCTGGCACTGGCTAATCTGGAGGCGCAGGTGCCTGAGCGGCACTGGTGTGTGATGGCCGCCCTTTGGGCCCTGTTTGACGGAATGCATGTTGCCTGCTGCCCTGGACCCTCACTGAGTCAGGGTGTGGGGTGTGTGTGCCCGACCCCTGTGCCCGACTGCACGCCCCATCGACGCGCGCAAATACTGGTAAGCAGGAAGAAGTTCCGTCACGTCGCTGCAGCTGGTGTCGTCAAAGCTCGCACAAGTCCGCTGCAGTTGGGGAACGGTTGGGAACTCGGGCAAGATGAGGTCGCGCCCTCCGTTTCCTGCACGGCACGTTATTCCGAAGTGTTGGTCGATCATTTTTCGGGCGTGCTCAAGTTGCCGGGCAGAGATCGGAGATGTTGCACAACTGTTGCCAGCCTCCAAATCCAATGCAGCACCTGAGAGACCCTTTTGCAGCACCACAGCTCAATCAAGACGCACAATCAGACACAAGGAAACTGGCACATTGATGTGTGTTGCAATTTGGACTCCTGTAGGCGGCGAGGTGTTGCCGCAGCAG
>VFSX01000129.1:397543-412543 GCA_016618255.1 Chlamydomonas sp. UWO 241
CAGCCACAACTCATCCCGCCAGCGCACGCGTGCGGCGCTACCTCCCCTCACATAACTCGTCCCCTCAGGGATCTAGGACGCCTTGTTCAGAATGAGCTTGCCGTCCACCACTCCAACATAGGGGTGGGTCGGGCCCACCACACCCGCCCAACCTCGCGGCATCACGCCGCCCTCAGCAAAGGACGCCAGCGCGTTCCAAAGGTCCATCGTCGCCAGCGCCCCCGCCCGCTCAACCGACACCGTGCGATCAGGGGGCAGCACACCATCACGCGGACGCGTGATGCGCCACAGGTGGCGGCATCCGCGCTCCATAGCGTCCACCACGAGCGCTGCCACCACAGCCCACACACCAGCACGCACCCCAGCGGGAGGCTGCAGCAGCCACACCTGGCAGCACGTGATGACCGGCGTAGGAGCAGGGAGGGCAGCAGCAACCGCCACCACCACCGCCTCCGCCACCGCGCATCCCCAGAAGCAGTGCGCACGCCACGCCGTCGCCGGCGGCCCGTCCTCCTCACGGCACCGCCACCCGCACGGGCACTCGGGCACTCCAAGCGCAGCCTGCTTGTGAAAGCCACTCACCCACAGCCGCCAGATGGGCTCCTTGCAGGCGCTGAGGAGCGGCAGCCGCCACAGCCCTGGCACCGCCGCCTCCAGGGTGCGCAGCCCCGCGCAGACCTGAGCGTCGGTTGCACGGGGGCCTCCGCGCATCCCGCAGTCAAGCGCCAGAGCCGCCTCCACCGTGGCTGCCCGCCGCACTCGCCGCTCGTCCACAACCGCCCGCAGTTGAAGCGCCACCGCTAGCTTGCACGTCAGCTGCCCGACCACGCCCGGGCCGTGCGCAAACCCAACCCACCGGGGCTCGTCCGCGGCCCCGCCCCCCGCAGGCAGGGGAGCATGTTTGGCAGTTGCGGATCGGAGGCCAGGCCGCCCACGCTGCCATCCAGCCGGCGTGATGACACTCGGCAGCTGCCACCCGACCAGCCGCAGGATCTCCACCACAGCAGCGCGCTCGCCCGCGCGAGGGAGGGGCTGAAAGCGACGGAGCGGCCGGAGCAGAGTGAGGGCAGCTCCACCAGCTGCCGCCTCGACCCAGGCTGAGGGCACTGCCGCGAGCGCGACCGCCACTGCCGTGAACAGGGGGTCGAGCGTGCGCTGCACGCACAGCAGATCTGGCCCATCCCCCAGCACTGGCGGCGGCACCCCTGGGAAAAGGGCGCGGCACAGCAGCGAGCCACGCCCACAGCGCACACAGGTCTGTGACCGTCCGCATGCCGGGGAGGGCGTCGCGCACGCGGGCGAGGCCGTCCACCCGCCAGCAGGTCGCACCGGTCGAGCTGAAGAGCGCATGCCCTGCCGCATCCCCAGTGGGCTCCCGCCACTGTACCGTCCGCTGCGCAGCCGGCAGCTCCAGCTGGAGGAGGATGATGATGAGAGTTTTACAATCCACTTCTGGCGGTCACACGTACGGTTCCAAAGCTCCAGTGGGACTTAGAGAAACAAGGCTCAAGGCCCACAAAAGGTCAAGCTACAAGTAGCCCACGGTAGCGCCATCCACACTTGGTGGCGGGCGCCAAGCAAGCAGCACCACTGTGCAGGCTGCACACCCAGCCCCTCAAATGGCCAGAGGGCGGACCCAAGGTATAAAACCATGAAGGGACCAAAAAGCCCTCCCCCAGACCACCGGAGGCGGGGCTGGAGCAAAACCCGCTGCAGCACTCTACTCAGCGACCACACCGCACCCGCCACCGCACGCGTGTGACGCCACCTCTCCTTGAAAAACACCCTTGGGGGGTGCAACTAGCAAACAGGTGCAGCCACCCGCTCGCCGTCAACGACGAGGCGCGCGCGGTGGAACTGCGCCCGCTTCCCCGCAGCCTTGGCGGCGAGGAAAGCAGGCCACAGCGCCTGGTGCTGCGCCTCCTCGCGGTCGCTGAGGACGTCGAAGACCGCTACCGACGCCTGGCGCAGGCTCCGGCGCCAGCGCACGACGGTGTCGGCCACGGCGTCAGACGTCACGGTGAACAGCACACGCAGCACGCCGCCCCGCGCGGCTCCACGCCAATGCCCCCGACGGCAGGCTTGGCGTTGAGGAACGACGCGGACACGACGCCGCCACCAGCAGGCCCGTGCCAGCGGCCAGAGGCATCGTGCACAAAACGCACGATGTTCGTAGCCAAACGGACAGGCAGGCTCACGCCGGCCTCGCCGTCTGCGGCGCGCTGCGCCGCTACCGCCGCGACGCAGCTGAAACCGCAGAACACGTCCGTCCGCGTACCGACGCCATCACCGCCCGTGACGAAGTCGGTGGCGTCCTCCACAGAGAGCGACGCCACAAAACTGAGGCGCAGCGACGTGTCGCCCACACGCGCGGGCAGCCCCCTCCGGCGGGAGGGGCCGCCAGATGCGGCGCGTGCGGCGCCCGCCGCGGCAGGCCGCTCCGCCCCTGGCTCCCTCGCCGCCGGCGCCACAGGGGCGGCAGCAGCGGGCCGGGCAGGCTGAGCAGCCCTGGAAGCAGGCGCAGTGCGGGGCGCCGCACTGTGGGCCGCATGGCCGGCCCGCGGGCGGGCGGGCTCTGCATGCGGCATCTGCATGGGCGCCCCAGGGACGCGGCTCACCAGGAGGCTCACCACGCCCACGAGAGACGCAATCTGTTGCGCCTGCGCCTGCACCACAGCGAGCACCCCCGCAAGGGCACCGCTGTGGTCGGCGTTGGCAATCTGTGTCGCGCCCACCTGCGTCGGCGCATTCTGTGGCTGAGCGCGCGCGCTCGCCTCCCTGTCCATCAGCCCGCCTACCAGTTGTCTGAGGTCCTCCACTACCGCGCTGAGGGCGTCTGTGGTGTCGGCCGAGGCCGAAATGTGGTTGCTGGCGTTGCCATGCAGGTGTTTCGCAGCCTCCGCGTATGTGGCCGCCCCCCGCGCCCCAAGGAGCGCCAGAGGCTGTGTCTGTGTCTCACCCACGCACGCGCGGTGGCGTGGCGGGGAGTCTGAGCCGGGGGAGCCGCTGCTCACCGGTGATTCTGTGGCGGTGGCCGCGCGGGCGACTAGCGCGCCGGCGGCCTTGCTGTGTTTGCGCGCCTTAGAAGAACGCGACATGAGATCTATCCTCAATATCTCCCCTCAACATCAATATCTCCCCTTTGCACAGGGAGCAAAAAGGGACGAGGGTACGCGCTATGGTGTTGCCGCAACAGCTGGCGACAGACGACATGCTCCACGAGGGGGGAAAGGCACTGTGCGCTGTTGTGGGGACACACCACCGACTTCAAGTTGCAGATGGGCACAGGACAGCTTCACACTGTCGGGGTGGAACGACCGAGGTGGGAGGAGGTGTGTGCGTGTGTGTGCGTGCGTGCGTGTGTGTGTGTGCAGGCGGCATGGTGGCAAGAGCCTCTCGATCGGCGCGCATCCACAGCGGATCGACATTCCAGCATGAACCTGGAGCAGCCCCATCCCACCTTCTGGCAGTGATCAGGCGCTATACGCCGAACGACGTCGAATGCGCTGCATGTAGGTGCGTCACGCGCGACTGCAACATCCATCATCATCACCATCAGCCCTACCGAGTGCCGCCGCCTCGCAAAGGACGGCAGCCCCCCAACCCGGGTACACAGTGCACGCATGCACATGAAAACGGTCACTCACGGCCGGTCCTGAACCTGACCAAACCTGCCACCCCCTACGAGCGTGACGCTCACCCCTTATCCCCCACTTGCCGCCGGTCGAAATGCCCCTCCCCCTCCCCCACCCCCCCCCACACGCACCCAGGCCCCCGAACTGACTGCTCAGCAGCACCCCCACCCCCTGTGCACAGCCAGTACCCACTGCCCATCGCCCCTGTCTCCCCTGCCCCCACACACGAGCCCCGGGACCCGGCGCGCGCATCAGGCGCCCCCGATTCGGATCCGTCTGTACGCCCATGGCGCCCCCCATCTCCCCCCCCCCCCCACTCCTCACTCGCAGTAACAGTCACTCGGCAACCCTCAACCCTAACCCCTAAAATGATGCTTCCACCCCAAACCCCAAACACCAAACACCAAACACCAAACACCAAACACCAAACACCAAACACCAAACACCAAACACCAAACACCAAACACCAAACACCAAACACCAGACCTCAAACCCTCAAACACAAAACACAAACCCCGAAACCCCAAACCCCAACCCCAAGCCCCAACCCCCTTGGGGGTTTGGAAACCCTTTGCCCTTAACCCTCACTCACAGCTACCGTAACTCTGCTGTTTCCAGCATGAGCCCTCCAGCCCTGGTGCCTCCACATCGCAAAGGGAGGACGATAAGGCTCCCCCAGCCCGGGCAACCACTCATTTAACAGCCTGTCTACCTTGTGCAGGGCCAGCTTGCCAATGAAAAGCTTCCGCGATGACATTGTGGCGTTCAGTTCACCGACTGGCGGTGCGGCCCCACAACATCTCACACGCACGCGGTTAAAAAAAATTGTACAAGTACGTGCCAGGAGGACCCCAGGGCGTGGGTTAAGGCCTAGACTCAAAGGCACGCACGCGGCACAGACCAAGTGCGCACAGATGTGCAGGGCGTCAGCTGACGTTGTCACAAAAATGCGGTGCGGCCCCGGTGCGGCCCCCACCACTGACCATGCCATGCACGCGGCACACACACGTACTGGTTGCAGTGGCGCGGTGTCAGCTCGCCACTGGACAGATTACGCGACCGCGGCCGTGAATTGTTACTTGCGGCAGACAGTCTCAAGACAAACCGTCATCAACCGTCAGACGGTGCCCATCTACCTCCCCACCCCACCACACACACACGCACACCCAACACATGGAAGCTGGGCGGGAGCTGGAGAGTGCATACATGCCAGCTGAGGTAGGCCCTCTGTGCTTGACATGCGTGCACACACACGTGTCAGCTGGTGCTGCTGTCGCGATTGTTGCGATAGAGGCCTCAACGTTCGATCAACTGAAAGGGAGCGTTTCTGGGTTTTGGTTACAACTTCGCTTCAGGGTGGCTGGCTACAACTGCGCTTGCCCGCGTGGCTATTGGGGCGGTCCTCCTTCTGGCCCTCGCCTTAATCCTCTTTAGTTGGATAGCTCTACCTACTGCGCCTGTCCCCATCTCCCCATCTTCCTGCACCTGGCGAGGAGAAAGCAGGGCTTGTCGCGCGTCCAGTGCCTCGACTCCGTCCACTCATGCTCTTCTCCAGTGGCAACAGTTGCTCCTCACACTGGCCAGGCTCCACCTCCGGCTCGTCATCCCACTGAAGAGGTTGACATGCGTGAATACCCATTCTCGCCCTGTGGGGAAGTTGAGCTTGCTGCCGGACACGCCTGGGGCTCCTTCTTCACCGCGAGGCCTTAAGCTGCCTCTGCTCGTCTCCTCGTGACTCGGGCGGCTTGGTGATGACCTTGCCCCGGAAGTTGAGCTTGGGCCAGTGTGGGCCATGCAGCTGCGCAGCCGCACAGTCCAACGCCATAGCTGCGTCAACCTCGGAGTCGTAACGCCCGATGTGCTGCATGCGCTTGGCCTGCAGGTCCCCCAGGTGCATGGACTTCGGGATGTGCAGCCTCACATCCCATACCAAGCTGTCCTTGCGCCGGCTGACGCCTTTGTAGCGTGAGGACGCCGCATCTCCTAGTGACGCAGGCGCCTTGGTGATGAACTCACCCGGGAAGTTGAGATTGGGCCAGTCTGGGCCATGCAGCTCAACAGCTGCGCAGACGTACGCCATGGCTGCTGCCTCCTCGGTGTCGTAGAGCCCGATGTGCTGCTTGCGCTCGGTGTGCAGGTTCCACAGGTATGCCTTCCATGCAGAGCAGTTCTTGGTCCAGGAGACGCCGGTGAAGCGCGAAGATTTTCTCCCGCGCACCGTCGCAGGCGGCTCGCTGATGACCTCGGCCGGGAAGTTGCGTTTGGTGCCTAGACCAAGCAGCTTCACAGCTGCGCAGTCGTACGCCCTCGCCGCGTCCAACTCGGAGGCGTAGTACCCGATGGTCTGATTGCGCTTGGTCTGAGGGCCCCACAGCTGCACCTGCCATGCATTTGGAACCTTGTTCCAGGTGACATTGTGGAAGCGCGAGCTCTTATCCCCCCCACTCATCTCCTTTTGTCGCAGGCATCTCGCTGATGACCTCATCGCGGAAGTTGCGTTCGGTGTCTAGGCCAAGCAAATTCACAACCGCGCAGTCGTACGCCCTGGCTGCGTCCAACTCCAAGGTGTAGCCCTCGATGTGCTTGTTCTGCAGGCGCACCAACCATACAGAGTCGCGCTTGTGCCAGATGACACCCTTGTAGCTACTCGACTTGCGACCAGCCGGCCCTCCTCCTCCCTCTGCATGCCCCTCCTGCATGGCTGCTGCGAGGACAGGTTGCCGCCGCAGCAGCCGCAGCACACGCTCACCACCACCACCACCGCTGTCAGGTGCCCTCGTCAGCAGTTACAGTTACATCGGCTTTCCAGCAAAGACTACCTCTAGTCCTAGTACCACCGCCTAGACCCAAGTCCAGTTCTGGCCCTAACAATTACTTGTGAGGGGCGGTAGCCACCAGCCGGCTGCCTGCCAACGTGTAGTCCCAGAGCAAAAAGGAGAGCTATTGTGCGACGCCTCCAAAATAGGTCCTAACTGCTTCTAGGGGATAGGGGGTCAAGTGGCGCTTGCCAATCTACTTGACCGCCGTGGTGGAGGGGCCGGCGCCTGAGGGGCAGCCGGACCGTACAGCACGGCTCTCCACCCGACCCTATCCTGAGCACGCTCAAACGCCGTGTTCGAAAAAGTCTTCCAATCAAAACGAGTGCCACTAGTTTCACCTAGCTGCTGAATCAGTAGCTTAAGAAAATAGTGTCGGGAGGAGGCTGGAGGCCGGCCTTGCTGCCGAGCCACATCCATTGTGCAGTCAAAAGTCGTACGAGGAAGACGAGAAGCCGGCATGCGCATCACATGGCCTAGCCACTGCATTGATCGCTTTGCCACAAGGCTCTCAATTGGCTCAGTGTCGCACGCCTGCCGAATATAAGTTAATCTGTGCCGGTCGACCAGGCGCACACCCAGAATGCGACGAAGGCAGTTAGAGTGGGCAACCTCCAATCGAGTCAGTTGTGTTTTAGTAGGGGCCCATGTTTCGCAGCCGTACAGAAAGTGGGGCAGCACGAAAGTGTTGTAACCCGCATCTTAGACTGCACTTGCATCTTCTTGCTGGCCCAAATCTTATCAAAAGTCGCAAACACGCCCAGCGCGCGACCGACACGCACACCAATCTCCTTTTCCACACCACCACCTGGGTTATCCAACTCCCTAGATACTTAAATGCAGAGACGGTCTTCACTTCACCACCAGTCAGCGCAAACGTGGGCAGATCCGCGCCAAAATCTGCTGGCAAAATCATCACTTCTGTCTTGGCGGCGTTGATTTGCATGCCAAAGCTAGAGGACACTTTGTCAAGGATTTTCAGCATAAGCGCCAACTGAGCTGGGTCATGCGAGAACAAACATAAATCGTCGGCATACATCAGCATTACTATGCGCTCAACCGACGACGACAACACAGAGCCGCCGGCTCGGGTCACGACTGACACGCCAGCCCCCTCTGGCATCATGTCTAGCGCCTTTTTCACGATGTGGTCAATAAAAACATTGAACAACACAGGAGCAATGACGCACCCCTGTCGCACACCAGACGACACGGGGAATTCGTGCCCGATTTTCCCAGCCAGCCGCACGGCAGCTGCGGTGTCGGTGTGAAGATCCTCCAACAGATCAATAATGTGCGGATGAACACTATATAATCTAAGGACTCTCCACAGTGCCGCGCGGTTTATGCAATCGTAAGCTTTAGAATAGTCGACAAATGCCACAGCCATGCATTGTTTGTACTCGGCATGTGCCGCGCTCAGCGAGCGCAGAGTAAAAATTGCATGAACAGTGCCTCTGCTTTTTCTGAAACCACACTGAGCCTCATGCAACTGACCATCAACCTGCGTGGAGACGCGGTGCAGAAGTATGGCAGCGTACACTTTCCCGGCAATAGAGAGAAGGCTTATACCGCGGTAGTTACCAGGGGAGTCACGCGGACCCTTCCCCTTATATAACGGTGTGATAATAGCAGTTTTCCATTCCCTCGGGGCTCTCCCCGACCGCCATACGGCGATGATGACCCGGTGGAGCCATGCAATGGCAGGTGGGCACCGCAACAGCATGGCGTCCAGCTGGTCACCGCCCGGAGCGGCGGCCGAGCGCAACGCTCGCACACACGCCTCCGTCTCAGCCAGGTCAGGGGGGCGCCCGTGCGCTTCGTCCACCTCTGTGGCGCGTGTGAGCTCAAACGCCGCTACATCGTTCTCCAGCTGGTTCAGGGTCTCGTCGCTGAGCTTGGTCTCCCCGCCATATAGCTTGTCGAATGACTCTGTCATGGCCTTCAGCACCCCGTCTGGACCGCTGTGCAGCGCGCCCGAGACGTCCCGCATGGCAGGTGGGATCTGATGGCTGCGGCTGCGGCCCGCCAGCCTGTCGCACGCGCGCGCAAACTGGCGCAGATTCTTCTTGCGTAGCATGTCTTGCGCCTCCGCCACCTGCTGGCCGATCCACCTGCCCTCGTCAGCATGGGCCCGCCACGGCCTGCCGTGGGGCACCCGACTCCCGCATGCGCGGCCAGCAGGCTGCTGCGGGGTGGGCAGCCGGGCGGCCGCGCACCCATGCAGTGCCATGCGGACGGCGCCAGCATGGGCACAGCAATTCGAGTCCGCACGTGCTGCCGCTGCTGCTGCTACGGGACGCGGCGCCTGGCACTCGTTGACCTGGAGGCGCAGGTGCCTGAGCGGCACTGGTTTGTGCTGGCCGCCCTTTTGGGCCCTGCTTGAATGACTGCGCGTTGCCTGCTGCCCTGGACCCTCAGGGTGTGTGGGGTGTGTGTGTCCGACTGCACGCCCCACCGATGCACCCCATCTCCCTGCAAATATATGATAAGCAAGAAAAATGATAAGCAGGAACCGACATGCTCCACGAGGGGGATCCACTGTGCGCTGGACACACCACCCACTTCAAGTTGCAGAGGGGCGCAGGACAGCTCCGCACTGTCGTAGTGGAACTACCGAGGTGGGAGGCGGGGTGGGTGTGTCTGCAGGGCGGCATGGGGGCAAGAGGCTCTCGATCGGCGCGCAGCCACAGTTGATCGGCATTCCAGCATGAACCTTCTTCCCTAGTACGCCTGTTGGCAGTGCTTGGGTGATATAAGCCGATCGAAGTCGAATGCGCTGCCTGCAGGTGCGTCAACGCACGGCTGCAACATCCACCAGAATCACCATCAGCCCTACCGAGTGCCGCCGCCTCGCGAAGGGAGGACGGCAGCCTCTAGGCCTTAGCCCGGGCACCCAGTGCACGCGTGCACATGAATACACTCACTCACTCACGGCCGGTCCGGCTGACCTTCACCCTCCCCACCACCCCCTACGCTCACCCTTCACCCTCCACGCACCGCCGGTCGAAATGCCCCCCCCCTGCCTCCCCAGCCCCGCACTGACTGCCCGTCGCCCCCTACCATTATCTCACACATCCCCGCCCTCGCAACACCAGACCCGAATGCACGTTGCCCGCTCGCTCCCCGCCCTCACACATGCGCTGCGGAACCTCCCCCCCTCACTCGCTGCGCACAGCTTGACCCCGCTACTCGCCGCCCCCTCCCCGTCCACACACACGCCATTACACAAACACACCCCGCACCCCCCCCCCTCCCCGCACACACCTTTGTCCCCCGTAAAGCTAGAGCCCGCTACCCATCACCCCCTCCCCGCCCAACACACACGCCCTCACACCCACCCCACCCCACCCACCCCGCACCCCACCCCCACCCACCCTTCCGACCCCGCACAGCTAGACCCCTCTACCCATTGCCCCCTCCCTCCCGGGGTCTTACATGTTTTACACGTACGCACCCGCAGGACCCGGGGCGTGAGTTGAGGCCTAGTTGAGGCCTAGATTACACGTCCCCTCCCTCCCTGCTCACACACACGCCCTCACTCCCCCCCCAACTCCCCCCGCCCCCCGCACAGCTAGACCCCACTACCTGCCCCACACTCCCTTCACGCCCCCCCACACACACACACACACTCACACACACACGCCCCCCCTGCACAGCCAGACCCCGCTTCCCGTCGCCCCCTCCCCCCCCACCTACACAACGCGCTCCGGGATCCCCCCCCTCCCTGCGCACAGCCATACCCCACCGCCCATCGCCTGACCCCCCCCCTGCACCTGCACACTCATCACTCCGGGAACCAGCGCTCGCATTTGGCGCGCACCTGCCTTCGGGGCTGGGCACCCCTGATTCGGATTCTTGTGTACGGCCCTGGCACACACACACCCCTCGCCGCCCTCACTCCTCACTCGCACTGCACTTCACACACGCCAGTCTCTGGAGCCACATGCAAGCAGTCCGCTTGAAGCCCGCTTGAACCCGCTTGACGCCGTGCTTGAATCAAACGCAGTTCAAGCGGCGCTTGAAGCCCGCTTGAACCTGCTTGACGTCCGCTTGACTTTTAGCTTGATTCAAGCGGCGTCAAGCGGAAGCAATTTGTACCGACGCACTGACAGTCACTCGGGAACCCTAAAACTCTAAACCGAACATTAGACCCTCCACACCAAACCCCCAACCCCCAACCCCAAACCCTTAACCCTCAACCCCAAACAGTCAACCCCAAACCCCAAACCCCAAACCCCAAACCCCAAACCTGAACCCCAAACCCTATCCCCTAAACCCTCACTCACAGACTGCGAGTCGCAGCCACAGTAACTCGGCTGTATCCAGATTTGCGACGCCGGGCGTCCAGCGCACCGACTGGTTGTACGGCAGTTTTTTTCAGTTTTTACATGTTCGCGCCCGGAGGACCCCGGGGCGTGAGTTAAGGCCTAGACTAAAAGTCCAGGGGAAGCTCTACTGGGAGAACCCGCAAGGCCACGCACGTTGCACCACTTCTACAAACACACACGCGGTACGCACGGCTGCTGAGTGCGCGTGCCGTGGAGCCAGCTAGCGCCTGTGAAGTCTCCAATCACGCCCCCGGGAAAGTCTCCAAGCCGAACTGTCGTCCATCGCGTCAACTGGATCTGACGACTGGTGCCGCTGCGCACGCGCCACTTGTACACGTCAAGCGCAATAAGCATATGCCGGGCACAGCCCCCTTCCCCCCACCCCCGTCGTCTCCCCTTTCCACCCTTGGCGCACACATGCACGTCGACGCCAACGCTCAGGCTTACATCGCGCCATGGGTAGGGCAGGGTGAGATTAGTTCGATTGTGTTGTTCATTGCGGAAGACGGTCTTTCGACGATTTCCCTGGACCGTCGGATGGTGCCCCCCCCCACATGGACCCATCACATGGAAGCCGGGCGGGTGCTGGAGAGCATGCATACCACAGCTGAGGTAGGCGCTCTGTGTGTGACATGCGTGTACACAGACACGTGTCAGCTGGTACTGTTGCTGCGATAGCTGCGATGGAGACCGCGACGTTTGATCAACTGAAAGAGAGCGCTTCTGGGTGGTTGGCTACAACTTCGCTCCTGGATGGTTGGCCACAACTACGCTTGCCCGCATGGCTATTGGGGCGGTTCTCCTTCTGGCCCTCGCCTAAATCCTCTCTCTATAGTTGGAGATCTCTACCTACTGCGTCTGTCCCCATCTCCCCATCTGCCTGCACCTACCAAGGAGCAAGCAGGGTTTGGTGTGGGTCCAGTGCCTCGTTTCCGTCTCGCTCCGGGTCCTATGGCGGCCACACTGGCCGCCATAGGACACATGGCACACTGGCCAGGCTCCACCTCTGTCTCGTCATCCCACTGGAAAGACGGGCATGCACGGACAGCCGTTCTCACCCGGTGGGGAAGTGAAGGCTTGCTACCGGTCACACTTGTAGTTCCCCCTTCACCGCGAGGCCCTGAGCCGCTTCCGCTTATCTTTCCGTGACTCAGGCGCCTTGGCGATGACCTCTCCCGGAAAGTTGAGCTTTGGCCAGTCTGGGCCATGCAGCTGCACAGCTGCGTAGTCGTACACCACGGCTGCGTCCAACTGGGAGTCGTGCATTCCAATGTTCTGCGCGCGCTTCTGCTCTGCGGTTTGTACAGCAGCGTCCTCCATACTTTGTTGGAGTAGTGGACGGCGGGCTCACTCTGAACAAGACGTCCTAGATCCCTGAGAGGATGGTTTCTTTTGAGGGGAGGTGGCGCCACATGCGTGCGCTGGCGGGTTATGATGTGGTAGCTGAGCAGAGTGCTGCGGCGGGTGTGCACAACGGCCCCGCTTCCGGTGGGTTGAGGGTGGGCTTTTTGGTCCCTTCATGGTTTTATACTTTGGGCCCACCCTTCATCCACTGGAGGGGTTGAGTGTGGAGCCTGCACTGTGGTGCTGCTTGCTTGGTGCCCCCCACCGCGTGTGGGTGGCGCTTCCGTGGGGCATCCCCCCTTTTTCTGTTGGCAGGTCTTCAGGACTGCTTCCTCTAAGTCCTGCTGGAGCTTTGGAACCGAACGCGTGCCCGCCAGAAAGTGGATTGTAAAAACTCATCATCATCATCCATACAGAGTCTCGCGTAAATCAAGAGACACCTTTGTAGTGTGAGGACCTTGCATCTCCCCGCGACGCAAGCGCGACGCTGATGAGCTCATCGGGGAAGTTACGCTTTGTGTAGCCTGGGCCATGCATCTTCACGGCCGCGCAGTCGTACGCCCTGGCTGCATCCTCCTCGAAAGTGTGGGCACCGATTCTTTTGTTGCGCTTGGTCTGCGGGTCCCACAGCTGCGCCTTCCATACCGAGTAGCGCTTGTCCCAGCTGACGCCGAATCTGAAACGCGAGGTCTTGCGCTCCCTCCGCTCATCTCCCTTTGTCGCAGGCATCTCGCTGATGACCTCATCGGGGAAGTTGCGTTCGGTGTCTAGGCCAAGCAAATTCACAGCCGCGCAGTCGTATGCCCTGGCTGCATCCAGCTCGGAGTCGTAGGTCCCGATGGGCTGTTGGAGCTTGGTCTCCGGGTTATACAGCTACGCCACCCATGCTGACGAGCCCTTGTTCCAGCTGACACCCTTGCAGCTGTTTGACTTGCGACCAGCTGGCTGTTCTCCCTCTGCATGCCCCTCCTGCATGGCGGCTGCGAGGACTGGCCGCCGCAGCGGCTGCACCACACACGCACCACCACCACCACACCTGCCAGGCGCCCTCGCCAGCATGGGCCCGCCCAGGCCTGCCGTGGGGCGCCTGACGCCCGCATGCACCGCCAGCAGGCTGCTGCGGGATGGGCAGCCGGGCGGCCGCGCACCCATGCAGCGCCATGCAGACGGCGCCAGCATGCGTGGGGGCATGCACGGCGCGCTCGTGTGCTGCTGTTGCTCCTGAAGCCGCTTGAGAGGCCGCGGCGCCCGACAGTTGGATGAACTGGAGCCTGAGCGGCAACATGGGCTCTGCCGAGCGTCCGCGTGTTTCTGGGGTGTGGGGGTGTGACCCCTTGCAAGCCGATGAGTAGTTACTTTGAGTTTGAGTTACGTTCATCATCAGGCGCGGCGGTGATGTGGCGGACACATCCCGTGTGTCCGCCACGGATGTAAGTTGGGGGTAGGTTTGGAATCCCCGAACTGAGCGGGCGGGAAGTGCACGCGGGTGAGAGGCCATGTATACGCACCCAATCCAATCGGGTCCTTGTCGTGCATCGCGCATCAAAAGCTGGTCTGAGTTCGACAGAGATAGAGATCAGAGCGCACCCATCAACTGTTGCTGCCACCCAGCCCTCTGAGGCTGCACCCAGCAGCCACATGGGCATCTCCGTCGCGATGCCCTGCAACAACGGATACGGGTTGCCTCTTGTGAACGACGGAGGTGGGGTGGCATGGGGAAAGAACCTCTCTGGATCGCGCATGCGTGCACACGCGCCTGGTGCGTGCCGGTGGAAGGACGTGGGATTGTGGCGGGCCTGCACGACTGGTACAGGATGACTGGTCATCCTGTCAGCAAGTGACCGACGGCCACATGCACGGCCGCTGCTGCGTGTGTGCGTGGTGCCTGCAGGAGCGGGCCGCACGCGCGGCAGCCGTCAAGGATGCGGAGGAAGGAGCACGTGGGACGCCCTGGCGCTGCGGCTCTACAGCACGGCACTCGGGGTGCGCGTGTGTGTGTGTGTGCGGGTGTGTTAGTGCGGGTGTGTGCGTCCCCAGCTGACCGCGACCCTCGACATCCGTGCATGTGTGCGCATGTTGAAACTGCGCATGGGAGCTCACGCGCACACACGCGCTAGTGGGGTAGTCACAACAGTCACTGCGTGTCCACTCAGTGTACTAGCACGGGCGCTGTCTGCATGCCCCGGGGTGTGCGAGCACACATGTTGCGGCGGGTGCCGTGTTTGGCCGCTTTCGGGTGGTTGGGGGTGGGCCTTCTTGGTCCCTTCATGGTCCTGGCTTTACAGCCGGTTATACCTGGGGTCTGCCTCTGGCTGCTTCAGGGCTGAGTGGGGTGCCTGGCTTGCGGTGCCGCTTGCTTGGCGTCCACCACCTAGTGTGGGTGGCGCTACTGTGGGCTACTTTTGTAGCTTGACCTTTTTGGTGGGCCTTGTGCCTGCCGTCTGATTGATCCTGCTGGAACTCTGGAACTGATTGTGACCGCTGGCCTGTGATTGTAAAACCCTCTTGTTGTTGTAACACGTGTAATACACCATTCAAGGCGCCCGACCAGACTGCAAAATCCCCCCCCCCCACACACACACACACAGTCACGCACGCATGCAAACTCACTCACTCAACCACCCACCCGCCCACCCACCCGCCACCCACCCGCCCGCCCACCCACACCCGCAAACCCACACTCACTCTACACGCGCTCGTGCGTGCCCCCCATTTGGCCACAACTCACACACACACACACACACACACACACACCCAGCCACCCAACCACCCACACTCTGCTCACGCGCTCCCGTGTGCAGTTCCTCGGGTGCGCTCTTGCGCTGCTCTCCACCCTCGACTACTTTGGGCCGACCAAGGCGCACGGGCAGGTGA
>VFSX01000129.1:432543-456050 GCA_016618255.1 Chlamydomonas sp. UWO 241
GCGCGCGTGCGTGCGTTGCCGAGGGCAGGCGAGCTCGGGGCGCTGCTGCAGACGGTGCCGAGGTGTGTGTGTGGCGTGGGTGTGGGTGTGGGTGCACGCGTGTGTGTGTGTGTGTGCGTCGCGCGTTGCCAAGGGCGCGGGCGAGCTCGGGGCGCTGCTGCAAAAGGTGGCCAGGGTGTGGGTGTGGTGTGTGTGTGTGTGGGTGGGTTTGTGTGAGAGGGAGTGCATGCGCATGTGTGACGGCATGTGTTTGTGCATGTGTGTCAGTGTCCGTGTTTGTGTCAGTGTGCACTGCACACCACGCGGAGGGGCCGTACCAGAGGGGGCCACACACTGACAAAATCCCACACAATCCCCACACAATCCCCACACAAACACCCCACACAATCGCAGGCGGAGCAGACATCATCGTTCGTGGTCACGTGCTCCGGGAAGATGCGCCCCGACGTCGTTACAGAGGGCTCGTTTGCAGCGGTCGCGTGCACACACCAACCTCACACCACCCACACACACAGGCGGAGCAGACGTCATCGTTTGTGGTCACGCGCTCCGGGAAGATCCGCCCCGACGTCGCTACAGAGGGCTCGTTCGCAGCGGTCGCGTCTGCGCGTGACGTGTATGCGGCAGCGATCAAGGTGCGCCCCAGCGCGCACATACACACAAGCGCGCATGCATAAACACACGCACACACACACACACGCGCGCGCACAAACACACTGACAAACACACACACACACACACACAAACGCACACGCACGCACGCCGCACGTGCAGGCTTTTGGCGACGAGGCGGTCGCACGGCAAAAGGCGATTGACAAGCTGCGGGCGGTGCTGGCGAAGCAGGTTGGCAGTGATTTTGTTTTGGGCTCCTGGGAGCCACTGGGAGCCATTTGGCTACTGACGATCATACCAGATACAGCTGAACCAACCAAGTTGCTTGATGGTCTGTCGATCCTATCAGATGGATCTTGTCACGAGCTTGAAACAACCTATATTTGATGGTCAACGGTCAAGGCTAAGGCAGCGGTCAAGGCGGTCAACGGGACGTTGGTCCGAGCGCCGACTCCCAGAAAATAACTAAAACAACTGAAAACTAAATCACTCAGTGACTGCATGTTGGTTTTGGTATTTCTGGTTTCGGTTTTGTTTCTGGTTTCGGTTTCAGTCAGTTCTGGCAGACCAGGCGTGTTTTAAAACGGTTGAAACAGAGTCACAAAATTCCGGTTTTTTAGCACAAGGCGATTGACGAGCTGCGGGCGATGCTGGCCAAGCAGGTTGGTTTCGGTATTTCTGGTTTCGGTTTTGTTTCTGGTTTCGGCTTCAGGGGCTTGATTAACGGAGGCGCGTTCTCGTCGCCGAGCCCTGGACCCAGCAATGCGGCGCTGCTGGTGACGAGGATCTCCGTGCCGCTGATGAGCGGGGTAAAATACGACTGGCCCGGCTCCTGCTAGACTGCCCCTCGGTGGAAAACTACAAGAGCGACTTGCCCGGAGCTGCCAGGGCTGGGCGAGTAGCCGCGGCGCTGCCGCGGCCCGTGCTGGGAGACGGCCCTTATCCTCCCAGCCATACACTGCCAGGCGGGGACCGTTCCAGTCAGCGCCAGTCGGCTCTGCCGGCTTGACTGGCCACAAGGCCACTACTGTGACCCTGAGGAAGGTCCTCTCCTATATGCTCCTTGCCAGACATGTCTCTCAGAGACCGCTGTTTGGGGTAGTCTAGCCGGCGGGAGCGGTAGTCTATCGGCCGGGAGCCGGCGGTACTCTAGTACTCAAGTGTGCTGGAGTATCGGCGGGTGTCTCTAGTAGAAGAGTAGCCTGCTTAGCTGGAAACCCCGTGTTACTGTTACTGTTCGGCTTCAGTCAGTTCTGGCAGACCAGGCGCGTTTTAAAACGGTTGAAACAGAGTCACAAAATTCCGTTTTTTTGCGCACAAGGCGGTTTGACGAGCTGCGGGCGGTGCTCGTAAAACAGGTTGGTTTCGGTTTCGACGGTTGCTTCGTTTGTTTTTGGTTTTTGGTTCCGGTTCCGGTTCAAGACGGTTCTGGCAAAGCCGAGGTGGGTTTGAAAACGGTTGAAACGGTTGAAACAGATGCAAAAAATCTAAATGATCTTGTTCATGTAAGGCGATTGACGAGCTGTGGGCGGTGCTCGCAAAGCAGGTTGGTTTCGGTTTCGACGGTCACTTCGTTCGTTTGTGTTTTCTGGTTCCGGTTCCAGACTAGTTCAAGACGGCTCTGGCAAAGCAGGCGGGTTTTAAAACGGCCGAAACAGTTGAAACAGAGTTGCAAAAGTCTAAACAATCTTGTTCATAGAAGGCGATTGACGAGCTACGGGCTGTGCTCGCAAAGCAGGTTTGTTTCGGTTTCGATGGTCACTTCGTTTGTTTTTTTGCTTCCTGGTTCCGTTTCCAGACTGGTTCTGGCAAAGCAGGCGGGTTTTAAAACGGTTGAAACGGTTGAAACGGAGTTGCAAAAAACTTAATAATCTTGTTCATAAAAGGCGATTGACGAGCTGCGGGCGGTGCTGGCAAAGCAGGTCGGTTTCGGTATTTCTGGTTTCGGTTTTGTTTTTGGTTTGGGTTTCAGGCAGTTCTGGCAATCCAGGCAGGTTTAAAAGCACTTAAACGGTCGGAACGGAATTTCAATTACGTTTTTTTTTGCGTACAAGGCGGTTGACGAGCTGCGGGCGGTGCTCGCAAAGCAGGTTGGTTTCGGTTTCGACGGTTACTTCGTTTGTTTCTGTTTTCTGGTTCCGGTTCAAGACGGTTCTGGCAAAGCAGGCGGGTTTTAAAACAGTTGAAACGGTTGAAATGGAGTTTCAAATGTGTAAATTCTCTTGGTTGTAAGAGGAGATTGATGATCTGCGGGCAGTGCTGGCGAGGCAGGTTGGTCTCGTCCTTGTTCAGAAACGCTTCGGTACCAGCCGGCTCTGGTGAAGCATTCATGCACACACATACACGCACACATGCACACGCACAAACACACGCACACACACACGCACACACGCAAAAACACACGCACACACGCACAAACACACACACACACACACACGCACAAACACACACACACACACACACACACCGCAGACGGCGGCCCTGGGCAACGCGCACGACCAGTCACGGAAGTTTGAGGGGCTCAAGGCAGCTGTCGATGCGCGGTTTGAGAGCCAGCAGCAGGTGTGTGTGTGTGTGCGTGTGTGTGTGTGGTGGTCGATTTTACAGTTGTGTTGGACGCCTTCAATTGCACGTGTGTGTGTGTGTGCGTGCGTGCGTGCATTAGCGTGGCCCTGAAGATGTGAAGATCTTGCTGTTTCCTTTGCATGTCTAGGCGATCGGGATTTACTCCACATTTGGGGGAGTGAAACCGATGAGCACTGTTAACTGCAATGTAACCGATGTGGGGCACTATATGGACCCTGCTGATGCACGATCTTGATGTTTTCGTTGTGTGTGCAGGCACAGGCAGCAACGGGCGCGTCGGGCGGCGGCGACGGCGGCGACGGCGGGCTGTCCCAGCAGCCGTCTCTTGCAGTGTCCCAGGTGTGTTTGGGTATCCTCGTATATGGGAGGAGAGACAGAAAGAACAGAGAGTGAGCAAGAGAGAGAGAGAGAAGCGTAAGAGGGAGAAGCCAACAAGAGATAATTGAGAGAAAGAACAGAGAGATAGAGAGCGGGAACGCAGAAAGGTGGCAGCAAGAGAGCAGAGAGGGGGCGACAGGCGCGTCGGGCGGTGGCAACGGCGGGCTCTGCCAGCAGCCGTCTCTGGCGGTTTCACAGATGGGACTGGCATCTTAGCATTAGGGGGACAGAGATGTAGAGAACAAAGAGATAGATCAGAGAGGGAGAGGGAGAGGAGCCAGAGGGAACACAGAGAAGGAACGGAGAGAGGGAACCGAGAGAGAGAGTGTGAAGACAGAGAGAGGTGGCAGAGAGAGCAGAGAAGGGGCGACAGGCGCGTCGGGCGGTGGCTCTGCCAGCAGCCGTCTCTGGCGGTTTTGCAGGTGGGTTTAGGTAGAGAGGGCAGAGGACAGACAGAGAGCGCAAAGAGAGAATGAGAGAGCACAGAGAGGGAGAGATTCAGAGAGAGAAAGAGAGAGAGGGAGGTGGGTTTGGGTAGAGAAGGCAGAGAACAGACGGAGAGCGCAAAGAGAGAGAATGAGAGAGCACAGAGAGGGAGAGTTTCAGAGAGAAAGAGAGAGAGGGAGGTGGGTTTGGGTAGAGGGGGCAGAGAACAGACAGAGAGCGCAAAGAGAGAGAATGAGAGAGCACAGAGAGGGAGAGATTCAGAGAGAGCAAGAGAGAGGGAGGTGGGTTTAGGTAGAGAGGGCAGAGAACAGACAGAGAGCGCAAAGAGAGAGAATGAGAGAGCACAGAGAGGGATAGATTCAGAGAGAGCAAGAGAGAGAGGGAGGTGGGTTTAGGTAGAGAGGGCAGAGAACAGACAGAGAGCGCAAAGAGAGAGAATGAGAGAGCACAGAGAGGGAGAGATTCAGAGACTAGAGAGGAAGAGAGAGAGGGAGAGAGAGAGAGAGCGGGGGGGGGGGGGGACAGCAAGGGATGGCAGAGAGGCAACAGGGGCTGAGAGAAAACAGAGGGAGAACAGAGAGGGAGGGGGGAGGATCGGGCTCCACGACGGCGGCGACGGCGGGCTGTCCCAGCAGCCGTCTCCGACGGTGTCCCAGGTGGGATTGGCGTCTTGAGCGAGACAGAAAAGAGAGGTGGGCAGAGAGAAGCCAGAGAGAAAATCGAGAGAGGGAGAGTGATAAAACAGAGAGAGGTGGCAGAGCGAGGGCAGAGGGGGGGACGGGCGCGTCAGCCGGCGGCGACGGCGGCGACGGCGGCGATGGCAGGCTGTCCCAGCAGCCGTCTCTGGCGGTCACAGGTGGGTTTGGGGGCTCAGCGTTGGGGGGAAAGACATAGAGAACAGAGAGAGAGCACACACACGCACGCACACACACACGCTCACACGCACTCACACACACACACACACACACGCGCGCGCGCGTGCGCGCACGGGTCGCAGCAGCCATCCCCTAGCGCAGCCCAGCAGGGGCCTCACATGGGCACACACACGCGCACACGCACATACACACGCACACACGCACACACACACACACAGGGGTCGCAGCAGCTGCCACTCCCTAGTGCAGGCCAGCAGGGGCCTCAGATGGGCGCACAAACACACACACACGCACACACATACACATACACACACACACACACAGGGGTCGCAGCAGCTGCCATCTCCTGGAGCAGACCAGCAGGGGCCTCACACGGGCACACACACACACACACACACACACATGCACGCACACACACACACACACACACAGGGGTCGCAGCAGCTGCCATCCCCTAGCGCAGGCCAGCAGGGGCACATGGGCGGTGGCCACCCTTCGGCCCCCCCTCCCTGGCAGACACAGCAGGTATGTGTGTGTGTGTTTGAGAGAACTCGATTAACTCGGGAATAATCGAAAAGGAGGGGGGCGTGGGAGGGCTGCCAGCAGAGGCACATGGGCGGTGGTGGCGGTGGTCACCCTTCGCCCCCCCCCCCCTCCCTGGCATATGCAGCAGCTGTGCCTGGTGTGTTTGTGTGTGTGTGTGTGTAGGGACAGCCAGCGGCAGAGGCTGCCCCATGCCCCACCCCCCCTCCCTCGCCTTCCCTTCCCCTCCCGCCACTTGCCTGGCCCCGCAACCATCACGCACACACACATGCACGCACGCACACACACGCACACACACACGCACACACACACGCACACACACACACGCACAGACACACATGCACGCACGCACGCGCGCACGCACGCACACAGGCACTCAGCATGGGCGACCACTCCCCTGGCGCCATTGCCGGCTCCTCTCCTTGCACACACATGCACACACACAAACACACACACACACACTCATACACGCACGCATACACGCTCCTCCCCCCAGGCCCTCGGCGTTCGTGTCCTCTCCCCCCTGGTGCCATTGCCGGATTATCCCTTTCCACACACATCCACACACACACACACACACACACACACACACACACACGCGCGCAAGCCCACACACACAGGCACGCGCACACACGCACACACGCCCCCCCCCCCCCAGGCCCTCGGTGTGTGCGTCTACTCCCCTGGTGCGCCGACCGGCCGCTCCCCTTCCACACACACACACACACGCACACACACACACACACAAACACACGCACCTCCCCCCCAGGCCCTCGGTGTGGGCGTCTTCTCCCCTGGTGCGGCCACCGGCTTCTCCCTTTCCACACATCCATCCACACACTTACACGCACACACAAAACACACATATCCACACACACACACACACACACACGCACACACACAGGCACTCGGTGTGGGCGTCTACTCCCCTGGTGCGGCCACCGGCTTCTCCCCACAGCCCGCGCCGGTCGTGCCCGGGCACGGGCCCCCTCCTCCGCTCCCGCCCGAGCTGCTGGCAGGTGCGTCTATATCGGGGTGTAGTTGTGTCCAAACTTGCAAGGGATTAGAAGAGAGAGAGTCGTTGGGCTGCAAGAGGTGTTTGCACAAGGGGGGTTTGCAGCACCCACACTCTCTGAGTGTCTCAGTGCCGCACGCGCCGGTCGTGCCCGGGCACGAGACCCTCCTCCGCTCCCGCCCGAGCTGCTGGCAGGTTCACCTCCTCTCTCGTTATAGTTGTTGCTTGGGTGCGTGTCGAGGGTTGTTGCCCGGGGGTGACCAGTTGGGCTTACATATTTAAGAAAGGGTGTTTGAAGCACACACACAGACCAGAGCCTCAGAGCAGCACGCGCTGGTCGTGTGCCTGGGCACGGCCCCCCACCTCCGCTCCCGCCCGAGCTGCTCGCAGGTGGGTGCCTTGTCCCTCGTAGCAGGGTTGTTTGGTGTGTCTAGGGTTGCGACATGGGGCTTGCAAAAGGGGGTGAAGCACACACACACACAAACACACCAGAGCCTCAGTGCCGCACGCGCCGGTTGTGCCCGGGCACGGGCCGCCTCCTCTGCCCACGTCTGAGCTGCTGGCAGGTGGGTCTATATTGGGGTGTAGTTGTGTCCAAACTTGCAAGGGATTAGAAGAGAGAGAGTCGTTGGGCTGCAAGAGGTGTTTGCACAAGGGGGGTTTGCAGCACCCACACTCTCTGAGTGCCTCAGTGCCGCACGCGCCGGTCGTGCCCGGGCACAGGACCCTCCTCCGCTCCCGCCCGAGCTGCTGGCAGGTTCACCTCCTCTCTCGTTATAGTTGTTGCTTGGGTGCGTGTCGAGGGTTGTTGCCTGGGGGTGACCAGTTGGGCTTACATATTTAAGAAAGGGTGTTTGAAGCACACACACAGACGGGCGTCCCCCGCCCTGACTCGAATGAATCTTGACGCACCCTCCTCCCCCCCCATGCGCAGCGCTGCCCCCGAGGGGGGGGGGGCGTCCCCGCCCTGACTCGAATGAATCTTGACGCACCCTCCTCCCCCCCCATGCGCAGCGCTTCCCTAGGGGGGGGGGCGGGGGCGTCCCCCGCCCTGACTCAAATGAATCTTGACGCACCTCCTTCCCCCCCCATGCGCAGCGCTGCCCCCGGGGGGGGGGGCGTCCCCCGCCCTGACTCGAATGAATCTTGACGCACCCTCCTCCCCCCCCATGCGCAGCGCTGCCCCCGAGGGGGGGGGGGGGGGGGCGTCCCCCGCCCTGACTCGAATGAATCTTGACGCACCCTCCTCCCCCCCCATGCGCAGCGCTGCCCCCGAGGGGGGGGGGGGCGTCCCCCGCCCTGACTCGAATGAATCTTGACGCACCCTCCTCCCCCCCCATGCGCAGCGCTGCCCCCGAGGAAGTGGGGGCGTCCCCCGCCCTGACTCGAATGAATCTTGATGCACCCTCCTCCCCCCCGATGCGCAGCGCTGCCCCCGAGATGCGCAGCGCTGCCCCCGAACGCCCCTGCCCTGCCCTGACGCACCAAAATCTGGACACAAATCCCCCCCCCCCCATGTGCGCAGCGCTGCCCCCAGGAATGCCGCTGCCGCCGCCCGACGTGCTGCGGGGGATGCTCGCAAGCGGCGCGTTCCCGGTGCGGCAGTGTGTGTGTGTGTTGAATTTGTGTGTGTGTGGTCAATTATACAGTCTATCTGACGCCTGAACTGGTCAATTATACAGCCCATAGGACACCTGTTCGACTTGTGTGTGTGTGTGTACGGTTTGGCATGTGGTGTTTGGGGCGGAGGGGGGGGGGGTAAACCAGGCGTGCTGCGGGGGATGCTCGCAAGCGGCGCGTTCCCGGTGCGTCAGTGTGTGTGTGTGTGTGTGCATGGGTGTGTGTGGTCAGTTCAACAGTCCATCGGACGCTGTTACTTGTGTGTGTGTGTGTACGGTTTGGCGTGTGTTGTTTGGGGGGGGGGGGGTTAACCAGACGTGCTGCGGGGGCTGCTCGCAAGCTGCGCGTTCCCGGTGGTCAATGCGCGTGTGTGTGTGTGTGTGTGTGTTACAGTTACAGTTACATCGGCTTTCCAGCAAAGACTACCTCTAGTCCTAGTACCACCGCCTAGACCCAAGTCCAGTTCTGGCCCTAACAATTACTTGTGAGGGGCGGTAGCCACCAGCCGGCTGCCTGCCAACGTGTAGTCCCAGAGCAAAAAGGAGAGCTATTGTGCGACGCCTCCAAAATAGGTCCTAACTGCTTCTAGGGGATAGGGGGTCAAGTGGCGCTTGCCAATCTACTTGACCGCCGTGGTGGAGGGGCCGGCGCCTGAGGGGCAGCCGGACCGTACACCACGGCTCTCCACCCGACCCTATCCTGAGCACGCTCAAACGCCGTGTTCGAAAAAGTCTTCCAATCAAAACGAGTGCCACTAGTTTCACCTAGCTGCTGAATCAGTAGCTTGAGAAAATAGTGTCGGGAGGAGGCTGGAGGCCGGCCTTGCTGCCGAGCCACATCCATTGTGCAGTCAAAAGTCGTACGAGGAAGACGAGAAGCCGGCATGCGCATCACATGGCCTAGCCACTGCATTGATCGCTTTGTCACAAGGCTCTCAATTGGCTCAGTGTCGCACGCCTGCCGAATATAAGTTAATCTGTGCCGGTCGACCAGGCGCACACCCAGAATGCGACGAAGGCAGTTAGAGTGGGCAACCTCCAATCGAGTCAGTTGTGTTTTAGTAGGGGCCCATGTTTCGCAGCCGTACAGAAAGTGGGGCAGCACGAAAGTGTTGTAAACCCGCATCTTAGACTGCACTTGCATCTTCTTGCTGGCCCAAATCTTATCAAAAGACGCAAACACGCCCAGCGCGCGACCGACACGCACACCGATCTCCTTTTCCACACCACCACTCTGGGTTATCCAACTCCCTAGATACTTAAATGCAGAGACGGTCTTCACTTCACCACCAGTCAGCGCAAACGTGGGCAGATCCGCGACAAAATCTGCTGGCAAAATCATCACTTCTGTCTTGGCGGCGTTGATTTGCATGCCAAAGCTAGAGGACACTTTGTCAAGGATTTTCAGCATAAGCGCCAACTGAGCTGGGTCATGCGAGAACAAACATAAATCGTCGGCATACATCAGCATTACTATGCGCTCAACCGACGACGACAACACAGAGCCGCCGGCTCGGGTCACGACTGACACGCCAGCCCCCTCTGGCATCATGTCTAGCGCCTTTTTCACTGTGTGGTCAATAAAAACATTGAACAACACAGGAGCAATGACGCACCCCTGTCCCACACCAGACGACACGGGGAATTCGTGCCCGATTTTCCCAGCCAGCCGCACGGCAGCTGCGGTGTTGGTGTGAAGATCCTCCAACAAATCAATAATGTGCGGATGAACACTATATAATCCAAGGACTCTCCACAGTGCCGCACGGTTTATGCAATCGTAAGCTTTAGAATAGTCGACAAATGCCACAGCCATGCATTGTTTGTACTCGGCATGTGCCGCGCTCAGCGAGCGCAGAGTAAAAATCGCATCAACAGTGCCTCTGCTTTTTCTGAAACCACACTGAGCCTCATGCAACTGACCATCAACCTGCGTGGAGACGCGGTGCAGAAGTATGGCAGCGTACACTTTCCCGGCAATAGAGAGAAGGCTTATACCGCGGTAGTTACCAGGGGAGTCACGCGGACCCTTCCCCTTATATAACGGTGTGATAATAGCAGTTTTCCATTCCCTCGGGGCTCTCCCCGACCGCCATACGGCGATGATGACCCGGTGGAGCCATGCGATGGCAGGTGGGCACCGCAACAGCATGGCGTCCAGCTGGTCACCGCCCGGAGCGGCGGCCGAGCGCAACGCTCGCACACACGCCTCCGTCTCAGCCAGGTCAGGGGGGCGCCCGTGCGCCTCGTCCACCTCTGTGGCGCGTGTGAGCTCAAACGCCGCTACATCGTTCTCCAGCTGATTCAGGGTCTCGTCGCTGAGCTTGGTCTCCCCGCCATATAGCTTGTCGAATGACTCTGTCATGGCCTTCAGCACCCCGTCTGGACCGCTGTGCAGCGCGCCCGAGACGTCCCGCATGGCAGGTGGGATCTGATGGCTGCGGCTGCAGCCCGCCAGCCTGTCGCACGCGCGCGCAAACTGGCGCAGATTCTTCTTGCGTAGCATGTCTTGCGCCTCCGCCACCTGCTGGCCGATCCACCTCTCCCTGTCTCTCTGCACAGCTGCGTCGGCCGCGCGGTTGGCGCGGTTGCGCTCTCGTTTGACAGCAGCAGACTTGCTCCTGAGCCATGCCGTGTGCGCGCGCTTCCGGGCGTCCATGAGCCGGAGGGTGCGCTGCGACAGAGTGAACTGCCAGCCGCGCCGCCGGCGGCTGCCGCGTGGAGCGAGGTGGTTGGTGGCCACCTCGCGAATAGCAGCAGCCATCGCGTTGTACTCCGCCTGGGCATCAGCGCCCTCGGGCGGCACGGCCTCCAGCAGCCCAAAGCGATCGGACAGCTGGAGGTTGAACTCACGATGGACAGCCGGGCGCCGCAGTTGTGAAGAGTCCCATGCGCGCCGCTGAGAGCCGCCTGCATGGCGGGAGGCTCGCATGCGGAGGCGCATGGACAGTACCACCATGCGGTGATCGCTGTCCCAGGTTGGGCTCCTACGCACCCTACAGTCTGTCACCGCATGCATGCGGCGGCGCGCGACCAGGATGTAGTCCTTGACGCTGTGCAGGCGGCGCACAGAGCATGCATGCCGTCTGCTCTGTGCAACAGCCATGGGGCTGATGTGGGTGTACTGGTGCTCAGGCCTGTGGGGGTAGAGAGTGTTGGCAGCGCGCAGGCTGCATGCAGTGGCAGTGTCGAGGAGCAGGCGACCGTTCCTGCTGGCCACCGCTGGCTCCGTGAGGGGCAGGTGCTTGCCAACGCATTCGTGGTCGGACACCGAGTCCCTCCCCACTGCTGCATTGAAATCACCTGCCACGATGAGCAGATCGCGCTTGTCGTTGGCCTTGTCCGCGAGCGCCGCTACTCGAAGGTAGAAGTCGCCAGCCTCCTCGTCGGTCGCCGCCTCCGTTGGACTGTAGGCGCTGACGATGGTGAACATCTGCCCACGGTCCGCTGCAAAGCGGGCCTGGATGAGGCGGTCGGACACCGCCTTCCAGGAGACCGAGTGCCGATGCCCATGCAGGGGACAACAGCAAGCCCACCCCACGCTGGCGGTGCTCCCCACCCGACCATAGCAGCGTCCACGACGTGTCGCCCGTAGCCACTTGCGCCTCCCCGGAGCCGGTCCTGCGCAGCTCCTGAAGCGCTGCAACACCGACGCTAAGCTTGGCGCAATCTTGCACCAGACTCGCCAGTTTGACCAGTCCCTCGTCCTCTGCAGGACATGTCCGCACGTTGAACGTAGACACTCTGGTGTTCTGATTGACGACTTGGACGCGTCGCCAGGCGTGCCCCGCTACACGCGGGGACTGGGCAGGGAAAGGCTGCATGCATGGGGTGCCTTGTTTCCCCTTTGCTCGCATCCGCGGCCAGCCAGCTCAAGTCCGCGAGGCGTGCTTGGCCGTCTGTGATGCCGGGCCGGTATGCCCTCCTTGGGTTGGCTCTACGCTACAGGGTCATCGGACTCGCGTCGTCGACACCTGGATCGCAGCGCGCCCGGGGGGTTGCCACCATCCCCCGAGCGCACTAGTAGAACGTAGAAGCGGTGTGTTGGACTGTGTGTGTGTGTGGTCAGTTCCACAGTCCATCGGACGCTGTTTCGACTTTTTTGTGTGTGCATGTGTGTGTGTGCATGTGTGTGTGTGTGTGTGCTCACCACCAAAGACCACGTGCAGAGCACTGGTATAGGCGGGGGCTGCAGCAGGACATGCCACACCCGCAGCGCCAGCAGCACCAGCAGCAACAGCAATAGCAACAGCGACACTGCCGTCATATGACAAACTACGAGCAAAACACAGACACGCACACACACGCACACACACACACACACTCACACACCGTACGCAGGGCATTGGTGTGGGCGGGGGCCTGCAGCAGCACATGCCGCACATGTAGCAGCACCAGCAGCCGCACCAGCACCAGCAGCAACACTGCAGTCATATGATAAACTATGAGCAAAACACACGCGCACACACACACACACACACGCACACACACCTACGCAGGGTATTGGCTTAGGCGGGGGCCTGCAGCAGCACATGCCACACCCGCAGCAGCACCAGCAGCCGCAGCAGCACCAGCAGCAGCGCCAGCAGCAGTACCACCAGCACTCTGGGATGCAGCAGCAGCAGCAGCCGCAGCAGGTGTGGACCTGGCTGCCATGCACAAACTCTCAACACACACACACACACACACACATTCCACCAAAGATGCCCGGCGGATTGTAAAACCAACCAGACACACACACACGCACATACACACACACACGCACACACACACGCACATGCACACACACACGCGCAGCACGGGCACTGCCCAGCGGGGCCCTGCACTAACATGGGCGGAAGCATGGGGGCCCTCTCTCCTCTCTCTCTCTCTCTCTTTGTTCCTTTCTCTCTCCCTCTCTCTCCCTCTGTCTTCTTCTCTGTCTCTCTCCCGCCCTTCCTCTATCTCTCTCTCTCTCTCTCTCTCTGTCTGTCTCTGTCTCCCTGTCCCTCACACACATGCACACACACACACACACACACACACATGTGCACACACACACATACGCGCAGCACGGGCACTGCCCAGCGGGGCCCTGCACTAACATGGGCGGAAGCATGGGGGCTCTCTCACACTCTTTGTTTCTCATCCACTCTTTATCTCCCTCTTCCTTTCTTTCTTCCTCTCTCTCCCTCGCTTCTTCTCTGTCTCTCTCTCTCCCACCCTTCCTCTCTTTCTTCCTCTCTCCCTTTCTATCTCTCTCCCTCTGTCCCTCACACACATGCACACACACACATGCACACACATTCACACACACACACACACGCAGCACGCGCACTACCCAGCAGGGACCGGCACTGGCATGGGCGGAAGCATGGGCTCAGCGGGCGCGCTGCCGCCGCCGCCGCCGCTGCACGGCGGACAGAATGGGGGCGGTCCGCAAGGTGGGGGGGGGGAGATGGAGGGAGGGAAAGAACGAGAGAGAGGGAGACAGGGAGGGAGGGACAGGGAGGGGGGGGGAGTCCTTGCCATGCGGTGGCGAGTTTCAACGCGGCGGAGACGGGGGTGGTGCCCAGGATGCTCTCTCTCTCGCACACACACACACACATGCACTCACACACACATGCACACAGGCGTTGACGATGGGGGGCTTGGGGCGCAGCTCACACACGTACACACACACACACATGCACTCACACACAAACACGCGCACAGGTGCTGACGATGGGGGGCTTGGGGCGCAGCTCACACGCACACACACACGCACACGCACACAGGTGTTGACGATGGGGGGCTTGGGGCGCAGCTCACACACGTACACACACACACGCATGCACTCACACACACACAAACACGCCCACAGGTGCTGACGACGAGGGGCTTGGGGCGCAGCTCGCACACACACACGCACACGCACACACATACACACACACACGCACACAGGTGTTGACGATGGGGGGCTTAGGGTGCAGCTCACACACACACACACGCACACACGCACGCACGCAGGTGCTGACGAGAGGGGGCTTGGGGCGCAGCTCGCGCGCTCACACACACACACACATGCACTCACACACACACACACATGCACTCACATACACACATGTCCACGCACGCACACATGCACACACGCGCGCACACACACGCACACACACCCTGACACCCAAACCCCAAAACGCAAGCCCCTAAAAACCCTACACACTCAGGTGTTGACGACGGGGGGCTTGGGGCGCAGCTTGCTGCTCACCTTCAGTCCAGCAACCCCGAGCAGCTGATGTTGATGGCGCAGGTGTGTGTGTGCGTGTGTGTGTGTGTGTGCGTCAGCTTAGCAACCCCGCGCAGCTGATGCTGATAGCGCAGGTGTGTGTGTTAGTGTGTGTGCGTGTGTGTGCACGCGTGTGTGTGCACGCGTGTGTGCACGCGTGTGTGCACGCGTGTATGTGTGTCAGTCGAGCAACCCCGAGCAGCTGATGTTGATGGCGCAGGTGTGTGTGTGTGTGTGTGTGTGTGTGTTCTTTCTGTGCGTGTGCATCGGCGACGCAGAACGTTGTTATTTGTCAAGATGGCTGTCGCACACACACTCACACACACACACACACATCATGTGCTCGGCAACTTGCACACACACACACACACACACCTTGTTGCCTATGCTGACACACACACACACGCACACACACACACACACGCGCACACAACGACACACTCCCTCACCTGCCGCTCGCCAACGCCATCAACGCCGGCGGCGGCGACGGCGGCGGCGATGGCAACATGCAGGACGTTCCGATGGATGAGGAGTACCCCACACTTCCCCCGCCCCTTCTCCCTTACACACTTCTCCCGCCCCCCACTCCCTCCCCAGGCGCTCGCCAACGCGATCAACGCCGGCGGCGGCGAGGGCGGCGGCGGCGGCGACATGCAGGACGTTCCGATGGACGAGGAGTACGACCCTGACGACGCTTTCTGATGACGCGAGCCCCTTCACAAAATCAGCCGAAATCAGCCGAAGTCGACTGTTTCGGCTGTTTCGGCTGTTTCGGCTGACGACTCTTTCTGGTGACAGATGCGAGCCTTCCCACCGAAATCAGCCGAAATCAGCCGAAATTGACTGTTTTGGCTGTTTCGGCTGACGACGGAGTCTGATGATGGACGTGGGCCCCTTCCCGCCGAAATCAGCAAAACAAATCGAGTGTTTCGGCTGTTTCGGCTGACTACTCGTTCTGACGACGGATGCAAAATCAGCCACCGAAATCTGCCGAAATTTACTGTTTCGGCTGACGCCGCGCTCTGATGCGAGACATCTAGTGTGACAGCCACGAGCTCACGGCGCATACACCGCCACGCATGACTGAATTTTTCTTGCGTACATGCCGGACAAGGCGCCGCCGCGAGTGTGGCACTCTATTCTCTAGCGCTCAAACGAGTTGTTCTCCCCTTGACTCGTCCTTGCGGGGCCAAATCCTGTGCGCACGAGCGAAACAATCCAAGCAGTTCTGATGATGGATGTTGCAGTTTGGGACACCACATTAGACCGTGTTCGGCGCGTATCCCGCCCGTAAGCACCTCACCTTTGGGCGCAGGGCTGCCCTTTCCACTTGCGGGGTGGTAGCGGAGTTGAGTAAACTTGCCCTGGAGGGTGCAGCGTGCTGGAAATGGATGCACAGACGACCATATAGAGACTGTACCATCTGTAACACCCAACATCTCATCAGCGGCGGCGGCGGGCTCCGGCAAGAGAGATGTTTTTTCAGTTTTTACATGCCCGGAGGACCCTGGGCGTGAGTAAAGGCCAAGACTACACGTCTAGGGGAGCTCTACTAGTAGAGCCCGCAAGGCCACGCAGCGCGCCAGCCTACCAGTAAGAGAGAGATGCAGGAGGCAGCTGCACACGACGAGAGAGAGTAGTGCCACAAATCCACTGCCGGCGGTCGCAATCATTTCCAGAGTCCCAGCGGGACTATCAGACAGCAGGCACAAGGCCCGCCGAAAGGTCATGCTACAAAAGTAGGCTGCGGCAGCGCCACCCACAGAAGGCACCAAGCAAGCAATTCCAGCTGGGCACGTCACTCAGCCCTGAAGCAGCCAGAGGCAGACCCCACGCAAGTATTGACCCCGACGGCGCTCGTTTCTGCCCCCCCCCCTCTACGTGTTGACACTTTTCTTGACCGACAGCAACGCTATGAAGATTCCAAACATTTAAGCGGTGCGCTGCCCCCTCTTCGGCCTGCTCTCCACACTGGATGGCAGCGGAGAGGCGTGTATTGATGCACCAACTTCGGCTATGCGTGTAACAGTGCACAAACCTCGACGCATCGTTTTGCACACACAGCCTGTTGAGATCCATGCCCTCTGGGGGCTTGCTGTTCGGCACGCTAACCGTGCAGTTAGCATGCTGGATGGATGCCGCGATGGCAACGTCCTGGGGATGCTGCGATCAACCTCGCATGTGGTGGCCGAGCAAGCACAATGACCCCCCCCCAGACCTGCAAGGTGGCGATCTGCTGCTGATTGCGTGCTCTCTTACTACCAGCGCTGCGATTACAATCACTACTCGACGCAAGTGTCGCTAAGCAAAATTCACTCTTCCGAAGGGCCACTCGCGCAAATGAGTGCAGAGCGCTGCCACGACGCACGAAAAACTGCCTGCCTGTGTCACTGGCCTTGCAAGGCCTGCGCCGGGCACACGTGACAGCCTGCCTGTACAATCTTCATGTTTATAATTCAGGAAGCTAACAACTAAGGCTCCAAGGAATCCTGGATCTTGAATCCCTATCGCATGAACTGTGAAATCCACTTCCATCACCATGACGCCACCATGACGACAATATTGAGAATTGACTCGTGCGGCAAGCTTGCTACGGGGCAGATGAAAAGTGCAGTCAGGGGTGCTCTCCAGGGCAGTGCACGAAGGGGGCCAACGTAGCAGGAAAACGAACTTTTGGGTCTAAGGAAGGAACAGGAAGGAGCAATCGGGTGGGGGGTGGGGGTGGGGGGTAGGGTGAGCGGGGCTTTGGGGCGGCATTGGGGCGCCCGAGCAGGCTACTCCCCTGGCAGGCGCAAAAGGACGCGCTGGAAAGCGCTGCACCATGTGCGGCATGTGCGACACCATGCGCTGGCATGCACCCGTCTTTTTAAAGCACCCTGGGGGCTGGACAGCCGGCCGCGGCAACCCATCAACAGTGGAGGAGGCCCAGCGTGGGTTGCCAGAGTGGTGGCGCGTGGCGGCGCACTCCGATGCACACAAGCAGATGGCGAGTTTGTGTATGTGTGTGTGTGGGGGGACGTGGGGCACACACAAAGTGGTGTGGTGGTGTGCAACCGTGGAGGGCTACGGAGGGTGAAGGGGGGGGGGGGCGATGGGGTGGGGGTTGCGGGAGGCATTCCCGCTTTTCTGGAGAGGCGACGGGCACACACACTTGCGTGCGGCTGGGGATTCATAAAGTATATAGTATCCCACACCCCGGGGCCCCCTAGCTCCTCGGCCCAAGTAGTAAGTAGCCAGGCAGCCAGGCTCAACTCACGCCCCGGGGTCCTCCGGGCACGTACGTGTAAGACCTGTAAAACCTAGCCAGGCAGCCAGGCAGCCGCCTGGTCTCCCGGCGCGCGCTGGTTGAAGGTCCAAGTGCCGAGCAAAACCCAAAACGGTAGCTCAGCCTCGTCAGGCAGCTCCCTCAATCCCACGCCCCAAGGGTGCGCAACGCCCAAAGCGAGTTGCGTGTTCTTACTCCAGAGGACGCGCCGTAGAATCGACCATGGAAGTGTATGCGGCAGGCATGGCTTGTGGGCCCCCCCCCCTCACCCGCGCTGTTGAAAACGTGTGGCTGCGGGGAGTGCAGCTGGGCTCTGCTGGTAAGGGCCCGACGCAGGCTTGGGCGCGCCAGATTTTGAGCAAAGCCCGAGGCCGGGAGGGTATGCCCCGCGCGCCGGAAAGGGAGTTTGTTTCCCCCTTCGCGGGTGACACCAATGCGTGGCCTAGCACAACAAATCACCGGCCTGGTAGCCTGGCGCGCTGCGTGGCCTTGCGGGCTCTCCCAGTAGAGCCCCCCCCCCCGGCTGGCGCGCTGCGTGACCTTGCGGGCTCTTCTAGTAGAGCCGCCCTAGACGTGTCGTCTAGGCCTCAACTCACGCCCCCGGGTCCTCCGGGCGCGTACGTGTGTAAAACCTGTGGAACCCAACAAATCGTGGCCTGAGAACCAAACAGAGATAGGGGGCGGAGACCCGGGGCCCCCCTTTGGCGCTGCAAAACCAAAAGCCCCGCGCACTATCGAGGGGTGCGTGTGCGCGTGCAGTCATGCCTTGACGGCAGTCATGTGAAACAATTTCGTGGCTCTTCAGTTGTGTGCGTGTGCGTGCGTGCGCGCGCGCGCGTGTGCGGGTGTGTGAGTGAGGGGGGGCGAGGGGGGAGCGGGGGGGGGGGGGCTGTCCCCGCGTAGCTCCCGGCGAGCCCTCTGCCCCGCAGCATTTTGTGCCTGTGCTGCTTCTGTCATAAGCGACACTAATCCAGGGGGGCGGGGGCGTGCGCGCCACCCCGGCTCTGTAAACCCCCTCCCCCCCCTGCCCCACGTGGAGGGCAAGACAACACCAATGAGGGGGGCGCCCTTGAAAGCCCCCCCACACACACGTGCCCTGCCCCCCGTGGACGGCAAGGCATCACGCAACGCGTGGCGCATGGCAAAGTGTATTGTAGGCCGGAGGTGGTTGTTGCTTCCTAGCTTGGTCTATGTGCATGGGTGCGTCTAACATGGACACGCCCCGGCGGCCCGGCGTCCGCGCCGCGATAATCCCATGACCATCTGCCGAGGCTCTCTCGCTCTCTTTCCCCCCCTCCCTGCGAACACTCTCTTGATTATGGGGGATGCCCCCCTGCTGGAGGGGGGGGGGATCCGAGTGTCTGCATGGGTCCATCTGCATCGTCATGGGTGCTGTGCTGCCGCGCCACAGCTTGCGCACACAACAGTAAAGTCCGCCTCGCAGCCGACCCAGCTGCTGCTGGGTGACTGCTGGGCACCTGCTGGACAGCTTCTGGGCAGCTGCCAGGGCAGTGGTGCGGCGTCGTCTCGACGCAGCTTGCCGCCTGCCTGGGAGCCATACTTCGCCTGGCGATGCTGTTGCCAGCTGTTACATGCGGCTGGCCTGCCACAGCCCCATTGTCTGATCCGCAGAATGAGTGCGGTCAAAACGTCCCGAGGCAGTCGGGCGTGCGCCTCAGGCGGTGGTGGGCGCCTCAGGCGGTCGGGATGACGCCTAAGGCGGCGCCTTGAGGCAATCAGGGGTGCGTCTGAGGCGGTCGACGGCGCCTGAGGCGCCGCCTGATCCGCGCAAGTAAATTCGCCGCCTGAGGCGCCGCCTGAGGCGTTGGGAATGTGGTAGGGCTGCTGCTGCTGCTGGTCCTGCTTGGGAAGTGGGCGGTGATGCATGGTCACAGCGCCAGAGACCGCAGCTTGTGCGCGACGTCCGACTCGCTCCGCTGAGGCTGCCGGCCCTGCTGCTGCTGGTGCTGCTGGTGCTGCCCTTGCATCTGCATCTGTAGCTGCTCCGCGTACTGCTGCTGCTGGCCGTGCCCCTGCTGGCGCTGCTGCGCCTGCTGCCCCTGCTGCATCTGCGCGTGCTGCTCCCCGTACTGCTCCCCGTACTGCTGCTGCTGGTGCTGCTGCCCCTGCTGCATCTGCATCTGCAGCTGCTCCGCAAACTGCTGCTGGTGCTGCTGCTGCATCTGCATGTGCACGTGCTCCCCGTACTGCTGCTGCTGCTGCTGGACCGCGAACGCAGCAGCAGCCGCCGCCGTCGCGACCGGCGACTGCGAGTTGCCTGGGCTGAGGAGCACGCATGGGGCGCGCACAATGTGGAACTTGAGAAACACACTCTCCCAGCCGAGCGTGCCTGTAAGAATCAGCAGCAGTCGCAAACGTCAGGGGGTGCGCAAGGGAGGGTGGGGTGGTGGGAGGTGGGTTGGGGGGTGGGGGAGGGGCGGGAGAGGGACACTGTGTGGCAAGAGGAAGACACTGTTCCCAGCCGAGCGTGCAAGCAGAGCAGCAGCAGCATTCACATACGTCATGGGGGGCGGAAGGGAGGGGGAAGGGGAAGGGGGGAGGGCGCGCACAATGTGGGACTTGACGAAGACACTCTCTCAGCGGGGCGTGCCTGTAAGAATCAGCAGCAGTCACAACGTCGGGGTGCTCAAGGGAGGGTGGGGTGGTGGGTGGTGGTTGGGGGTGGGGGAGGGGCGGGAGGGGGACACTGTGTGGCAAGAGGAAGACACTGTTCCCAGCCGAGCGTGCAAGCAGAGCAGCAGCAGCATTCACATACGTCATGGGAGGCGGAAGGGAGGGGGAAGGGGAAGGGGGGGAGGGCGCGCACAATGTGGGACTTGAGGAAGACACTCTCCCAGCGGGGCGTGCCTGTAAGAATCAGCAGCAGTCGCAAACGTCAGGGGGTGCGCAAGGGAGGGTGGGGTGGTGGGTGGCGGGTTGGGGGGTGGGGGACACTGTGTGGCAAGAGGAAGACACTGCTCCCAGCCGAGCGTGCAAGCAGAGCAGCAGCAGCATTCACATACGTCATGCGGGGCGGAAGGGAGGGGGAAGGGGAAGGGGGGGAGGGCGCGCACAATGTGGGACTTGAGGAAGACACTCTCTCAGCGGGGCGTGCCTGTAAGAATCAGCAGCAGTCGCAAATGTCAGGGGGTGCGCAAGGGAGGGTGGGGTGGGGGAGTGGGTTGGGGGGTGGGGGAGGGGCGGGAGAGGGACACTGTGTGGCAAGAGGAAGACACTGTTCCCAGCCGAGCGTGCAAGCAGAGCAGCAGCAGCATTCGCATACGTCATGGGGGGCGAAAGGGAGGGGGAAGGGGAAGGGGGGGAGGGCGCGCACAATGTGGGACTTGAGGAAGACACTCTCCCAGCGGGGCGTGCCTGCAAGCAGAGCAGCAGCAGCAGACAGCAGCAGACAGCAGCAGACACATACGTCAGGGGCGGTAGCGGGGGGGGGGGGGGGGGAGGGGGGAGGAGTCGCCTGGGCTGAGGAGCATGTATGGCGCGCGCACGATGTGGAACTTGATGAAGACACTCTCCCAGCCGATGCCTGCAAGCAGAGCAGCAGCAGCAATCCCAGATGTCGGGGGCACCTCCCCCTCCCTCAACAAACAAAACACACACACACACACGCACACACACACACCTGTCGTGTCAACCGTCACAAACTTGGGCAGCAGCAGCACCTCCTGCGGTTGGCGTGATGCGCGCAGCCGCGCGCGCGCGGCGACGGCGGCCATCATGGCAACGTGCATGGCGCGTCCGCCTGCGCGTGTGTGTGTGTGTGTGTGTGCGTGTATGTGTGTGTGCGCGCGCACATGTATGCATGTGTGTGTGCGCGTGAGTGCGTGTGTCAGAGGTTCCGTTGAGGATCTTGGAAAAATAATTGCTCAAACCGGGCCTCACGCTCATTTCGCCAATCTCAACCCCACGGAGGCGAATTTTGGCGAAACACTTTTCGGGTCGGAGTTCGCGCAATCTCAACCCGACGCGCCAGCCCGAATCGGCCATCTCAACCCAAAAGTGCACTTTGTAGGGTTGCGGGTTGGCTAACGGAAGCACTGGTGTGTGTGTGCACGTGTGTGTGTGTTTGAGAACAGCGCTCCATGGTGGGGTCCGCCTGCGCGCACACACACAACACACACACACACACACACACACGCATACAGAGGGCGCGGCAGTATACCGTATACGTGGGCCCGTATACCATATAATACCGTATAACGTATACCGTATACAAGGGTATACGTGTATACCCGTGATTCCTTGATCCGATTGAGATGGGAACGGTGGATTCGGATGCCTGACATAATGGGCATCACAAATCCACTCTAACAAGCATTCTTTGCCATGTTTGGTTTAGAGGAAACACAAAACTAGGTTTTTCTCACTGCATGGCAGCCGGAGCGTCCCTGCGTTCCGGCTGCCATACACACACACACACACACACACTCACACACTCACACACACACCTGCGGTGATGAGCACCGCGCTCCCGCGCTCCGAGACGAGCTTGGTGATGATGTTGGAGACGACGCTGGCACGCGAGTGGGCCGTCACCTAGCAGAATGAAGCAAGGAGGACGGTTCATGTGTGAGAGAGAGTGGGAGACGGAGTGGGGGAGTGAGAGACGGAGCGCGAGAGAGAGAGAGTGGAACAAGAGTGAGACAGACACACACAGAGAGAGAGAGAGAGAGAGTGTGAGAGAGAGTGGAACAAGAGTGGGACAGACAGTGAGAGCGAGAGAGTGGCAGAGAGAGAGGCAGAGAGTGAGAGTGGGGGAGAGTCGCAGAGAGATTGTGACAGAAATGACAGTGGCAGAGAGAGCGAGAGAGTGGGAGAGTGACACAAGAGTGAGGCAGACAGAGCTAGAGAGGCGGAGACAGAGAGAGCGAGAGTGAGAGTGAGATGGAAAGAAGGTGAGAGTTTGACAGTGACAGCAAAAGAGTGACAGAGTGAGAGAGCGACAGAGAGTGAGGCAGAGAGTGAGAGCGAGAGAGTGTGAGAGAAGCATACGAGTGTGACAGACCGTGAGAGCGAGAGAGACGGAGACAGCGAGAGAGTGACAGAGAGTGAGGCAGAGAGTGCGAGTGAGAGAGAGTGTGACAGAAAATGAGCGTGCCAGAGAGTGCGAGAGAGCGCGTGTGTGTCTGCGACTCCTTCACCTCAGAACAGAGACAGGTCATAGAAAGAAGACACGCAACATACAAGCACCTTCACCGGCAGGCTCGACTCCTCGAAGGCAGGCACCATGTGCGACGGGATCTTGAACACGTCGAAGCCGAGCTCCGAGTTGCCGTCGGTGAGCGCCGGCGCGTTTGGGTCGACGTCGCAGTTCTCAAACGACTTGAGCAGCGTCAGGCTGTGGGGGGGAGAGTGTGTGTGTGTGTGTGTGTGGTAGGGGTTAGGTTGCTGGGGTTTCCAAAGGGGGTCTGCGTAGAGGCTGTGCCCCCCCCCTCTTGAGGCACTCGTAACACCCACGCGACAAAACATCGCGACAAAACACCATGAGTACAGACGACACACCCGCTGGCGTCGCCCAGCCTCCCTCTGCCTGTGGCTGCGGAAGGGGATTCGCCGGCGCCACTGCTGCTGCAGAGGCTGTGCCCCCCCCCCTAGAGGCACGCACCACACCCACGCGACAAAACACCGCGACACGCCACCATACGCACAAACGACACGCACCCGCCGGCATCGCCTAGCCTCCCTCCGCCCGTGGCTGCGGTAGGGGATTCGTCGACGCGCTGCTGCTGCGGCGCGGGGTGGACGTAGGTGCCGGCGGAGAAGGACTGCGGGGAGGAGTGGGGGGTGGCGGGGGGGGCAGCACCAGCAGAACATCATCCTCTGAGCACCAACAGAGCATCAACAGAGCACCCCATTAGAGCACTGCATCAGAGCACCCCATCAGGGCTCCCCATCAGAGCACCCC